>JAKSZP010010586.1:0-224878 GCA_022478985.1 Massospora cicadina
AACAAATTTTGACCAATATGTTAAACATGATCATAGGTAATGGTGTAAGAATTAATCCTTTAAACCGGGGGGAGTATCTCCATCCTATCTTGGATTGGGAAAGCAGAGAAGGTCTGGGCAGGTTGACGTATATAAAAATGGCTTAATTATTTAAATTTTTTTCTCATGCATTATACTCCAATGGTATTTAGAATTTTTTTAATTGATTGTGTGCCCCTTTAGTGAGAACTAATATGTAGCACATGATAATTAACACTAATGTACAGGTAAGAGTTACCTCTTGGAACTCATTTGATCCTCCAGATATTATAACCTCTATCCGCTTGACAAGGGCTACTTCATATATTTCCTATATGTTGTCTGATATACATCTATGGATAGATTATAAAAAACAGCATAAATTCAGTTAAAAGGTATATTTCATTAGATAATTATGGTAATTATACTCTAGTCTTCATCCTTAGAGTAAGTATGCCCCAGTTTTAGATTGATTGTCATCGAGTATAATGGGTACAATGAGTATAGTGGTAATCAATTTTAGTGAAACGACTCATCAAAGTCAAGAGCAAGCGTGATAATTCAAGAATGCTTGTTGGCAATAAAGGAAAGTTGGACTTAAAGACAAGACAACAACTAGTCTTTAACAATAATCTAAAATTCATTAGAGAGAAGAGATGAAACATTTATTTTCTTGGGTTTAAGTTAGTAATTGACAGCAGGGGGAATTGCAAGATGGATGTCCTAAGGGAAGGGTATTGTTGCAAATGCGCAAGGCCCTGAGAGACGGCTGGCCCTATTGGGAACTTTAAACTTGGGGATGGATTTGGTGCTTTAAGTGGCTGAGCCTCAAGGAGCTCATGGTGAAGCTGCTAATGGATATATTTATAGTCAACTTGGAAGATTAAAACACTTAAGTGCGTCTATAGGCAACCAGGTGTTGATGGTGGGATAAGAAATTCTAAAAATTAGCAGAATTCTTGCCACGACATTGACTTTGTCTTCACTAGAGAAGCTCAGGTCAAAGTACCTATGTATGGGCGGAAATCTATGAGACTTCCAGGATTGAACACCGCTTGATCCATCTTGATGATGGCTGCACTCGCGTAGGGGAAGGGTTTTACATAATCAACCCAAAAGCTAAAAATGCAGGTTGTTCCATGGGAGAAACAGGGGCTCCTAAGAACCACCTGTGAGTGCAGAAAATGTTGGGCTAGGTCTTTAATAAAAAAACCAATTAGTTTGTGGAGGTAGTGGAGCCATCTGGTTCACACTTCAGGAGTGGCCAAAAGAATCTAGGAGGTGGTGCACCAACACCTCAGATGGGGGAATCAGGCGTCAAACTTGTCAACAATATTTGATCAAGTTGACAGTATGGACATGGTTTTTAATAAGAAAAATTTACAAAATCAGATTTTTTCAGTAGAATGATCAAGCAAAAGAGAGATTTTATGAAAACCAATTTCAAAAAATATGATACAATAACCAAATTCAAATTAATTTTATCAAGAAGTTCAGAAGATTCTTGGCGTCAAGCCATAATTGCTTTTATGACAAATCTGCACTACAACATACAGTAAATCATAACATGGCTTGAGGAAACTCTCCTGCCATTTTTTTGCAGAACTTCACAAAATCTGTGTTAATAAGTTACTTATGCTAACGTTATAAAACTTCTAAACACCCTACACTACGCCAAATCAAGAGTATAGTCACTTTAGGTAAACCATTTGGCATAAACTATAAACTTCTAGCAATAATTTTATAGAAATAAGCAGTAAAATACCAAAACGCAAAGATAATGTGCCCAAAAGTTAATCTACTTGCTACAGTTTGCACTTATTAAAGAATATATGAGAAATTTCAATGAAGTAATATTAGTATAGTACTCCAACTTATAATATAAGGAGTGAAAGGAGAATGCACAACAAAACGTGGAATATTTTATTGTGCTGTTTGCTTATCAGTTCTCTAAACTGTAAGCTGAATTTATAATTGCGCTCAAAGCTGTTAAACAGCAGAGCGGTAAATGCTAAAAAAAGGTGGGATAAACAGCTATTTATTGAATTAGAAGGATTTAACTTTTATAAGAAAGAGTCAATATGCATCGACATGATGAGTCACATAGTGTAATACAATCATAATCTTTCAGATTATTTCAGATTGACTGCACAATTTAGGCCTTCGTTGCTCTCCATCAATAAATTCCCTTATGACCACATTGATTCAAGTCATTATTCTATGCGTGGTAGAAAATAAAGGGGGAATTTCAGAAGGCATCACCAATTGTTTTGTTATGCATGATAAATTTCATACAAATTTTCTAGACGCACATTTTGGCAGGGTCCAAGGATGAGGGCTTGGTAGCTGGCTCATTAGTGTTTGTTTTGGCAACAGAGAGCTTGAAATGTTTCTTATCTCAGCTCCTGACAATGCCCCAAATGATCCGTCAGAGGGAAATGTAATGCTGAAAAATCTGTCCATCAACTTTATTGACCACTGTCCCTTGTGTAGTTTCAGCAATAAAGTACTCAGAGTATACCTTATGTATGACGTGGTAGGGCCCTGACCAAGGTTGTCAATATTGTTCTGTCAACCCCCAGGTTGATGGTGATAAAAAAGACCAATTCTCATAGCTGGAAATTCAGAATCGAAGGTCAGATAGCATTGAAGTGAGAGTTCTCAAGGAAGTAGTTGAGACATATATTTGAGTAGCCAGGGCTTGAAGTCAGATTAATTTAAATTTTAGGACCCTTATCATAGGGTTGGAGTTAATATGTGCTGTATAATATTAGAGGTTGCACACTACTTGGCAGCTGAGGAGAACGTCCATATAACGCTTCAAGAGGGTACATTTTAATAATTTGATGGTGCATACATGATAAAGCTAATAAGGCGCTGGGTTGATATTGGTTTCAGCGCATAGGATTGGGGGCAGCCATCTCCCATAAGATTGAGACTAAAGTCCTTTTAGCATGCTTTACTGCCATGTTGGTCATTGGGTTGTATGGGTCAGTAAAACTTTTATTAGTCTCAAAAAGAGAAGTAAATTCTTGGATTTACCAGTGAAGTGAAGTTAAATCCATTGTCCAAAAGTAAAGTTTGCAGGCTTCCATACTAAATAAAAAGAGATCAAATGATAAAAAACCATAGACTTTGCAGTGGCAGCTGGGATGAAAATCACCTCAAACAAGCGGTCAAGTGGTCTATGGCTAATAGGACATACTTATGCCCTACAAGCCTATGGGAAAGAGGCCCATTACATACATACTGAAAACACTAAAGAGATTTAATGGAGCCATAGCACAGTGTTGATATTGTAAGCTGTCCTGATCTTGTAAAACAAGTTAAAAAGTCTTCTAAAACTTTTTTGATGTTCTCAACCATTTATGCGTTTTCTTTACTGCTCCATGTCCCATAATTGAATGTCTGTCGCAGTTCCACCATATATGCTCACAGGTGCTAATGCTGGAGAGCCCAACGTATTGGCTGATTGCAGATGGCTTAGTGCATCACGGACAGCTGAGAGGGCAAGGTGCATCATAAGACTTATAGATTGAAGAGACTCTGATTATTAGAAGATAAATAAGAACTTAATTTGAAATAATATAAACAAAGTATTCCTCTGAAAATGTACTTTATATAAAAATAGGACAGTACTATTTATAGTACTGTTAAAAGTAAAAAGGAAATCGTAATTTCCTGGGAAGTGGAGAAGAGTTATTCATTGATAATTCTTGATTCCCAAGTGGTTTGTCCATCATTGCGTTTCACCTGTAAGGTCAGCTGAGCTTCTTAATCTCCTAAAAATAGTTTCATAGCATATGTTAAATTAGCATTAACCTTAAGTTGGAGCACTTCCAATAGTCAAGTTTTAGAGCTCAACTTGCTAGCTTCCAGAATAAATAGCTGATCTAGACCTTGGGATCTTTGGGCCTCTGCTGATGAAGTCGTGTGAATGTGACCTCAGAATTAGGTAAAATACTTGCAAAAAATATTAAATTCTTGTTACCAAAGTTGGAGTAATTCAAGTAATTTCCAAATTTAGAGGCAAGATTGATGATGTCAGATTGAAACTTAATTCAAGATTTATGGGACTAATTGATTAGCAAAAAGGTCAAGTCTCGCACAATAGTAATGTCTATATTCTCCTAGGACAAGTTTTACACCTTACATATTAAAAATCACAAGAATGTCATTCAAGGATAAAATCAGTAAAGGAAGAAGGCTAACAGGGGAGACATTTTCCTCTGAATTTCTTGTATAGCATTTCATCCTTAATCTGAGTCTCTTTTGCCATTTTCTGTACTTGGTTTAAATCTTGAGAGTTTCTAGATCCCATCTTTCAGGCATTCCAATTAGATCATACAGTTTTACTTCTGGCATTAAAACAGCTATCAATGGCATCCGTGAGAACCCATCGGCATTTTGATATTTTCTCTTAGTGATGTATAATTTAAAGGTCAAAATTACAATTGTTTTTCCCACCTTGCTAACAGTCCTTCAGGGTTCTTCATTGTTGAAACCATTATAGTGAGGCATGGTCAGTGATTGTGGTAAAGTGGGTTCCATATAGATGTTTCCAAAAATTATTGATTTCAATAGAGCAGCATGGCTCTCACGTTTGGTAACACTTTAGCTTTATTCAGCCTTGCTCAAGATCTTGCTGTAGTAAGCAATTAGATGGTCAACTTGGTCTTATTTGTTGCGCTAGATAGCCCTTACTGATACACTGCTGGCTCATTAAACAACAGGATAGATTGATAAAACCGCAGATAAACTATAATAGATTTTCAGTAAGGCTGTCCCCAACATATCAAAAGCCTAGTTCTTCTCAGCCTCCATTTGAAAGAGGCAATTTTCTGACGGATAGAGATGAAATTTCAGCTATGTCAGTGAATCAATGGATAGATTGACCATAAAATCCCTTTATGCCTAGGAATACTTGGATATCCCTGAGGCTCTAAGGGCTTGGAATCCTCTCAGTGGCTGAGGATATTAGAAATGTGATGAATCCATGATGTGAGACTTATTCCCAAGAGTCTTCATCTCAGGCTGAAAGAAAGAGCACTTTGAGGGATTGAGATTAATAGAGGCCATTTAAAGGTGATTGTAGATTTCTGAAAGTTCCAAAGATGGTTGTTAAAGGATCTTGAAAATAATTTTAAGTTCGTTGAATTAGAAAAAACACAAGAAAGCCTTAAATTTCTTGGGTATCCACCCATGGTGCATTGGACTGTAGAGGGCGCGTTGCTAAGTGCTGAGGCATCCTGTTGGTTTAAATAACCCTTCATTAGCTATGAACGCAAAC
The DNA here is from genome assembly GCA_022478985.1 of Massospora cicadina. NCBI lineage: Eukaryota > Fungi > Entomophthoromycota > Entomophthoromycetes > Entomophthorales > Entomophthoraceae > Massospora > Massospora cicadina. Next base: position 5,309 of record JAKSZP010010586.1, read on the forward strand.
TTGGATAGATCCTTAAGTATCAACTCTAATAACCAGTATCTGCTTTCAAGTCCATTTTGAAAAGATTGGAAACTTGTGAGAAAGCGGGGGAGAGTCAGCAAATCTGGGAAAAGGTAGCTACTCTTAGTTAAGAGTTGAGCCATAGATAGTCCATCATTACCCATTAGCTACTATCTTTCTTAAGAACTAGATAGAAAAGAGAGGCCCAAGAGCTATGCGAAGGCACCAAATTCCCAGTCTTTAATAACTGCCTAAGATCAACAACCATATGGGCTTCTTTGAACTTACTCTTCTTTTAAAGATAGGATTTTATAGGTTTAGCATCTACAGTTTTAGCATGATGTAGGAAAGCCATACATCTTTCCAAAGGCATAGGTGGGGTCAAGAAAAGGTCAGAGTACTTTTCTAAGAAAACTTATAAACAGAGCTCCGTTGTTAAATGGTTATCTCATGCCCAATAGAGGTGCCTACTAAGGCTACCAAAGGAGGAAATTATAGCCAAATCCCTTAGACCCCCATATTACACATGTTTGATTGTGTCTACAGGAAGTAAGAACTCATAAGCTGTGTGGTTTTTGCCCGCAATGTTCAAGTTTTATTAGCAGGTTAGCCAGCAGCAGTAGGATGGATCCAGTGTAAGAAGGGTGTAAAATTTTTAAATCAGGTCAGTACTTCCTTGACAGATGGTTTATACACAACTTATATCTCTAGTAAATGTTCTGAAAGAATAGTGACATGGACCCTGGTGTTGACAACAGCCCAATACTTAGGTGGTATATTTTTGATATTAATAAATAGATAGGCATACCATCTTGTCCATCTATTGCAGGAGGGGATGTTGGGATTTTGATATGCCCACATTAACCAGCTTAACCAATTATAATAAATTTGCTTGTCCACTAGGGGATGAACCCCACTAGTGAATGTGGAAGTTATCAATTACTATGATGACTATTTCTTTAAGAAATATTACAAGAAAATATTAAAATTTGTCAGATTTTAATCTGCTTGATTGCTATTTCTTTTTCAGGATGATCCCTGACAATAAACAAGTGATTAGGCTGTGATTTTATTATTTGTAATTTAATATACTTAAGGATGGTTAGCCGAGCGGGTAAAACTGCTTCCACCCCTAGTGCAGGGTTTGAGTTCGAAACCTGTACTGGCTAGAAAACATTCTCTGTGTGGTATATTTGTCCCAAGGTCGACCCACCTCGAATATTTTTTAATTTAATATACTTATAGGATTATCCTAAGTTTTGTCACTGATTAACTAAGGGGTTCATGAATTGCTAGGCAAGTGTTGCCGCCTGTGATAAGCAACTTGCGATTTAACCTTTTTAGGGATCAAAACTTGCCATTTATAGATAAAAGTCCCATTACCTAAGAATGATTTTATCTAATAAGTGTGAAATGCTGGGGTTAAGCAAAAGCAGTGTACACATTCTTTGTTTCATCTTAGTAGAGGTTACATTAATGGTTGATGGCAGAATCCAACTAAACCAATGATGAAGATCATCATTTGGAGTGACCCTAAATGAATAATTCATTGGCAACAGCTGCTGATTCCAATTGGGTGCCAATAAAAGAGTTGTGTGCCAAAATCCCTTATAAAATCCCTTGAATTTTTTAGATAAAATTATTTGGTGTGGGTCAACCTGGGGATATCATCACACTGATTAAGGGGAATAAAAGTAATGGGAAAAGAGGATAAACCCAAAAAACCTCCATGCATGGTGTATGTTAGGCAAGGAACTCCATGGACTGCCTTGATATTTGCTATCTCAATTCAGAGCATTGGTGTGAAGTGCCAACACAATCATAATCATCCCCTACCCAATGTTCATCTACCCAGCTCAAACTTGAAAGCAGTGTTCATTTTTCATACTCTATTACTGGGCACCCTTCACATTTTATATAGTGCAGATAAGAAAGCTCAAATACTTTAATAATTAGACTGTCATATTTTATTCTAAAGATTAGAGTTTGGAAAGTTAAGTGTCCTTTGTCTATTTTATTGTTATCTCTGCTGACTTTATGAGAAGTGATAGAATAAGAACTTCTGAACACAATCCTAGGTTAAGTTCTATCAAAGAGGGAAGAAGTCCCCATCAATATTCCAAATAGAGCATTCTGAGACTAGGACAAGCACCAATCTAGCGTTGGACCTAATAATCATCTTGGCAATAAGGAATTTAGTTAGAGTGATAGTCTTCATACTGTACTAAACTATTCAATTAATTCTCAAAAAATCATACACCGTACATATAAGGGACCTTTGAAGTTAAACAAGGGAACTGAAGCGAGCTACAATCCTAAAAGAGTACATCTCCAATATTTTAACAATTGGTGCTTACTGTATGGGGTAGTTGATTTTCAAGCCAGATCTTATTAGAAACCAAAAGAGTTAATACTATAATGGGGTGGTTCCTGCTCCACTCTGGGTTGGGTTTTAATTTGAAACAGATTTGAAACCAGAACAGGCTAAAAACTCAGCGGGGTATATTTGTCCCAAGGTCAACCCACTTCATTTCTTTTTAATTAGAAGACCATATTAACCCTGCTTACAGGAACGAACTAAAGAAGCTTTTTTGGAAACAGAGACCATCAATATTAATGTGCTAAAATTGGTGTCACAAGCTAAACTAACTCTTTAGAAGAGCGGGTGACAAAAGCTGAGGAAGAGGTTGAGCAAGTATGAAAAATCAACAATGGTCTATATGGGAAGGTTAATTCCTTGAAGCGAAATGAGGCTTGTAGTAAAGTATTATTTCAGAAAGCTGAGTGAGAAGAGGATAGAGAGCGCTTATGCCAGTTTATCAAAGATATGGCGCACATGTTAAAGTGCATAGAGGAGTATAAAACATCAAGTGTGATTGTGCTCAAATGATGGTGGATATCACCAACAATATTTATGAATTATCACTTGAGAAGATTCAGTTACCCATAAATATGCCTGAATCACCTGCCACAATTTTGGAGATGATCCTTGAAGTTACTCCTCTGGATAAATGATTCATCAACAGGAATTCCCTGCTAGTGGAGCCACAGATGGATTTTGGAGTACCCCAAAATTGCCCACAATTCATCAGGACAACACCCCTGCATTTTTACAACTATTTGATATGACGATGTTCAGATTTAGTGACAGACAAAAAACAGTGACTGAGATGTACTGCCTGAACACCAATTGTCAGAATCAGGTGTTGTCCCATCTGAATAGGGACATTTGGGCTTATAATGAAGACAAGGGTGCCATTATAATAGAGTTTGCAAGCCTTATAAAGATGTCCAATCACAAACAGGATTATATGGGCTATACTTTAAAAAGAACAAAACTAAAGCAAATTTTGCAAACCAGTTTTACTTAGAATCACAAATCCTGGCTTGTATAAAAGTACTCCCATATTTTGATGCTCAAATCATGATGCAAGCGGTGATTTGGCCCACTGAGATTTGCATCATACAATGGATTCATCACTAGTGACTTGGATGTCCACATCACAGGTATGTGGATCATCTAAAGATGTTAGGAGCAACCTCCAAAAGCCCCTAATCAAACTTTTAAGGCCATTCCTATAAAATAACCAAATTACAATTAAATTTGCCAAGGTTATTAAAGAGTAACGGAATTGAGTCATGATAGGAAACATGCCAAAGGGAAAAAAGTGGACGAGATTTAGATCCGCTGCCATCAATGTGGGAAACCTGGACATTTCGCTTCTCAAAACTGGAGCAAAAAGTTGAAAGATCAAGTTATTCTAGTCTAGGTGAAAGAGAAGGAAATCATTCAAAAGCTAAGACAGGGACCTGTGATCCAGATAAGGAACAATATGGCACTGCGATCCATCTGTTCCACCTGATATATTAAATTATTACATAGTTATTATAGAATTATTTAATCAAGGAACACCTGAATTACTATATTATGTTGTTAATTTGGATATGAACGCTACTACCAAGCTAAAGTGAAGGTATTAACCCCAAATTTGTTAAAGAAGTTGCTCAACCATATTCTCATCAGCTAGCAAACAAGATTAGATCTGCTGAAAGCAAAACTTGCTCTAAATGAGACTAGATGAGGCAAATGTCTCTCACCCCATTAGCGCAAAAAAGAAATCTTTCCCAGATTTATCTACCCAAGTAATTCATACACTCAATTTGATGATCAATGCTCCTATTCACTCAGTAAACACTTTATTACAATACTCTGATTGTAAAATATGTGAATATTATAATAAACTGATAGAGTATGGGCAATAATCAACAGTGGAGTTCCCATCAACACTGTTTTAACAAAATTGGTGAATCACATGAAGATTTCGTCATATCTAGAGAATCAGAATGAATAGGGAACTACCATACTAGATATTACAATATTCCGTGTAGCCTATAGTGCGCTGGCACTTCAGTTCATATTACTGGTGGTATCAGCTCCCACCATAGTGTTGGCTAATCAAAGTTATGACATACTTATCAGGATGAAACTACTGAAAGTATGGTGTGAAATTTGATTTGAGGAGATTGCCCTGACAATTTTGGAGAAACCTCTGCCCTTGGTTTATCAGCAGAAAGGAGAACCGCCACTTATAAAGAATAGCGATTTTGTAAATTTGATTTACAATGATGGCATTGTTCCCATCCAGTACAGGTTGGTTGTACATAAATGGAGGGAAATGCCAAAGGAGATCCTGGAAAATCGTGAGATACCCTTGAGGACAAAAACAACAAACATTATTCTGATGGGAATACAAATTATCATTGATAAAGTGTTAACGCTTGAGTCCCAGAGTAATTATATGTAGAAGTTGTCAGCCATGGAATAAATTGAGGATTGAGCCATGGGTAGCGCTGGAAATTATTATGCCAGGTACAGAGAAATAATTGTTCTACTGGCCAATCTGAGGAGAAAAACCAAATAAGATAGAGAAAAATCAAATCATCACACTTCTGCAAAAAAATTCTGACGGTGAAGTCAGCAAATTCAAGAAATTTGGAACGTTTACTAAGATGTAATTACTGGAAAATGGTGTTTAAAGCATCAATGTTTAGTCTATTAAGAGCATCTGGCAGCATTTTCGCTGAGCATCAACTTGCTTAATACGTTGAGGTGATGGACACCACTGGCCTCATAAATGAAGAAAACCCCCAACTATAACTCCTTATGCCCCATGTCACTGATGCTCCCACCCTGATGCTGTCTTCCATGGTCCGCCAGCTAAAGCGGGCATCAGACAAAAGCTTCACTAAAGCCTCCTCACCTTCTGATATGGCTTCCTAGGCTGATAACTTAGGGGCTATAATAGTTTTTTTATTTTTTAATAATACCTTTATTAGGCTCATTTGCAAATAAAGATACGTGGCAGCTCCCCCTATTGGGTTGGGCACCACTAGTGTTAAAAAAGAGATCATTTGGAAGATTTATCAGAGTAATAGCAATAAGGTGTGCTCAAATTATTTGAGATATATTGGGTGATATTTTCCCAGGACGATCACGACCTTAGATGCGCAAAAAAGTGATCCATAAGGTCACCACTGGGAAATATCTGCTGATAAGGATGAGACCTATCCACCATCCTAGGGATGCTGAAGCCGTGGTTATCAAGAAGATCAGCAAGTCTATAAAGCTAGGGCTCCTCATTTTATTATCAAGTCCATGAATGATCTGATTCTATTTTGGAAATAATGATAGATAAGATTTTAGTTGTGATCAATATTTTCCAATTAAATAAATCACTAAATTAGATTCTTATCTGACGTTGAATTTTTACAAATAACTCTTTTTCTAATGTGTTCCATTACTAGTGATTTAGTTGATGATGATACCCATTATATTTTATTAGCGTTGATGAGGTTAGGCTTCCAAGGAAGGGAGCTTCATGCTAGTACATAAGATTATGTTTGACGACTAAGACTTATATATTTTGTGGGACCATCTAGTACTAAAAAAAGACTTATATATCTTGTCAGGGATAATCCCCAATAGTTTACCTGCTCGAGGGCAGAATCTCCTAGCCTAGAGTCTTGAGTTTAAGGAAGTTATGACCAATGGCATGACAAAGCTGCAGTTTCAATAGATAAAAATCTATCCCTCAGCAGCAGATTCTGACAATTCTCATAGGAGGGCACTAGGGTGCCAATATACTATATATGTATGATATTATTTTCCTAATAAAATGTCTTAACTTGGTTGTACTAGATTTTACTGATAATTGGTTTTAGTTATTGTAGGACGTAAGTGCCTAAATAATAAGTGAACAAAGGTCAAGTGTTAATTGAACCTTATTGGTTCATATTCATGCTCCCTGTCATCATATAGGGGAATTGTACTAGTTAAGTAATAAGCCTTATGAACCTGTGCAGTTATAACTTTTCAACAAGTGGTGCACACTACAGGGGGGTTCAGGGCCGACGTAGCTCATAAGTTTTGAGTTAAGATAATCAGTGGAGAACTGTTGAACAAAAAGGGAGTGGCCAAGTTGAGGTTAAACGTGTGGAACTACCAAAGTTGTAGACCTAGAATACGTGAAAATGGATCTGCTGTGAAGTTGTTTTTGTGTATTAACATATCAAAAGACAGCATAAAGATGTTAAGGAAGAAGTCTGAAGCAACACTTGGTAGTCAGTGACATTAAGAAAAACAAACAAGCTGAGTTAAGAAAATTTGGACTGAGTTATCAGAACTCAAAGAGATGGCTTTAGATTCCAAATTTAGAAGCAATATGAAGAATAAATATGCAGAGTTGCCGCAATAGAGGTTATCATAATTGAGCACTGTTTGGACATGATCAAGGCACAATATCAAGTCATGCTGTTAGTAAAAACCAATGACACTAATAATGATTAACTCCACCAGCTTACTAAGAAACTGTAGGAACTTTGGTGGGAGTACCAAAAGTTGAAAGCATGGAAATCTTGACACAAGAAGTGAGAAAAACCATTGGAGATCATATATCTAAGTTAGAAGAGGACACCACCCGCGGTCATGAGGATCCTGAAAGCATATCTGTTTTGCTCAAAAATTCTTCATCCAGGAATGGCAGTTCCATCGATTCTAGTCGTGGAACTCTACAAAAAGATGAAAAGAATACTGGCAGCTTACCCCATATGGCACTCTTTCTCTTCTGTGCAAACCAACCAGCTGGTGGAAAAAATGGCAGCAATCCTCCTGAGTCCATGTAATTTTGGCAACTATGATGCTTCCAGAGTCTCAAAGAAACAATATAATAGCATTCGTCAAGTCGTTCAAAATGGCCATGTAGGGTGTGGGGGTCATTAGAAGGCGGTTACTGTGATCAACTGTCTTGACATGGCAAGCCAGAGTATCATTCTGCCCCATCTAGCTGCCAGCAAATGGTCTATGAAGAAGCAAAGGTTTCAATAATAGGGGAGGTCAGCATTTTAAAGCAACTCTCCAACTGAAAAACTGGAGTTCCTCGTCATTCAATTCTGAAGAGATGAGTATACTAAGCTTTTGCCAATCACTTCTTTCAAGAAGCACAGATACTTATAAGCCAAGAGTGTTGACCAATTTTTGACATTTAGACTGCCATGAAGTCGACACTGTGCTGACATAGAGAGCTAAATTCGGCCATGATACTTATTCTAACCACAGATACAAATACAGCTCAAATAATCGAATCTGCGAGTTTGTGGGGCCAGCTTTGATGTCCCCAACAAGAGCTTTCACAAGATAAACACTGCTTCTATGGGTTATGAGGGTAATCTCCAGTAAAGAATGAGTGGTGGCCAACCCCAAAGGTCAAGTCAGTTCAGTCAAAAAACTCCACAAAAAACATGAGAAATCAGGTTATCTGTTACAAGTGGTAAAGATATGACCATATTTGGCAAATCTGCCGCACTAAACCTGACAGAATTAGTGTGGTTGTCCTTGAGATGAACAACTATCCTGCAGGGGAAAAGATCAGGTGGCGTAGACGTGGAAAAGTCTGCCTCCACCTTCACTCATGTTCCCCTTGACTAAATATTTGCAGTTACCCGCCTGCAGCAGGGGTCACTAAGTCAAAATGGTCAAAAAATGGCGAGACCCCTATATGATTAAGCTGCAATCCCTAACGCCACACATGGAAACTGATAGTCCTTTAAACGATGTTAACATTTCAACCCCATGGCTACCATCAATGAACGATCCCCTGAAGTGCTCAAACAGCTTTGCAAGCCTTCAAGCTGGAAAATGATGCCACCATTTATAATGTAAACAATAAACATCCTATTATGATTGCACTTAAACTGAAAAATGGGTGTTTTAAGTAAAAGTTTGACCCATCTTTGATAGTAGGGCTCTGACTAATATTAGATCCTTGAAATTTGTGAAGATGTTAAGGCTTACTCATGGCGTAGATCATAATAAAGATTCTGGGATGGCGGGCCTAGATACCACTACGTCTCGTGGTGCCTATAGAACCTTGCCCTTACAATTCAGCTCCCTTCTTGTCAGCGCACAGGCCATAGTTCTGCCCAATCAGAACTATGAAACTTTGATTGGCACTGACTTCATGTGACACCATGGGATCCAGAGAAATTTTCAAAAAACTCTCAAAATTTGTGGCAAACTTTGCCTTTGTTCTACCACTGGAAAGGGGAACTATCTTTGACCAAGAATAATGGCTAAATTTGTTTGGTGTAAGCGGATGGGATAACTCCCATTTATTATTGTCGGGTTGCAAACATTCCTGGCTGCAACTAGCCAAAAATTGAATAAGGTCAGGGAATTCCTTTGAGAGCGTGGACGCTGACTTTTGTGAAATTTAGGGAATAGTGCATCATCAGAATTGGCCTTATCTTGGATATTCCTAACTATCTGTATGGAAAAATTCATGTACCATGAGAAAAAGGCCAAACTGAACCCTACATAGTACCTGGGATTTTAATCTACAGCCACGGAGAAATTTAGGTACTGGTTGCCAACCTCTTTAATAGCCAATATGGATATAAAACAATCAAGTAGTGGTCTTCGTTCATTTAATTACTACTACCTGAACTTTGACTTTTTCACAACTTTGATAAAGTAAACAAAATAAGATTACCCAACAAGCCACAATCCTGCAATCCGCTTTATTTAATTACTACAAACTGATGGGGGATCTCAGAAGAACAAAAGGACCATGCCTTTCAATCTATTCAAATGATTCTATGGAGTGTTTGCGCAAGATGATTATGATCTCAAGTGCGACCAAAATATAGTACATAAAGTCAACGTCTGAGTTTAACTGCCAATTTGTATGTGACCAATTCACCGTTTGTAGAAAGTGAGACAATAGTTGCCAATGAAATTACTAAGCTAATCAGACATGGGTTGTTATTCTCACATCAAGCTCTTTGGCGCGTCCATTTTTTTGTAAAAAAATACAAATCCAATTGGGTTGTTATAGACTATCATCAGTTGAATAAAATAACGAAAAAGGACTCATACCCACTTCTGCAGACTAACAACGCTCTCGATCACTTAGAGGGCTCAATTTTTTTTGGCGATGGATCACATATAATGGTGCTGGCAAATTGGCCTACCTAAAGAATACAAGAAAAATGCGCAAATATTAACGGCAATGGACTATATCTGCTGACGCAAATTGGCCTAAGGTCTTTATAATGCACCACCAATGTTCCAATGAGCCATGGATACTGTGTTAGTCGATATAATTTGTCCTGCGCTCTCATCTACTTAGATGAAATTAAATTATTCAGCTGCACCTTCACGGATCAACTTGAGCATTTAGAAAAAGTCTACAAAAATTAGTCGTGGTGAATCTGAAAATAAAGCCATGGAAATAACACTTTTCAGAAAATAGGATCGAATATCTGGGGTTAATTGTTGATGCTAATGGGCTGCGCCCTCAGAAACCCAAGGTCGAGGAGATTTTAGCTATGTCCCAACTGACGAGTGTTTTCAATGCGTCGGTTATTTAGGGATGGTCAGCTTTTTATCCCCAATTTATTCAGATTTTTGCTTCTATTGAGCCTCTTTTTCAGTTGTTGAAGGATCCCAAGAAGGGGTTCATATAAAATAAAGATGCTCAGGACTTGCTCACCACCCTTAGGATTTAATTAATGGCAGAACCAATATTGTGGTATTCAAATTTTGTTAACCTTACATTACTCAAACTGATGTATCATGATGGAAATCTTGCCATGTTGAGTCAGGCAGACGAATTTGGCAATGAACACCCGGTAGATTAATCAATCTGAAACCTGAGTAAACAGGAGTGTAACTATACTGTAACTGAGTGGGAAAGCCTTGCGGTATTATGCTTGTAAGCTGTTCAGGGTATATATGCACTGTATTCACTTTAATGTGGTGACTGATCACTCCACACTGAGATGGCTGCATAACCTCAAAGAGCTTGAATGAAGAGTGGCCCAATAGACCTTGAGTTACAAGTATATGACTATGAGATCATACACCTAGCGGAGAAATAAATCAAATGCTGATGGGTTTTCACAATAAGCCTCCAATTTAGTTTTTTAAAATGAAGCAGATGTTTTGTATAAAAATTTTCTTAGTGGGTATTATCAGGGATTATCCACTTGAGATTCACCTAGCCCTCAATAAAGTGATGGAAAACATGAAGCTCATCAAGGGTCCTTTGTTCAGATTGGTCAGGTAAAAATCCCTATTGTACTAAAACCATGAAGATGCACAGCAATTATTACTGCTGCTCATAAGGTAACAGGATATGGGGCCTACGGAAAACTCAGTAAGAGGTAAAAGGGAGTATTACTGGGAATCTCTTAATTTTGACGTTGCATTACACCTCAGTTTTTGTGCAATGTGTCAGGCACACAAGCCCTTTAAGAAAGCTACTACTTTCTGGCTGGTGAAGCCTGGGTTTGTGTGACATACTGTATCCATCAACGTTGTAGAAGTGTTGCCCCTGAGTAATGAAAAGCTGATATAACATTGTAGCAATTGATCACCTAATTCATTGGGTAGAGACACGGACCATCATTGAATAGATGACATCAGTAATGCTAAGTTCATAATAAAGGAGCTAATTTATCAGCATGGCTGCCCTCAGTTTATTCTAATGGGTAACAACCCAACCTTATCACTTACAATGTTCAAAGTTAAATAAGTTCCAGGAGTTTTGGGAGTACTGACAACACTCCTACAATCAAGAGACCAATGGGATGGTTGAACGAGTAAATGGTACTCTGGCTGCTACTTTGAAGAATCTTGTCGCTGAGAAACCTTCCAGATGGGTAACAATTTATCAGTGGTGATTTTTCTATAATTCAAGTTATCATTTGTCAATGAAAAAATCCCCTTTTTGTTTGCTTTATGAACGTTAGGCTGGTTTCCCCCCAATTTTATATTTAATAATTGAACTGAACCAAACGGTGAAACCTCTCCAATATCTGGAAAACTTGACAAAAACTATGATTGTATTGCAGTCCTCCGCCTATGCTAATACTCTTAAACTTTACATGAAGTCAAAAGAATTTGGGAATACCAAACGTCCAGCTCTCCCAACTTTTGTAACTAGTAATCTGTTAACTAATGTGATACCCATATTATAGCTGACGAAACAAGTTAGACAAGCTATAAATTAGTCCCTCTATAAGTCGTTGATAAGTCAGCCTTAGATGCCTACACAATCAAGGACCTCTTTAATGGTCATATTATGAATAAAATACATGCTAAATTCTTACAAGCATGATAATAACCATCTAAAATCTCAGGATTATTTTGCTAATGTTTAATTAGCCAGTTTTACTAATATCTAGATTGTTGTTTAACGTAGTTGGTATGGATTAGAGCTGGCAATTTCCTCAACAATGATTGCCAATCATTCTTTTTGATGTTTTGTTATTATTTCTAGAATTATAATGCTGCTAGTATTTCTATCTTGTTTTATGGTTTGGCGACAATCAACAACATTGAGTTTTCACCACCTTTAGGCTGTGGGGTGTCAGATGAAGGTACTTATGTCGGCAGACATGGTGTAATAAGTCAATCTTGTTAAGTGGGGTGATTGTTGGGATTTTGCGCCCAAATCATCCAGCTGAATCAAATTTATGACAAATCTGCTTTGCATACTGGGCGATCTATCTTATTGAATGTGTTATCATAAGAAGATAATAACTATTGTTTGATGTTTACCATAATGTAATATTAGCTAATTAGCAAGGATTTGGTTCTTCCAAAATTTGACTCCATTAGATTGCAAATGGTCTAGGATGATCTTTGACAATGTATTTTACTATATAATTTAATTGCCAATTTAATTATTGGTAATTTATTATATTATTCAATTAGAGTTTGAAATTAATCAAGGCAGGCTTTTCCTGTTACTAAAGTGTCAACAAAGCTTCTGGTAGCAACTCACGGGCTAACCTGAATAATTTGATTCACTGATTTCACATCTCTAGTCATTGGCAAAACATGATGTAGGAGTAGAATTCTAAATAGGGTTCAAATTAGGGTAATCCATCAGAAATGGCTGCTGTCTCCCCGGGAAGTTACCAACGTAAGAGTTGTGTGCTAGATGGCCTATAAATATCATTGATCTTAAGTAAAATAAAGACGTATGAAAAGACTTAAATATTTTATAGCTATACATTTGTTGTGAATTACTCTTGGGATAAGAGCTAAAGGATCGAATATCTTAGTTAAAATATTGCTTGTGAAGTTCTTTGCGTTTCCTGTGAGAAATTATAAAGGGTAGAATCCCTTTCTTTCTGAAGCGATACCAGAGTACCTTTTAAAGACAGAAGGCAGAGCATCAGCACCAATCTAGCGTTGAAGACAGCAAGCAGTTGGTTGTGTGAAAACTCAATTAGGACAATAGGCGCCATAATATTGTCAACTCATTTTACTATGTATCAATAATCTGGCTCAACGCACAAACCAGAACCTGTGCAGTAAACTTTAGAGCTTAATTGGGAAGCTTAAAAGTTTATAATTGCCCATTGGAATGAAGCGGGATCATTGCATAAGCTCTAGAGAGACAGATAGTTTGAAATTCTTTGCCTTAATGTTCACCTTTCTTGGCATTCCAGTGATAGATCCATCTTTCAATATCCACTGGGGATGTCCTTTGTGTAAAAAATAGTTTAAGCTGGAGATTTGGGTCATAGCCTTGTTAATTTGTGGTTTAGATAGCGTTCCTCTTTTGTGAGGATATTTAGCTTATTATAATCCATCGGTATTCTTTGATCACCATATTATTATTTATATATAGCAATGGGGTCGCCCATGGACTCTGGAAGGCACAAGTAAGCCGACATTAAAAGTTTAATGAGCTTAGTCTTCATTTAAAGCTCCTATACCTTTGAGTTCCTATATAGATTTTACCATATTTGGTTAAGTCTCCTGCGTCAATAATATGTGCCAGTCTTTCATGTGACCATAGTCAACATCTGATGTGGAGAAAATACCTTGATAATGCTCAAGTAACTGATGAAATTTCTCAAGTTCCTATTAATTAAAGTTATTGGATATTTGGACTTGAGGCTTGGCACAAATTTAATTATTGGTTATGTGGGTCATTCAACGGGCTGAAATGTTTGACTTGGTCATAATTCAATTGATCCAATTTTCTTATCTCAAAAACACCAACTAAAAATTAACCAATCTTGGAGTAGTATCCCTCGCATCCTAGCAAAGTTGTCAAAGGAAATCATGCCGTTGATCCCTCACCAGACCAAGTCAGGGTGCAGAAGATCTTACTGGTGGAGGTCACTGCTACCCTGAAATAATAGGGTGAGGTCTCACCTTATAAATAACTGCCCCTTTTAGTTTAATAAGGATACGTTTTTTACCCAAATTTGATTTACTATTTATTAGGTTTTGAGCCTTTCCACAGCTCTTCTCTGGACTTTGGAATAACGATATACCAGTTTATTACAAAGGTCCCTTGACACCTAATAAAAAGCTTAATTATTCACCAGAACCTGGTATTAGGTTCTTCAGCTCTCTCTGCCTATCTCACCCCAGTGGGACAATTTACCTCACCCATCCTGGTATGCTTTGGAGGAACAAATTGCCCTCAGCAACCCTATTCTAACAAAAAATTGGTACGCTTTGCCAGATACTCTCTTGTGTTACCTAGTGTATAAATACTTTCACAATGGATGAACACAACCAAGACCTCACTTGGCCTCCTACTTAAATATCCAGCGTTACTAAATGGGTAAATACCAACAGAAATTATACCCTGAAAAAGACAAACCTAACCATGTACAATTCTACGTTACTCTCTATATTTTCATTGAAACTCTTGAGCCCCAAAATTATTAGTTTTAGCCTGAAGATGTTATCAATGCCATTAAATTATTTCTTATTAGGTGCTCTTTCCAGGAGATTACTCTTATCAAAATAAGGGTCCGGTTTTTTCATTTGTTATGTGAGCTTTATATGAATCTGCCACCTTAACCAGCTCTGAGTTGGGAGTTTCTCGCAATGAGAAATATCTATGATGATTTGTACACCCTGCCATCCTTCATTTAGTTCAAATGATGGGGATCCACACATCAAGAAACCTGAGCAGTTTACTTTATCACAGGAGCTACACTCTTATCTCCTTAAGTTTTAAACTCAGCCTCCTCTTTTGTTAGGGATAATTGAAAGGATATTCATTAAAAACGCAGCCAAATTGTTTCTATCCAGAATCAACCCTTAACTGGACGTGGGAGTGGCTAGCCTTTTTTGCGAGGAGGTTGTTACTAATTTTACCATAGATACTACTATCATTGTGATTCAATTGCAACAATCAAAACCAAGGTTTTAAGTCAACTTAATACTTTTATTGAGAAAACTTCAAGGCAAATGACTCAATTCAAGATTGTACTTCAATAAGTACTTTAGGCCCAATATTTGCAAGAAATTATTGGTCCTCCTGGCCCCAAAAGTCCATCAGACCCCCTGTGGAAAGGGGATAATTCAGTCCTGAAGGAGGGATGGAGCCACCTGGTAGTTATGGGGATGCTGGGTCTCCTGGGCTGCCTGGTTATGGACACCCTGGTTTGCCTAGACAACCTGGTCCTCTAGGACAACTTGGGCCTCCAGGCCCACTAGGTCTCCTAACCTTCAGGTTAAAAGTACAATTAGCTTCCCATTCTGGAAGATCCTTTACTAAATTACCATATTCTCACTCTTGAACAAGATATCAAAGGCAACACTTGAAGTTGCTGGTTACACTTCATTGGAGAACCTATCAACCCAAACCTTATCATCAAAGCTTATAAAGAAGAGTTGGCAATGATTACCACTCATATTATTCCCTCTACTCATATTTAAACCTCCAAAAAGATTAATTATTATTATATTAGACCAAATAACATGAGTTCTGATCCCTAATTCGCCAACATATCGAGATGGAGTCATTATGGAGTGAACTACAGCAACAAGCTTCACTGATTCCCTAATTGCCCAAACTGGGACCCTATAGGACGATTTAAACAATTATTGCTAACAAGCTGATTAAAAAAAGTTTGTGCCCCCCTCTGAGTCTGAATTATCAGGAATTAAATTCACTAGTCCAGTGGATGTTAACATTATTTTAGCTCTTGGGGGACTATTTTTAGCCATTTTTTAAAGACAAGTTCATTCCAGGAGAAGGTAGTATTGCATCTTTTCTCTATATTTATAAAATCACGATAAAGGAAGCTCCTTATCATCAAAAAGATAAATACTTACCATCTTGCCTTAGCAGATCTGCCAAAGAAATAATGGTACCCCACCTGATGCAGTGTCTTGGGCTGAAGTTAAAGACGCGCTTCTTAAGGAATTGGTAATGACCTTACCTTGGACAGCCAGAGTAAGCGTTAATGAGTATAAAGCTAATACGTCTAGTACTAAAAAAAGTATAAAACTAATATGTGGAGAATCCCCCTCTGAGTTTGCTTCTTGTTTCTACTCCGAAGCTCAATCTTATTTGACCAAAAATTGCTTATATTTGATGATGCAATTGTTGCTTCCTATCCACTTTTGAATATAATCCGTAACTCCATCTTCACATGACTTTAGTGAATAGAAACTTTACCTCTATATATAACAAGGAGGCACTCCTCAAAATTCTGCATCCATGATTTCTGCTGCTCCCACTTACACTCCTGCCTCACGTCCTCAAATTCATGTGGTAAATGGTAATGAGTATGAAAAAATAGCGCTTGACCTAACTGCACTTATTGTGGACGTCGCAATCATTCTATTCAACATTGTTGGACCAAAATGGCTGATTAGAAAGCAAAAGAAGGGTTAGCATAAGGCAAGAGGCCCCCTATGATGACAAGTCCACTGTGCCTCACAACAAATTTATTTATACTATTTTTGCTGAGCTAATTGGTTCTTGTGCTCCTAAGGGGAATATCCTGTTATGCTTTCAGGTGACAATAAACCTAGTTATATTACCTCTTGTTCTGATCCTAAGTCTGCTCCTATGGCTATATAATCTATCCCAGCTCAGTGGGGGTGACTGTAACCTGTATTGAAGCTTTAGTTCACAAGTTGTGGGTTCTCGCTATGTTGACTCTGGTTCCCCCTATTAATATTAACTCTTCATGTATAATAGTAAAAATTAAAATTCATCCCAACCTTAACCACTCTTTAGAGTATGAAACAGCTGGTACTGCTTACGCCCACGCTATAGGCGCCTACTCTCACTTGCCTCTGAAATTAGGTGGTCTACAGCTCTCTATGCCACTATAGTATTGGTTAGTAATAGCTACAACTTCTTATTAGGCACTGAATTTCTTATGGAGCATGCAGCCATCCTTACTTTTTATATAACTATATTACCATATTTGGATAAAGTTCCCATGATTTTAAAAATCTCTCCTAAGGAAAATGGAAAAAAGAAACTAAGTTTTTGCCTTCTTGAAACCCAAGTCACTGTTGACCGCTTAAAATATCGCGTTCTAGACACAAGGAAAGTTGCCCCCTTCTAAAGTTGAGGCTGAGGATATGATGCCTTTATATTCCCTCACGTCATAACCATACTCCACAGGCTCAAGTATTAGTGGACACCTTAATTCAGTTGGTCCCCCTCCTAAACTCTTGCTCAAAATTTCTAAATTATCTAACCCTTCCTTAAATGAGTTTCTCTCTTGTCCAGGAGTATTAAACCCGGCCTAACAAGGCACCGTCACTGTCCTTTTAGCCAATCACACTTGTCCTCTAAACTAGTTGAGCCAAATCACCCTATTTCTTACGCTTGACATTTTTGTTGTGACAGGTAATGAGGGTCCAAGGTGTTAAGATTCTCAGCGACTTTGGCTTAGTGGAGCCACATGTTGTTGCTGTGGTGCCTGTTCAAATAGGCTGCGATTTATCTGCTAAACAAAAGACTGTTGATGCTACTCTAATTATAGAATATTCTGATATAGCCTCTCATCTGGCCCTTACAATTATAATCACATGAAGGGTATACAACACCAAGTAAATACAGGAACTCTGCCCCCTTCTGCTCTTATCCTTTTCCAAAAATAAAAAAACTGAGGAAGCTCAAGTTGCTCTCAAATTAAAACAATCACTTGATGATGGCCTCCACTAACCCTCACTTAGCCCCTGGTCTTCTCCTATCCTATTGTTTAAAAGAGGATGGGAGTCACCACATCGTTATGAATTACTGACAACTAAATTCTATCACCCATAAGGAAGGCTAACCTTTACCCCACGTCAATGACTCTATGTGATCATAGGCTGGCTCTCAATATTTTTTCATGATGGACCTGACCAGAAGTTATAGGCAAATTGACCTCTCTGCTGAGAATCGCGTTAAGTATGCTCTTGTTTCTATTGAATGTTTGTTTGAGCCAAAATTGAATAATACAGGGGTTATGTAATGCCCCTGCTAAATTCCAGCGGTCTATGGATCAGTTATTCATGGATTTTAAGCTTATGTGCGTGCTAGTCTAACTTGACGATGTCCCCATTTTTAAAAAGTTTATATCTCATCTTGATCATCTTTGTCATGATGAAGGGGGTGTTAAACTACTCAACCTATATTTCAAAGGCAAGACCCGACATTACTGGGTGTTGGATTTTGGTTTTACTTTTTCAACGAAAAGTCTTCACTCAGGATTAAGTCTTTGGAGTGTTTAATCCTAAATATAAATTTTCATCTCTAATTGAAAAGAGGTAGGGTAAATCAACTATGGCAAAAAGATAGTAAACCTAATTTTTTATAAACAGAATAGTATGGGAGATCAAAAGCTTTTCTCAGGTAAATCTATAAGCGTTTCTAAGCCAAGATCTATACTCATTACTATTCAGGGATTCTGAAGCATTCTGGCCGCTTCTGTCAAAAAGGTTTTAACCGCCACATATATTGTGTTTTAACCTTGATATCAGGGTGTGTTGGTCAAGTAACGAGAATTTCCAAAAGTTGAGGGTTGAAACCCAATATTAGAAGGCCTTGAATTATATTGATAATTATTCCACAAAAATAGTTTGACTATATCTTTGGTTCAAAGACTATTCTCTTTGTCAGATACACATAGATCTTTGATTTAGGTAGGAATCATGACAACGTCCTTTCTATATCTTGCCGCAGGGGAAAACGGTCATAGAAATTGACTGTGTAGATTATTTATCACAGTTCCTTGAGCAAATTGAACAATTGAGTGTTCATTACCTCGTTTATAAATAACTTCTTAGGGCACTGACAAGTTGATTCCAATTTTTGTTGTTGCAATCACCAGGCCAATGATGGTAGAAAGGGACTAGATCACCCAGTTAAAAGGTTTGCAGAGGATCATGCTTATCGTTAGACTGATTAGTTTCTTTAGTAGTGTTAGAAAAAAAGTTCTCAGAAACCAAGACCTGAAGTCAATTAATCTAATTGCAATACTTCACATAGTAACTTTGAGGGCTTCAGGGGAAGCTTGATCTAACTTGTCCTGCATCATATAGGGCATCTGAGGATTTCTACCATACAAAACTTGGAAGGGAGTCATCCTAATAAAATCGATAGTATCTTAATCTATAGTCCAGAATTGCACTAGCCAAATATTGGGGCGAAAGAAGATGGTCAGTTGTGGCCATTTTCTGGAGGGTTGAGATTAAAGTATTATTTACACCTCTACCATTACATTGGTTGCAGGATGGTAAGGAATGGAAATACCTGAGTGGATCCCATTAGTTAGGCTAAATCATTTACAACTGACGATTAAAATTCTGACCATTATTAGAGAAAATTATGTTTGAGCACCCTTGCTGGATGATAATCTGATTATATAGGAATATGGTGGTAGCTTTTGCTGAAGCGGAGGGTAGAGATACAGCTTCATTCCACTTATTTAAATGATCAATAGCTAGAAGGAGGAACTGATGACAATTAGAGGCTTAAGGGAGGGTCTCACAACGTTAATACTAATATTATGGAAGAGTCAGGGTAGAACCACTGAATGTTGAGGTCAGGGATTAGGCCTGGCTTAACTTTTTAATACCGGACAGGACTCTAGAATATCTCAGCATTCCTCAATAGTTAAATATTAGAGAGTCAAACCCCTAGTAAGAGGCTTCACCCATAAGTGGGTGAATACCAACATAATTCCCTCCAAGCCTCAGATAGGGGTCAAAAGCCAAGCGGGGGGTCTTCAAATCTTCCAGGCGTAGTTTAGCATGGATACAAGAAGCAATAAAGGTTCTAGTTATGATTCAAAAATACCCAAAGAGAGATCAAACTAGTGGGGTTGTATGGGCAAGAGGTAGTTGGTGCAGACATAACGGAGAGATCTGGCAAGCATCTTTGGTGAGCGGCCCCAGCATCAGGGCTGGCCCCAGGAAGCTCATCAGTAGCATAGCTGGCAATAAGAAGAGGTTCCAGAAAGATCATCATCATCATAGCCAGCATCAGGAAGAGCCCAGGAAAGATCATCAGCATCATAGCCAGCATCAGGAAGAGCCCATAAAAGATCATCAGCATCATATCCAGCATCAGGAAAAGACCTGAAAGATCATTGGCTTTGTCACCAAATTTTTTGAAGAGGTCACAGAAAGTTATTGGCATTGTAGCCAGTATCAGGAAGAGGTCCCAAAAAGATCATTGGCATCATTTTCTAGTAAGAATGTATTAAGCGGGGAGCAACTAAATGCTTTGGCTTACTTTGAAATCATCATTGATCGCTAGTAGTGCGTGGCGGGCTAGCCCTTAAAATCAAGTCGCTGGTAACCTTTAAAAAATGGGATTGGCCCCAGGGATTTAGATTAGCTATTTAAGTTAGCTACTAAATAAAGTATTTATATTAGGTATATTATTATACAATTCTTTTGGTCTATTTTTGGCGCTAGTCGCTGGTTAACAATTATACAAAAAACATTGGGTATTTGACCCATAAAATTGGCAGAATAGCTGACATAGGGAAGTGGCCCTGGAAGTATTGGATCAGATGATGTTGCTCCACGCAATCTTAATTGATGTTTTGGGGTGCCTTTGGACCTTTTTGGTGACTTGTGCTGTCAGCGCCTGGTTGGAGGTCATCCTCTCATCTTGGTCTTGAGCTCTTTGAGAGAGAGTAGGGGTCATAATAGTCATCCTGGGTTTTGAAGCCCAAGGTAGGCTCTGAGCTGGAGGCCCAGAGCAATGACCTCTCCTCCTCTTTCCTATATTGTAGTTGGCATAAAGAGCTCAGGGACACCTGGCAGGGAACACATATTTTGTCAAGATGCAAGGTATCAAATTATAACATCCCTTTGTTGATTCAGGGCCCTTAAGCTCCTGGTGAGCTAATAGGCCCTAAGGGCCAAGGAAAGGTACAAAAGACCAAGAGTATATGAGAAACAATGTTTATTTAGATAAGCCTTGAGGTATTATAGATACCTTAAGGCCAAAAGTGGTATAAAGAGTGAGGATTCATAATAGGCGGCAGATAAATGAGCAAAGGTAGTAGAAGGTGAGATATAACTGAGTTAATAGGTGATAGATGCCTAGTTTAGCAGGAACTGTTGGCTTAGGTTGCTAATAATAATAAAGATTTATAATAATAATAAAGAAAGATTCAATTATCCTTGGCAATTGTTGCATGTAATTATAATACTCAAAAACGCTATCAGGATCAATCCTCAACAGATTAAGTCCTAAAAATTATTTGAAACATTATGAAATATTATTAGGGATGATTCATGATACTTTGAAATAACTCAACTCGAGTAAATGAGGAGAGCATCTCAGCATTCTCTACTAATTATATATTAAAGAGTCAAACCCCTAGGAAGAGGCTTCACCCATAAGGGGCGACTCCTGACAATTTTCATGTATTTCAGCAATTATGTGAAGCTTTCTTTGAAATCAGAAGCGTCTAAATGTAAATTCTTTAAAAAAGGATGGAATTCTTAGGCCTCAAGGTGATGTGGCAAGGTATCCTCCCTATCCTGAATAAAGTATCCTCCATTGAACGCATGTCCTCTCCTAAAGATTTATGCAATATCCAAGTCTTTTTTGGATTGATGGGCTTATCACCAGTTTATATCCCACCTTGCTGACATTGCCAAACCTTCAGTCGAGCTTTTACATAAAAATGTGCCTTTCTTCTGGGGTCCTGAACAGCAACAGTCTTTTGACTCCTTGCACACTGCTTTATTATCTGCATATTATAAATAAATTTTAACTTCAATCAACATTTTTTTACTGATGACAGTGACACTACTTTGAGTGCCATTCTATCGCAGTTAGATACTGACCAAGTGGACCATCCTGTCATTTATTTTAGCAAGACGCTGAACAAGGTTGAACAGAATTTTTCTGTAACTGAATGTGAATGCCTTGCGATTATACTTTCTTAAGAAACTCTTCCGCCCCTATCTGCATGGTTAACATTTTACAATTGTTACTAATCAAGCTTCCCTTTGCTGGCTTTGTCAAACAAAGACACTGATGGTAGTAAACTCGCTGGTCCCTCAGGCCACAAAATTATGATTTTACTATAGTTAACGAGCAGGAGCCATTTGTTTGATTTTATGGCGTGAGAGATGTTCTCTTGCTTGTTACCTTAATTCCAACAATTTATTTTAGGGATTCATTGTCACTACTTATAAGAAAATAACAAGGTACTTAAAAATAGTAAAAAAGTTGATTTTATAGATATTATTAGTAGCTGCGTGGGAAAAAGAGAGAATCCTCTTAATAAGTTGATAATTAGTATTTAAGGTATCAAGGCTCAAAGTTTGGATTGCTTAGTAAAGTCCAAGTTAGTAATTATTGAGATTCACCCTATTGGATCATTCAATACTCGCTTTGCTTCAACGTTAGGGCAGATGGGGAATTAACAACCAGGAAGATGAACCCATGAGGAAAGGAATTTATGAATTTAGCCAATCAGAAGGCTGGAAAATATTTTACACCTTGCTGTAACAATTGAGTTCATCTTGATTGTTGCATTTCAACTCAAATTTTAATTTTCTAAATCTAAGTCAATTTGCTTTAAAATACTTTTAACTCGGTCCTTTTTGGCGCTGGGTTGATCATCGCCCAAATTGTAGATTAGGCCCATATAAGTATAATCAATTGACAGGTGAGGCCCTTGAGGGCAGCCTTTATAAGGTGTGCCTGCCAATTCCAAAGTCCACTTCAGAATTCTAACCCTAGAATACCCTTTCTGGGGAGCATTGTCAGTTGCTACCAAGATGAGCTATTGTTGATAGGCCCTTTTTATTAACCTGAACAAAAATAAAAGTTGGTTTTGAGTTTTCATACCTCGCTTACCTTTTTGTAATATTTGGTTATTTAGTTGAGGAGCTTTTCAAGTGGGTGGGTCAGACCAATCCCCCAGAGGACCTTGCATAACCGACTAGTAGTAGGCAATGTTTGGCGCTGTTAGTGCCCCAAACCACTCTACTTGGTTAGGCTACTTTAGTTGCTTGTCAGTGCACCAAAGAATAATTTTTTATCATATGGCAGTCGGATCTGGGGTTTTTCCATCATTACATTATTCTGAAGTCAAATAAGCATTGCACGCCTCTGATTCCCAGTTTGGCTGACCTCAGTGGTCACTTGGTCCCAGTTGTCAAGGAACCAGCACCAGTGGGAGCTGGTGACTGATGGCCAACCCTGAATCTGAAGTGACCACCAGTTGAAAATCCTGGTGGGGCCTCCCACTCACCAGGTATTTGGTGGCACCAAGGGGACCTGTCCCAGCAGGGCTCCCTCACCAACAAATGGTCCGCCTGGAAAGGGGATGGATGTCCAGCCATGCTGTACCATGAACCCCTCTCACGCTTCTGTAGGAGAAAACGCCTTCCTGGTTTGGATGGGAAGACCATCGCCAACAGGAGCCTGGGAGGGGGTGCACAGAACAGCCACATGCTGACGTGCATCTGCAGGTCGGGTGGGCTGATTCTGATAGCCCAGTCCTGATTTGCCCTCTCCTTTTGTCTTTTCCTTTGAGGGGCCCAGAGTTTATCCGGGCTACTTTTCCTGGGGCTTGAGGCAACTCACCCCAGGAAGCCCTCATTGTGGTGGCCTTCTGCTGTGAGGCCCCTCTTTGGAGAGGGGCCCTCCTATAGTGGGGGGTAATGTAATGATTGAGTTCATCTTGAATGATGCATTTTTACTCGAATTAGAATTTCCAAATCTGAGTTAAATCACTTTAAACAACTTTTGGCTAAGTCATTTTGGGCGCTGGGTTGTGTATCGCCCAAATTGTAGATTAGGCCCATATGAGCCTAATCCATGATTCAGGTGAAACCTCCAAAAAGCAGCCTTTATAAGGCGCACCTGCCAATTCTGAAGTTCACTACAGATTTCTAACATCTAGCATTCCTTTCCTGGGGAGCATTGTCAGTTGCTCCCCATATGAGCTATTGTCAGTGTGCCCTTTTAATTATCCTGAACAAAAAGGTTGTTTCAGGGTTTTCATACTTCACTTACCTATTGGTTTTTTTTCATATTCAGTTGAGGAGCTTTTTGAGTGGGTTGGGTTGGACCAACCCCCCAGAGGACCTTGCATAACCAATTAGTAGTAGGCAATGTTTGGCACTGTTGGTTCCTCAAACCTCTCCCTACTTAGCTAGCTACTTTGGTTGCTTGTCGGTTCACCAAAGAATCATTTTTATTAAATGGCAGTCAGAATTGGGGTTTTTCCATCAGTTACATTATTCCAAAGTCAAATGTGCATTGCACGCATCTGATTCCCAGCGCAGCTGACCTCAGTGGACACTTGGTCCCAGTTGTCAAGGAACCTGCACTTGTGGGAGCTGGTCAAAGATGGCCAACCCTGGATTTGAAGTGACCGTCAGTTAAAACCCAGTGGGGCCTCCTGCTCACCAGAAATTTGGTGGCACCAAGGGGACCTGTCCCAGCAGGGCTCCCTCACCAACGGATGGTACGCCTGGAAAGGGGATGGACGTCCAGCCATGCTGTACCATGCACCCCTCTTGCGCTTCTGTTTGAGAAAGCGCCTTCCTTGTCAGAATGGGAAGACCATCGTTAACAGGAGCCTGGGAGGGGGTGCACTACACAGCCAAGTGCTGGGTGTGCATCCTTGAGTTGGGGGCCACCCAGCCACACTGTAACGTGCACCAGTCACCCCTCTCACGCTTTTGTTGGATAAAGCATCTTCCTGGTTGGGATGGGAAATTTTCGCCAACAGGAGCCTGGGAGGGGGTGCACAACACAGCCATGTGCTGGGCATGCATCCTCAGGTTGGGTGGGCTGATTCTGGAAGCCCAGTCCCAATTTTCCCTCTCCATTTGTCTTTTCCCTTGAGGGGCTAGAGTTTATCCGGATAATTTTACTGGGGCTTAAGGCAACTTTCCCCAGGAAGCCCTCATCATGGTGGCCTTCCGCTGTGGGGCCCCTCTTTGGAGAGGGGCCCTCCTATAGTGGGGGTAATGTAATGATTGAGTTTTTCTTGATCGTTTTTTTTGACTTGGATTTATATTTTCCAAATTTTGAGTCAAATCGCTTTAAAATACTTTTTTATCAGTTGTTTTGGGTGCTGGTTGTGCCTTATTTGAATTGTAGTTTAGGCCTGTATGGGCCAAATCAATGATTTGGGTGAGGCTTATGAAGGGCAGCCTTTATAAGGTGTGCCTGCCAATTCCAAAGTTCACTTCAAAATTCTAGCCCTAGAATTACCTTCCTGGGGAGCATTGTCAGCTGCTCCTCAGATGAGCTATTGTTGACAGGCCCTTTTTTAATATCCTGAATAAAAATAAAGGTTGTTTTGGGGTTTGCATACCTCACTTTTCTGTTGGTAATATTTGGGTATTTAGTTGAGGAGTTTTTTGAGTGGGTAGGTCAGACTAACTTTCAGAGGACCTTGCATAACCAACTAGTAGTAGACAATGTTTGGCGCTGTCGGTTCTCCAAACCTCTCCCTACTCAGTTAGGCTACTTTGGTTGCTATTGGTGCACCAAAGAATCATTTTTACTATACAGCAGTTGGAACTGGGGGTAATTCGTCCATTACACTTTCTGGACCCATTTTGACTCTATAAAAGGGGCCAGTCTCCATGGGGTAGATTGTACTAAATTAAATGTGGCCTGGGGAGGAGCCTCTAATGGACCCCCTTGATTTGCCGCCAATTTTGGGAAATCAGACCGCCTGAACTCATAGTACTTGACTGAGTATTATTAATAAATTTATTGCCATGATTCATAGGGTTCCACTAATAATCGACCACGGTCTTTTGGCCAATTTCGTCTTTATTTTTGTCCTTACTTTGAACCAATTCACTCTTACTACACAATTGGACATGTAATTGTCTGAACCATCCACCAAATGTGGATGGACAGTCCCGCCTCCCTTACCTTACATATAACTATTAGAGAGGAGGATTGGCATATGAGCTTCTTCCTCACCCTACCTTATGGACTCAAGGATCTCTGGATGTCAAAGCTGAGGTGAAGAAGATGGCTTCTAACACTATAGTTGTAGATGGGACTTTAGTCAAAATATAATGGCTCCTATTTCCTAATTATCTTTGACCGCTTCACACAGAAACTATCCTGGAAGCCTTTAAAACCCTTAGGCATGGGGCTATTAAAAAGCCTTTGAGTGGTTAGGACCAATTACTGAGAGAATATGGCTGAGTCCATATATGACGTTTTGGAAACCTGCTTAACACACCGATATTATGGAAAATCTTACCCACGCTTTAAAATTGAGCTTGTAGCTCCTAAGACCACATTTGCTATTATTAATATTGATGTAGTAAAACCATTGCCTGTAGCTGTCTATTGCTATCGCTATATTACTCTTGCCATTGACCACTTAACCAAGTAGGTAGAGTACACTTCTGTACTTAATGCCACTGTGAGAGTTACAGCTCTTTCCTTGTACCAACAGGTATTATATAGACATGGTTGCCTTGAGTACTCATGTCAGATAATGGCACAGATTTTATCTCTTCATAGTTTAAGAATTAATTTCCCTTCTAGGTATAAAGCACCTTTTTATGAAGCCCTATCATCCAGACACTGATTATCACTATTGACATGCTAAGGGCACTTTAACTTGATATTCTATGAAAGTTAGCTGCAGCTGATCCAGTGCATTAGAGCGATTTTTTCCCATAGCGCCTTATTAGCATATTGAGTTAGTTACTATAGAATACTTAAAACCTTTCCTTTCCAAGCTCTATATTGTCACGAGCCGCTATTGCCTTCTAGCCTACACTTATCCTAAAACAGCTAATTCAAGCAATATAGAGAATAATCTATGATGATTAACTGACGAAATCATAAGTCTCCAATCTATGGCTACTGAATCTATAATAATACTAACCTTATAGAAGGAGAACAAGCTAATGAATGACGACCTGCCTTTCTTAATTATTCTTTGGGAGATTTAGTCTTGTTCTACCATCAACACCCCGGTGGTAGAAATTATAAACTTGCCACTACTTGGTCCGACCCTTATTGGGTGATATACTGAAGGGCATGAATACTCTGTTGCTACTACTTGTACTTGTACTGTCGTCAATTGTGTAAATATCTGTTTCTGCGCAAATATCACACTTGGCAAGATCTTGAGAGGACATTGTTGAGGTTTTACTTGCAACAAATCTGTTTAATTTGGTTCTTACTTCATTTAATCCTATATTTTTCTATCTCTAAAACGTCAACAAAAAGACAACTGATCTCATTGGTGAAATATCCTTCATGGTTTAGTAAAGTTGTCAAAGGAAAGCCTGACGTTGATCCCTCACCTAAATAAGTTCAGGGTGCAGAAGTTCTTGCCAGGGGAGGTCATCGCTACCCTAAAAAAGTAAGGGTGAAATTGCAACTTATAAATATTTGCTCCTTTTAGTTTAGTAAAAATAAGTTTTTTATCTCAAACTTTGATTTACTTTTTATTTAGTTCTTTGAGCCTTTTCAGCTGCTCTTCTCTGGACATTGGCATAACAAATTAATGTTTATCATGAAAAGTCCCTTAACTCCTATAAAAAGTACAATTAGGTTCACCAGATCCTGTTATTAGGTTTTCTGGATATCCCCGCCAATCTCGCCTCATGGGACAGATTATCCCATCTATCATGGTATTCTTTGGAAGAATGACTGCCCCCAGTGACTCTACCTCAACTGGCAAGTAAAACAAAATAAAGATGAGTAACAAAAAATTATCTTGTCAATTTCAGCAATGGTAATTGATTGTTTTTTTCCTAATCTCTTGATGTTCCTTGACTAATATCTGACTAATTAAGCTTTCAATAGTCGCACAATAGGGCGCTGATAAGCTGGGTCAAGTACTCCTGGTAACTCTTAGTCTACTATATTGACTCCATCAACACTAGTAATATGTAGCATGCAGTTTGGGGTTATATCCAGGGTTATGTTTGTAGAAGCCACTCTTTGTCATTTAATTTAAATCTTTACTTCCTCAATAGCATTAAATGGTATGTCTTCTGCTGTATCTACTGGGTTGGGGAGATTTTTATAATTATTCCATTGTATAATATTTTAAAGGTAAAGCAGAAACAGGATAACCAACCAGACAAGGTTATTACTTCTTTCTAAAGTCTTTATTATCTAGCACATGAAAAACATCATAATTGAGGAGGGATAGAAAACCTTCTTTCAGACTTATGATTCCTTAATATTCAACCTTAAATTGTGTCCCAATAAGTATATCATACTGGCTATTGTTCAGGGCAATTACAGGATCTGAGAAAACTAATTTTTCAGCTCAAATTGGTAAGAAAGATTAAAAGTTATCGCCTTGGTGTTGTTTGGAATGGTAGTGCCATATTTTATAAGTTTACTTAACGTCTAGGGCGATTTTGATCTTCTTGATGATAAGGGATTATATATCACTAATTGAAGATCCTGTATCCAAGATAGCTATTACTCTGATCTTCTGAATCACCACACCTACTTTGGTAATTTTCTTTCAAACTTTGACGTGAGATCTATCTCCTCTTTGAGATGGAAGATTGCATTGAGCTCTCATGTAGTCATGAGATAATTCTTCTTATTTTCTATTAGAATGTGTATGCTTATAATAGGTCAAATCAACAGGGCAAGGTATTGATTATCATCAATGGTCATACCAGTTATTCTTATGCACCCAATAAATTGACTGAGATAAGTGTCCTCTAGAACCTGGGTGTTGTTTATATTTTGGTGTTCAAGCAATCTGTAGTGACGAGCTCAATGGGTTTACCTAAGATATAGTAACCTGTGTCCACATAACGCACATTATAACTGTTGCTAAAATCGCTTTCAATTCATGCAATATGATTGTTCAGTAATGTTTTGCTTTCAGTACTTTAGGCTGGTCATCTTTAAATGTACTTGAACTTAAGCTGACCACTCTTTTCCTTGCTCAATAAGGGCAGGACTCTTCTTAAAACACAATTTTCTAGTGTGGTTGTTCTCCTTGCAGTAGTTAACTAAGGCTTCTATATCTTCTTGGGATATGCTTCCTCCACGTTATACACTCTGGGTTTTTTGAAAGCCATTTGGGAGGTCTCTGAATTGTGTATATCAACGACATTGGGCTTATTAATGTCTGAACAGAGTTGAAGCTTCTTTATTATAGATGTGACATGAATAGCTATGTTTTGCTTACTATGTAAACCAGCTTTGATGGCAGCTATAGCATCGTCCAATGTAAGCGTCTTTAGGGTCTTCAGCAGTTTGCCTCAATATAAAAAATGATCCACAATTCTAGTCAGGGTTTCATTTGCCGTTGCATAATTATTAAGAAGTACTGTTTCTTTATACTCAAGCTTTTCTTGGAACTAAATTCTTTTATAAGCGCTCCTTTAATTTCATTCCAGGCGTTCATGTCGTCCA
Source organism: Massospora cicadina (assembly GCA_022478985.1). NCBI lineage: Eukaryota > Fungi > Entomophthoromycota > Entomophthoromycetes > Entomophthorales > Entomophthoraceae > Massospora > Massospora cicadina. The sequence continues at coordinate 34,510 of JAKSZP010010586.1, forward strand.
TATGATGTATGGTAAACCCTTGATCCATATGGCTTAAACAAGATGAAGTATGCTTAACCTCTTGATGAGCAGTTGTACCTTTTATAGCGGCTCATAGATGGAAAGTAACAGTTTATAAACCCCTTTGACGGGTGTAAACTTGTCTTTAAAGGTAGGTTTAAATGTATTGGCTAAATCCTGGAACAACTTGTACTACAGGAGCTTAATATTCAGTAATATTGGTAGATGTGTTGCACTATTCATCTTGACATGAGATTCAAGATAATTGATACTGTAGAGGATTGAGAAGTTGCTCTATTTCCTCTAGTGTAAGTCTTGTTGTGACATCTAGCAGATTGATATTTTTGAGAATAACTTAATCATTATCCAAGTTTTTAACGTTGATGTCTAGATTATTAATTTGTTAATAGGTGTATGAGTGGTAAGTTCACATGAATTTGTTATCATACTCTAATACTCCAATGCGCCAATTTAAGTCCTCTTTGATCTCTTTTCATTCAGCGCTCTGAGAAGGCTTGTCTTGGGTTTCTGTTTTTCTGTGAGAATATTCCAGCGTTGCTCAGCTTCATTGAGGAGATGGTATATTCTAGTTAATGTCTTCTTGACTAGGGGCTCTGCCTCTCGTGTTGCTCTCCAATTTGTTGAGTCACTTGGCATTGAAATGGGTAGACACATTTGTCACACAGGATGCCAGATTTTGGTTAACATGGGTCATTTTAAAAATAAGATTTCGAGAATTGATTAAGTATCAGAGGTTCAATGGGATCAAGCTCATAAATTAGCCATAGGTCTTTATCTTGCTGGAACTCATAGAGCTTAATCTATTCTTCCTCATTATGACAGGTAGTATAATATTAGGCGACACTTCACCATGGGCTTTTTCTCAACTGTAAAGTTCTTGGGAAAAAGCGTTAAATAATCTTTTATTAATTTTGTTTGACTCTATGATGTCCTTTTAGAGAAGCCCCATAGCTTTCCTCTCATTCTTGATAACATTGGAACAATGGTCACCATTTGGTCATAAGTGATATGATATAGGAACAATTTGTTTTAATCAGGTAGCAGTCATCCCCTATACTTTGAGATGTTATATACCTGTTTATAGGCCACTCATAAGAACCCTTGAATATTATATGATGATGGAGTTCCTCATAATTGTAACAATTGAGTTTATCTCAATTGTTTACATTTCATTGTGGGTTCAGATTTTCTAAATCCTACGTTGAATCATTTGAAAGATTTTAAGATTTGGGTCAAGTTTGGGAGCTGGATGTGTCTCGCCCAGATTATTGAACAGCTTGTGCAAGCTTTATCAATGATTCAGTTGAGGCCCCCAAAGGGCAACCGTAAAAAGGTTGCACCACCAATTTTGAAGCTCACTTCAGAATTCTCACCCTTTTCTTCCCTGGGAAAGCATTATTGATTGCTACCCAAACAAACTCTGTTCAGCGTGCCTTTTTAATGTTGTGAATAAAATAAAGGTTGTTTCAGGCTTTCATACCTTGATAACTTATTCATCTTTTGGGGGTTTTTGGCATCAGTTTTTGCATAGTTGGTTCAGACCAACCACAATTTTAACTTTTTTAAAACTAACTCGATGTAGGTAAATTTTGGCACTGGTGGTGCACCAAAACTATTCCCCTACTCCACGTTGTTCTATTTTGGCGCTGTTGTGGCACCAAAGCATATCATATTTTATGGCAATTGGAACTGAGATAATTCCGGAATGTCATATATTTGCAAAAACAATGTGCATTCACACGCCACTGGTCCTCAGTTCACTGACCTTAGTGGTCACCTAGGCCCTGGTTGTCAAGGAACCAGCACCGGTAGGGGGCAGTACTGATGTCCAACAATGGACCTAAGGTGATCCACAGCTGAAAACTGGTGGGGCCTCCCACTCACCAATAATTTGGTTGGCACTGAGGGGACCTGTCCAAGCAGGGCTCCCTCACCAACAGACAGTCCTCCAGAAAGGGGATGGCTGTTCAGCTGCGCTGGACCATGCACCCCTCCCACACTTCAGTTGGAGAAAGTGCCTTTTTGGTTGGGATGGGAAGACTGTCACCAACTGGAGCATGGGAGGGGAACGCAAAACAGCCTAGCATTAGGCGTGTTTCCTCTTGCTAATGTGGCTGGTTCTGTCAGCCCTGCCCTGTTGTGCCCTTGCCGTTTGTCTTTATTATAAGGGGCATGAGGATTTCTCCAGGCTAATTTTCCTAAAGCTCAAGGTAACTCGCCCTAGGAAGCCTTCATGGTGGCAGCCTCCCACTATGGGGACCCTCTTTGGGGAGGGGCTCTTCCCTAGAATGGGGTATTTTAACAATTAATTTTATCTCAATTATTACATTTCAACTCAGATTTGGATTTCCTGAATCCAAAGTAGAATCATTTAAAAGATTTTTGGATTTTGGTCGAGTTTGGGCACTGGGTTGTGCCTAACACAGAATAAATTAGGCTTGTACGAGCCTAATCAATGATTCAGGTGAGGCCCTTAGGGAAACTGTAAAAAGGCTGCTCAGCTAAACTCCAAGGTCACTTTAGAATTATCACCCTTGTCCCTGCCTGGGATGCATTATTGGTTGCTATCCAGACAAGTTCTGTTCAGCGTGTCTTTTTTATTTTGTGAATAAAATAAAGGTTGTTTTGTGGTTCACATACCTTGCTTACCTGCTTTTCTTTTTTTTTTTTACTATTGATGAGCTTTTCATGGTTGGGTCATACCAACCATCAGGATTTTCCCATATTAGGGGGAATCCCCAACTATGGGTCATAATTTGCCTATGGGAAAATGCCATATTTGGCTCCTCATTAATTTGGGATGATCCCAATCCAAAGTATTGGGTATTGTTCCAATAGTATTTACTAATTTATTATTTGATACCGGTGACTAAAGCTTTGGATGTCAAAAGAAGTATTGGGTCATGGCAAAATCCCTTTTGGGATCCACCGGAGAATTATATAAGAAAGGTCCCACTCCCCTTGTATTAATTTTATTATTTTGATCAGCAACTGATGCCAAGATCTCCATATCCTGAATCCTCCCCTTCCCATTCCCACTTTTATCCTTGAGGTCATATAAATAACTCATAGCTTATTCTAGTAAAGCTATCATTTCTTGAAATCTCTTTTCCTACTTTAGCTTACTTTGGCCTTTATAGCCTATTGACTCTCTGAGGGCTTCAGGGCCCTGTTTTAATAACGGGCCTGTTTAGGGTTGCTCTCCATGTCCAAATAAATTGGTGCTCCCTGCCAGGTGCCCTCATATTCCCATCGAAACTAATCCCAAGGAAGGAGAAGGGTAGTCACTGTGGGGACCTTTGGCTTGGAGCCTACTCTGGGCCTAAAGAACCTGGTAGGTACGACCTGCCCTCGCCCTTGATCTGCTGTTTTAATGATCAAGCCAGGATGGAAGCAGTAGGATCAGTTGGGGGTTCCCCCAGTTGGTCTGATTCTGAATACTTGGCGGCCAAGCTCAGGTACCCTGTCCCCTTCCCAAAGCGGGAAAGCCAGGATGATGGGGGACTAAGGGCCCCCAAAAGCATAATAGGATCCGGTGGGCCAACGCTGTCAGTACAATTCTCTGGGGTCATCCCTGATGCTGGCTCTCATGCTGATGCTAGCTCTTGCGCCAATGCCAGGTGTCATCCCCAATGCTGTGACCTTTTCCCAATGCCAGCTCCAGTGTTAATGCTGGTTGTCATCCCTGATACCAGACCTCTTCCCAATGCCAGCTTTAGTGCTGATGCTGGGTCCCATACTGAATGTCAGCTCTTACGCTGATGGCAGGATGTCTTCCCTTTGCCAGCTCTTATGCCAATGCTGGAGACACTCCCCAATGATGCTTGTCAGATCCCTCCAGTGTGTCTGCACTGGCTCTTTTGACCCATACAACCCTGCCGCCCAGATCTGGTGCCCCTGCCTTGGCTCTGACCCCTAGCTGAGGCTTGGAGGGGCTCTTTTGGGATTCTCCCTTTATTAGAGGAAGCCCCAACTTGAGGGTCACAACTCACCTATGGTAAAATGCCAGATTGGGCTCCTCATTAACTTGGGTTGAGACTGATCCAAATTATTGTGGATTGGCCCCAATAATATCTAATAAATTATTAATTGACACCCATGACTTATGCCAAGGATGTTGAATAGACTATTACATCATGGCAAAATCCCTTTGGCACTTGCGCACCCCAATCAACTATCCTTTTGGGATTCACTGACGATATATGATGAGGATGATCCCATTCCGTATATTAATACTATTTATCTTTATTGGCAACTGATGCCAAGATCTTTCTTATCCAAAATCCTTCCCTTCTCAATTCCCAATTTAGCCTCAAGGTCATATAAATACAACGTGGCTTATTCTAGTAAAGCTACCATTTGTTGCAATCTCTTTTCCTATTTTGGCTTATATTGGCCTTTAAAGCCTATCAACTCGTTGGAGGATTTGGGCTTTGATTTAAAGCGGGCCAGTTTGGAATTGCTCCCCTGTGTCCCAACAAATTGGTGCTCCCTGCCAGGTGCCCCCAAGTTCCCCACAAGGCTAATCCTAAGGAAGGAGGAGGGGCGGTCATTGCCAAGGGCCTTTGGCTCAGAGCCTACCTTGGGCTTAAACAACCCAGGAGGTATAATATGCCCTGGCCCCTGATCTGCCGCTTTGGCGGTCAAGCCATGATGGAAGTAATAGGATCAGTCGGGGGTTCCCCCTTGCCAGTCATTATGAATACTGTGCAGCCAAGTCCAGGTACCATGGCCCCTGTCCAAAGTGGGCAAGCCAGGATGAGAGGGGACTAAGGGCCCCCTAAAATCATAGTAGGATCCAGTGGGCCAGCACCGTCAATCCAAATCTCCAGGGTCATCCCCAATGCTGGCTCTCATGACATTGCCAGCTCTCATGCTAATGTCAGCTCTCATGCTAATACCAGGTGTCATCCCTGATTCTGAGACCTCTTCTCAATTCTGGATCCAGCGTCAATGCCCTGTGCCATCCCTGATGCCAGGACCTTTTTCCAATTCTGTCTCCAGCGCTGATGCCAGGTCCCATCCCCAATGCCAGCTCATACATCAATGCTGGGACATCTTCACAATGCCAGCTCTTATGATGATGCTAGGGCCACTCCCTGATGATGCTTGGCAGATTCCTCTGTTGTGCCCACACCAGCTACCTTGGCCCATACAACCCTGCCACACGTATCTGGTGTCCCTGCCTTGGCTCTGACCCCTAGCTGAGGCTTGGAAAGGGCTCTGTCAGAATTCTCCCTTTATAAGGGTTGCCCTGACTAGGGGTTGCAACTCGCCTATGGACAAATGCCAGATTGGGCTCCCCATTAACTTAGGTTGAGCCCATTTTAAAGTATTGGGTATTGACCCCAATAGTATCTACTAAATTAATAATTGACACCGGTGACTATTGCTGGGGATGTCAAACAAACTATCAGGTTATGGCAAAATCCCTTTTATCATGTGCACCCCAATCAACTACCCTTTCAGGATTCACCAGAGAATTGTGCCAAGGATGGTCCCACTCTCCTTGTATTAAATTTTATTTCTCTAAATTTGCAAGTGATGCCAAGATCTTCCTATCCTGAATCCTTACCTTCCCAATCCCACTCTAAGCCTCAAGGTCATATAAATACCTCGCGGCTTATTCTAATAAAACTACCATTTCTTGAAATCTTTTTTCCTATTTTAGCTTACTTTGGCCCTTAAGACCTATTAACTCGCTGGGTGCTTTGGGACCCTGATTTAATAATGCACCAGTTTAGAGATTCACCCTATGTCCCAAAACCAACCACAAATAAACTTTAAAAGACTAACTTGACGTAGGTATATTTTGATGCTGTTGGTGCATCAAATCTATTCCTTTACCCAACGTTGGTCTACTTTGGCCTGTCAGTGCGCCAAAGCATCCCATATTTTATGGCAATTGGAACTGGGAAAATCTGATTGTTACAATTATGGTTCTCTATAAATGCACAGTATGGTAAAGCGCTGGTGTATAAAAAATTACATGATTTAGCGGGATAGATTTCCGCTTGAATTATAAGTGTTTAGGAGAACATCGATTCATATAGGTTCATTACAGTCCTGTTCATGGAAGATGCCCTTTCACAGCTGAAACCTTTCCTGGGGCTAGTGACTCCGCAAAGGAAATTCTTGAATTCTTTCATCATAAATAAGGTTATATGTCAATATTTTTTGAGTCTCAATTGGATTTCTTGTACTTCTCTAAATGTGATAGTGGAGGACTTCCTAATATGGTCACCTTATTCGCTATTTTCATTGTGCACCCAGCAGGTTACACTATCAATCGAATTGTCTTCCATGGTGCTATCTATTAGGTGCAGGTATTAATAAGCGTTGGCGAAGCCCTTGTAGTAAGCACCAGCCTGTAGGACTTCCATTTCCTGTGGCTTGATGATGCTGTATCCAAGAAGCCTGATAATTTATACGTGAAGCAGTCTAAGACTCACAACAAGTATTTTTGAGGGCGCCAAGTCATGCTTAAGTCCCACTGGCTAGAGTATCCATCCTATGGTAGATTGGTGAAAGGACCTTTTGAAGTTTATTACAAAAAAAGTTATCAATGTAACGGCGTAACCTTATTTTAGTATACAGTAGGGTTTTTATACGTTACATACAGCCATATAACCCCAATAAGGGATATTTCAAAAGAAATTAATGGAGGGTGAAATCCAGATGGGAGGCTCTTGGTCAGGCGATACATTCCAGATTTAAGGATGTCTGTGTAAGATATTTTTGATAGCAGTAAAGAGGTTTTGAATAACCTAATTGGATGAGGCTTGGTATCACATATTTCAATCATTGGAAAGCTTCTTAATTCATACCCTTTTTTTGGGTATTTATTATTTTACTGCTTTGAATGTCATATGATGAAATAATCACATGAAACTGGAATAATCCTTCACTTTACTTGTTAAGATTTCATTTAAGTGTTTTCTGGGCTCAAGTTGGTCTGATGGAGAATTTCTATTGATGAGTTGAGCCTTATTAAATATTATTTTTCTGTATAGTTTTAAAAGTTATTTTCTTTAGCTTCCTTTCCAGGTCTGAATGTCAATTTTTTAGTGGAAATAATATCCAATATTATTTCCTTTATGTCCAATACTCTGATATCCAACAGCGCACATGCTAAATCTTCAGGTCCTGATAAAATGTTTATTTAAAAAGTATAATAAAGATAAGTAAAAAATTATCAGAGCTGACTAACAAAAGTTCAAATACTTTCTAACCTCCAAGAGCCTTATCCTAATTGGTCAATATACACGGATTTTGTTGGCTACTAAAGTAAGGAGTGTACCATAGCTCTAAAATTGGCACCCTTAGAATTACTAAATATCTACTTCAAGGTGCTGAACCAGATACTGTCCAACTGCTTTTTCAGGATTAGGGAGATAAAAATGAATTGTCCAAGAAAATGTTTAGGGAATTCAAAAGTCCCTGGCATGAGGAATTACAACTACTAAACACTAATTACATTTAATGTGAAAATTTCCGTGATTGACAAGTATTTTTTTTCATGCTATTTAAAGGCAACAACCGGAAAATTGCGTATAAATAGTGACAATTACTTTATTCTAAAGGAGAAAAATTTGTTGTAGATGAAGTACTAATTCTTTTACATATCTCCAGGAACTTACAAGGCATAATCTTTATCAACTTTTATATCTCAAATTGTCAGTGCCCTAATTTTTTAAAGGTAAAGTGAAATAGCTCTTTTAGACTATGTTCTGACACCAACAGCAGTGGTGATCAGTTCTTTAGATCAGGTTTAACCTTAACATTAGAAGTGATGATAACGCTGAATTGGTGTGGATTCCGCCTTTAAGGATGATAAAATGTTAGATTGGAATAAAATTTTTGATAACGCCCCCTTCTAGATCTTAGCATAGTGGTGTGAAGGGCCTTGTAGATGACTATTTACCAATATAGTATATTCCTAGGTTAACTTTGACAATTAGATGTTGAAAACTCTATTTATAAATGAGATTAAGGTCCTGAATAATTTAAAGCTAAATTGATGACTGTTATAACTGGCAGTAGTGGTAAAAGAGGACTAAATCACCAAGTTGGAAAATATGTATGGGGACATTTTGGTTGCTAGATTGGTTTCTCTGGAGATGGTGAAGGACGAATTATCCAAGGCCAAAACTGAAGCTGAATGATTTTATTATCAATAAGCTAAAATTGTAACTTCAATGAATTTAGCTAAGGCTGGTCTAACATATAGTGCTCTGGAGGGCAATTAAGGATTCCTTCCATACAAGCTTAGAGGGTTACATTTTGATAATTTGGTAATTTCTAATTTGGTAAGATAAAATTGCACTGGGAAAATATTATAATCAATGTAGAGGTCCAGTCAACGCTATTTTGCAAAGGGTGAGCTTAGTGTAGCCTTAACTCATTCAGGATCTCAATGGTTTCAGGATAATAGGTGGTGGTAATCACTTGAGTGATCCCATTAATTCAGTTTTTTTGCACCGGTGATGACTGAAAGTTAAGACAATTGTATGAGAGAATTATGTTTGGACACCCATGTTGTGTGATGATACAATTATATAGAAACAAGGCGGTGGCTTTGGATGAAGCTGTAAAAAGGCTTTTGCCTTCAACATTTAATAAGATTATTAATGGAAAATATGAGGAATTGATGGCTATCAAATTCTTAGGGTAGTATGACTTCAACATTAATACTAACCATATTAAAAGTTATAGAAGGAGGAATAACTTAGTTTTGGGGTAAGGAGGAGAGCCATCTTAGCTTTTACATACTAAGAATACTCTAAGAATATAAGATGGAGAAGAGAATTCCTTTACAATTGCACTGGGTTTTTAACCATTTAAAATTTCTAAATCATTCCATGGATGATTTACAATTTAGTTTTAAATGGTGTCAATTTGTTTGGAAGACAACTATATGGTAGCCATTAGGTTGACACTAGCTTATAAAGGCAACCATCCCGGATTTAAATGTTTGCCAACTTTTTTCTATCTCTTTTTGTATTTAGATAGGCTCATTTTTCCAAATTTGATGGTAGCTTAAGAGAATTTTAGAGTTGTTCTTTCTCAGGTTCAATTAGAGCTAAAGATAAGTAATTAGGAAAAATAATTTCACGTTTGGTGAATTAAGTTAGTCCAAAAGATTAAGCAAAATCATAATTCTTTTCCTTTAAAGCCCAGAGTGACGTATGACTGACAGGATTTTTATTTTCTAAAGACAAAGATGCATGGTTAGTAATTAATGTGAAGTGGGCCCATGTAAACAAGGTCACAAATGCTTGATTGCATTAAGACAGCTTGGCACTCATGTTCAGTTACATTATTATTTTATGTTAATCTTTAGCTAATTTTTTTCTGTAATAAGAAATGTGATAATCCACTAATTTATATCATGATGTATATTATGGTTCCTATAATAATATAGATAGCATCAATAAAAAGCAAAAAAGGGTTTATCCTAAGTTTTAGTGTATAAGAATAGGAGATTGAGTAAAAGCTAATTGTAATAGAACAATAGAATTATTTCTGTTTTCCCCACTGAAAAGTATCTAAATTTTCAATAATAAACTAAAGGTTTGGATGTATCTGCAAAGTATAAAATGATTTGGCAGCGATATTTGACCATTTTTAGAAAAACCTATACACCTTAAAGGATTTAGTTGATAGCATATGAGAGATGGACATGGCTTTGTTTTTTTTAAAGATACTCCTTCTAGACTTATATCATATACCATAATTTATTACTATGGAAATATGTACATTTGGATGGTTAAGCTTCAGTAAAGGTTTTTGTAATTGGTGGAAAACTTACTAAGGTGAGCTAAATGGGCAGTGAAAGTTTGCAAGAAAATGGTTTTGTTAAGGTAGACTATCACACAGGATCGTTCTAAGTCCCCTAGTAACTTTCTATTTCTCTTTGAAAAGTAAGAGGGGCATAGAATAGCGCCTGCGGCATCAGTGTAGGTTCAAACAGTACTCCTCAGACATAAGAGCATTTTATCTGCGATTATCACAGGATAGATCAATATGTTAGTACCCACTGGTGAGATCCATCATCAAAAAAATACTTTGAAGCAGACATTAGATCTAAATAGTTATCTATACAAAGAAGGGAGTAATGATCCTTTTGAGTGATAGAATTAGTTGGTATAATCCAATGGATGGCAAATGGTGGACTGCTGTCCAGTTTTTTCCCTTCTGTGGTCCAGACCTGGACCTCAGTCTTCCAGTTGCCAACCGTTGGTATAGTCCATTACAACTTGATGGCCTCCATCTTTTATTTTTTTTATTTAGCCGAGGCAAGCTGACCAGGGGACAGGAATTACCAAAAGAAAGAAATGAAAGAAAGAAATGACATGAAACCTGAACAGGGTCAACTCTGTCAAAGAAAGTTTTTCCACCTCTGGATCAGGACTCAAATTTTTCTGGTTACGTCATGGGTAAGGTTTTCGTGTTATTAGACCTACTAACCGCCAATAGCTTCCTTTGGCTGGCACCCCAATCAATGTGCAAAGGGCGGGAACTGAACCCACAACCTTCAGGTTGGTATCTGTACGCCCTATCAACTCGCCTTCCACCCCCTGGCCTCCATCCTTTATTTGAATATTATTATCAGAAGGGAAGCTTAGGGTTTTAGATGGTACAAGTAGTCTATCCTCTACAAGTTGTTTAGCTAAAGAGCCACTTTCACCACTTCTAAATTAGTCTTATGGTAATTTAGAGACTTAAAAGTGAGGCCCTTTTTTGTTTCCACTAATGGATTATTCCAGAAATGCACTCATGATCGCCAGGTCCCTTAAAAAAGCCTTTGTATTATTTTAATGAAGCTTTACCTCTAGATGTTGGTCAGGAGTTAGGGTGTCCTTGTTTTACTTTCAATTAGGGTAAATATGGTAGCTGGTCAATACTTAAATCTTGTTTAGCGCCAGAACAGCTTACACCAATATTATCTTCAATATGGCATGTTTTTATACACATTGACAGCATGCCGTGGGATTTGAAGTGTCTTATCAGTTAAATTTCTCAACAGAACAGAGATAGACTTTTCATAGGCAGGGTTTAGGATACGCTAAAAGTCAAAGCTTCCTTATTTAAAGATAGTTTTGACCATAGATTTTTAGAAAATGAGTATGCTAGTTCAATTGTAACTTGGGAGTCCACCATAACTTGAAACCTGGAGATAAAATAAAGGAATGAGGGCGTAAAGAGATATTTAATATTGTCATCTATAGTGTTGAGATTTTTTTTTATCTTAGAATCTGGTACTCTATTTGAAAGATAGAGGTAGATTACTCAATGAGGCAGGAATGTTACTTTGGAGACCCTTATTTATAGATGGGAGATTAGACAGCAGTGGTACCCATTATCACAGAAGAGAGAGACATTGTTCCTTATGGTGATTATACATCTAAAGTCTTTCTTAGTTAGACTCCAATGACTATATAATTACTTTATATAAGGCTATAGCAGGAGAAGTCAGAAGTTTTTTAAATCAAAGAGGCAAAGCTGAGTATGCTCCAGTAGTTTTAGTGTGCTGATATCCGGCTGTTCCATGTTCAGAATTGTGATTAAATAAAAAGCCACTTTGATTTTTAAGTCAAGAGGATATAACGTTAACCTGGGATCCAGTTTAAACTTTGGCAATAACTTTGACTTTATGGATTAGTACTTCTACTCGCACACAAGAAGATAAAGAATTGATTTTACCTGTTCAAATACAGTCAGAAGGTCTTTGCAGCGAGGCTAGCTAAGGTTTTTGTTTAGCTAAACTCAGGGTTTCATCTTGTATAAAATTTTTGTTAGTTAAGGCCTGGATTTTGCTAATGAAGCTAACTATAAGAAAATTTTTATAGTTTTGAATATAATTTTAAGAAAGCTTTGGATCTTCATTGCTTTTAGCAGAAGATGTACATCAACCTTAACTGTGGCAGCTAGTACAAAACAGGTGGAAGTCTTAGGCATGGAAATGATGCTTGGAGGCACTTGAGATTTGTCAGCAGAGGGAGAGGCTTACCCTAATCTGACCAATCTTTTGATGCACAATACTGAGGGTGACAGAAACATCTTCTTACAGTGATAAGTATACTTGAAATAGATGCAGTACTGGCTAGGAATAGGTGATTTGGGATGAGTCACAGCTTGAACTTGGGGCCAATCTTTAGGGGTAGAATGAGAAGTCCCAGTTGTTTTTAAAGAGATTATAAGGATCTATATAAGAGCTTTCTCTAATGTGCACACCTAGGTAAGATTGTTATAAACCGCCTTAAATTACAATTGGATATTGGACATGACTTGGAACGCAGATAAAGTTGTGATGGCATTGTTTAAGGTGAGTTAATTCTCTGAAACTAGAGTTTGAGAAGCGAGATAGAACTTTTTGCAAACTCATCAATAGATTATCTTCAATTTTATAATCCTCATGAAAGTCTTTTTTGGTTTGGCAAATTAAATCACTCCAAAAACTCTAGTAGTAGACTTGCCTTAGCGTTGGTTCAAGTGCAACTATTCATTATGTTTAAGACCATAATATTTTTATACAACTCAGTTGAGCACTTAATGTATGCTTAAGTCTTGTATTTGATTATCATCTCCATAGCACTCTCATATTAGTAAAAAAGAAAAAGACAATTCTTTTTATCAGTACATATTTGTCTCTAAAAGAGGGCTTTAAGGAGTTTCCTGGAGAGATTAATGGGTTAACTACATGGATGACGTGGGAGGTACATATACTACTAAGAATCCTCAGTATCACCAGAATTTATATGTGGCTAGATGACATCTAAATTGACTACACAATTTATCTACATCTCTAATATCAAGGTCAATTCGCGTGTGAGGGGAATGAAGGGTATTTTTTGGAAGTATAGGTCTGAGTCAACTGATACTTCATCTTCTATACTAGATGTTGTCTCCTTGAGCTCAAGTTGACGCTGTTCAATAAAGAAGATTTGCTGTTTCAGCCTTGTACAGAGACTGATAAAGCTGCCAATGCTCCAGTTTTCTCATTATATTTAAATAAAGAGGCTTTCATATTTAAGAGACGCCATCTCATTTCATTCCCTTCAGAAACGCGTCCTAACTGGGATATTAACTGTGTACTTGCTGCAATAAGGAATTAATTCTTTATTCTGGATTGAAACTGTTACTGGGCCCTGGAGTATTCGGAGTCCCAGAGGCCAGGGAACCTGGTATATCAGGGAATTCAGGTGACCCAAAACTTCTGAAGAGTTTAGCATCCCATGAGTTCTGCAAGGGCCAGGTAATCCAGGGCTTCCAGGGAGGCCCAGGCTCACCTTGCATTTAAAAGAAACTGAAAATTAGATATTATTAAGTGTACCCCATTTTTGATAATATCTCCTTGATACAAATGAGGATATCCTCTTCGAATGCTCTCATTGTGTCATTCTGGAATGATACTGAATAGTGCTCATGCAAATTTGATTGTGGATAATGATTTCCAGATCATTAAACTGGGTGTAGATCACAGAACGGACCTATATATGATTACCCTTTTATTAAGGTGAGTTAATTGTGGTTGCATGTCATTCAAGGTTGCCATTTTTACTTTATTGCAATCCAATTCTCTTCTCTTAAAGCGAGAGCAGAGTTGTAAAATTCATTGAGTTGAGTATGCAAGGTTTTTGATATAGGTAGATGATGGAGTGGTTCCTGGTGATGTAATCCTTCTACAAGCAATAGATGGTAATTAGTTGAGTGTATAAATTGGAGCCAGTAGCTCTCAGTGCGACCTATCCTAATTCAGTTCATTGTCTAAAGTTGCAGTAGAGCATAGATCCATCATTGGAGTCGGCACAGCATAAGCTCATCTTCAATTCTCTTGTCCACTCAGGACAAAGACCCCCAGTAATGAGGAGTTGCAAAAGACCAAGAAGTCTGAAACTTGTAGATATTAATAGTCAGAAGATGGGATGGTGATTTCCACCTTAAAGACGCTGGCATTAGAAGAATATGTGATGCAACAGTCTCTCCTAGATGCATAATACCTCCCACTCATGAGGTGGAAGTTTTACATAAGGAAAATATATCTGAAGCCAAGTTACATTTGTCCATTGCAGTTGTTGAGGTTTACTGGGGACTCATGGATATCTGGAAGAAAGATAGAAATTTTTTGGGTTTAGGGGGATTAAAATCCAACCGGCCAAGAGAATGTTCATGAAACATGAAGACCTTGGCGTAAGTATCATTCAAACCAAAAACTAAATATCCAGAATTTTCCTTAATTGGCACATATACTTAATATTCTATGTATTAGCAGCAACCAGAAAATTTACATATTACAGCAATAAGTACTTTATTTCAAGGGAGCATTAACTATAGGAGATAAAGTACCAATTATTTGGGGGAAATCACCAGTAAACTTCTGAGACAAGAACTAATTCCAATTTGTTCTCCTTTATTTTGACGCCATCCTACAATTTTTGAAGTGGATTTATTCAATCTTTCATATCAGGTTTGGACCCTGATAAAGGTGGACGTCATTCCTTTGTATCAGGTTCAAACTCCAATATTAGAAGTACTTGTTACCTTGTATTTGGTCTATTTCCCACTATTGCTAAAGTGGTCCCCTTGCTCAAGGAGTGCTGATGTTTGAGGTTAGCCATTTACAATATTATCTTATATTTATAAGGTGCGCCGCTAGGTGAAACACAGGGGTTACCTCTTGTGTGCATAAATCTTTTTCTCATGGTAACAAGGGTGTCCAAGCATAAAAGCCCTTCAAATAAAACTTAACGGAAGCTACTTGAGAGCACACCAGAACTCTCTCAGCATCTGTTGATGACAATAAGTCCAATTATAAACCTTATAAAACTTTAGCTATAATTTGGGTTATTAACACCAAATCAAAAACAACAAAATAAAGGCAAATTCTGTATAAGACGTTATTTTATTGATATATACACAAAAAAGGTATATGGTATTTGGAAATTGTAGTGGTTGAAGTGAGGCATGATTTATAACAAGTTGTGTTCTTAGATTGTAGTCGTGCTTTTGCTGATTAATAAAAGTCCCAGTGGATTCCAATTCTTTGATCCTCTGGGATCTTCTTGTCTTTTTTCTCATATGGTATGGAGCTTTAGCCATCTTGTGACCGCATGACTGAGCTCTGTTTGTTCCTGTGTCCTTGTGACCTTTGTGGTTGTTGTTGGGATAAGGGTAAGCCAAGAGAAAACTGTTATGTTGGATAGATGTTTGAGCATCCTCTAAAGTAACTAAAAGCTTTCAGGTGATGGATTACCTTTATTTATTAATTCTGAAGAGATAAAAAAATAGAGTGAGTTTTCTGAGCTGGTGAAGGTGAAGAGGGTGTTGTTTTAATGTTCTCTATGCTGCTGCACTCAATTGTTTAAGAAGATACTTCCACCATTATCTCCTTCTTCAAGCACACTAACAGGTAATATATATATAAATTAAGAGTCCAGTAAAGATTCAGAATATAAATTTTAAATGGGAAATTGATAAGAAGTAAATCACCACCCTACCATTAGCAGGGTGCAGGGCTTATATGGTTCTTATGAAAGGGGAAGTTTCTATGCTAATTAAATACTTTGAGATAGCCGTAATTTAAGTACAATGATCAAAAGTCTTAAACATTTTTAATCCCATGGTATCATAGCTCATTACCTAATTCATTCACAATAGTAACATGTAGGTCAAAGTTCCCATAATAACTTTAGTTATTTTTTGTAAATAAAAAATGCCCAGTATCATATTATAATTTCAATTTTAATATCAAATTCTATCCTTTATTTCACCCTTTTCCCTTTATTAAGATTTAGTTGATGGTGCAAGCTAAATTACTTAACAAGGAATTAAAGATAGAGAAACACTTTTAAAACTTTAGCTTGTAATTAAGAATTAGATACTCCTTATATTCTCAAAAGAGGCCAAGTAAAATAGGTACGCTCACCGTTTTTAAGTTTAATAGATATAAAAGTACAAGAACTTCTGTATTTATAACTAAAAATAGTAAATTATCTTATACAATTGCGTTTACTCCTCCAGCAGGCAAATGAGCTGAGTACCTCTCTTCAGGAAGTATAGGCACGTACACTAGTTATTTTATACTGACAGTAGAGAACAAACAAAGCCAATTTATAAAGAATAAATGATAATGATAATTAAAAATTAATGTTGATCTATGATAATGATTTTTTTAATTAGGCAGGCACCATTATTATAAACTTCTCAGGCATCTCCTAACCATATTCATCTATCAGGTGAGTTCATTCATACCATGCTAATCATCTATTGGTCATGTAAATGGCTATGAAAAATATCCTTAAGTCAATTTGATTCATGAATTGACTAAATAAAAATAAAAATAGCCCAATTGAAGGCAATTTTAGACCTAATTGGATGGATTTTGGGTGAAACAATAACAAATAAGTAACGTAGAATCATCCTAAAACCAATCTAATTAAAACTACTTTATATTATTACAAATAAAAAATTTGAAAGAAAAAAAGATAAGTAAATATGAAATATAATTTATCCCATATAGAAATGTCAGTAGCCTCTAATAGCACTAGGTACACTCTATTCAGTCTATCTATGTCTAAGTTCTTTAGTAGTTACTATAATAATTTACACCAAAGTCTTACCTCAGCACATTAATATTGGTGCATTGATAAGGGAGATGCGAGTATGTTAATGCATTAGACTACTTTGCACCCAAGTAGCCTCTTAATAGGGCATTAATAATAATAATGTAGCTAATAATAGCACTGTTAATTGGGAAGGAGGCGATATAATCAAGGCGGTTTCAAAACGAACTTTTAAAACTATGCTGATAAATTGAGAAAGGATCAAGTGATAATTAATGGGAGTAACCTATCTCATTAATGGTTTTCTTGTAGGGTTTACTATCCAAGTCAACCAACATGATCTAACATTTTCCCAAACTTGAATGGAATATAAACCCTGAGTTTCCTATTTTTCTTCTCAATGTCTGCCAATATATCATCCTCAGCATATTTCCGTTGTGTGGGAAATCTTAATCACAAAGAGCGTCACTGGTTATCCTATTTATTTCTAAAATGGGGCTACAACTTGTATTAGGTTCCATGTGAGAACTTGAGTTAGCTGGTTAAGCTCCATGCAAACATTGGTCACCTCAACTATCCAAATAATATTTTTAGGATGGAGGTAACTCAGGATGGTGAAATCTCTGTAAGATTTAAAGGCTACTTTCTTTGTTCACTTTCTCCAAGGATCCACAAGTAGAAAATTTTATTTGTATCTTATCCAAAGATTCTGAATTTTTCCCTGCAGATCTCTATAGTGATGGGAATATCCTGATAGAGTTTTTTTTGTGTGCTTAGCCACTTTCTGATGCTGTGAGGATATTTTGCAGTAATTCAGGCTTAGATAGCCCTCAACTTGGCCAAACAGTGCTTGAACTTGAAGCTGAGTCTGATTGTTGATTTTGTCCAGTTCTTTCAGCACTCAGCTCTGATCCATCATCATGGCTCAAGACATTTGGCAGGTGACCAATTTGCTGTAGAGATGTTCTACACCTGGGCTCTTTCATTAGAAAATCAGCCAATTCTCATTCTGCTTTTGAATTAACCACTAAAAACAAGCATGACGCCTGATTTCATTCTGTCAACAACCTTACATTACAAGAAATCTATCAACAATAATTTTAAGAATCATTTTCCAAGGATGACCATTTTAAGCCACCTTATGCTTATATCACTAGATCAGATGCCTTTCAAGAGGCTTTTACATATTTCTTACATTATAGAATGGTTTGCAGAGTGAAATAACCATGCTTTTCTGTGACTCTCCCGCATATATAACTATTGTAGTGATCTTCATGCTGATAGTCTTTTCTTGGGCGTCTGTTTTCCACCCAAATCTGGCCCTGACTGGATAAAATGAATTGGTTCATTTCTTCTCTTCTCCTCTTGTGCTAGGAAGCAGCCACTACTTACACTCGTCATGTATGACGGTATGTGATTACAGCCATTTCTAACATCTAGTGAGTCAACTGGACATCATTGAATGTTCAACTGAGGAGCAGGAGCCTGATTAACACTCCATCCTTGAGAGTGAGAAATAAAATCTTTATATTAAATTAAATTTATTGGGGATGGCAACTTTGGGATGGACACTTATAATATGTAACAATAACCAAGTACCAAGATATGTGAGAGGCACCCCAGAGGAGCTTAAGTTGCCTCCTGTTGCCAGCGGGAACGCCAATGGAAAAAGGGGTATATTGTGAGAAGGGGCTTGCGCCACTACTGAGTACGTATGAAGGAAAGGGTCTGAAATGAGGAACCATACTGGGAACCAGGACAATACCAGCTGTTGTTGGTGGGATGGCAAATGGCCAAATAACCAGGCTTGGAAGTGGTCCATAAGGTGCAAATGGAATTGAAGCACTGCTTCCCGGAGGGTGAGAGTAGAGCCCAATATGGCGTCAAGGACAAACTTGTGGATAGTTCACATGGTGATTGCCAACAACTAAGGCTCTGAGGGAATGGTGTATGAGGGAGGTCAAGGAAAAGGCAAAGATGTCCTTAGATAGGCTGAAGGTCTGTGTTTGCTTCTGGCAAAAGAGATCCTGAACCTCACGCCAGATCGCTTGGGAAGGTGGACACTCTTCCAAGCGGTGTACTAAAGTCCCATATTGGTCATACACACAAAGTGTGGGTAGCTTTGAATCACTCTGAAGTATGGTATACCCTCTTCAGGCAGCGACACACATGGGAAAAAACTTGTGGCTGTAAAAGCGGGAGGCGGGTGTATTATCAGATATCTTTCTGGGTTTCTAGGGAGTACGTTATGTCCAACATGTCCAAGTTGTCCACTTGGGCCATGGTAGGGGAATACTGGGTACCAGAATGTTCAGAACGGCTCGCCCGTGGACTTTCTGTTTGAAGTGAGGAGTAAGAAGCCCCTCTGAGAAGTATGACTACTGACGCTTATCCTCCATTCTGCTCTCCGCATATTAACAAGGCTCCTCTTAAGGTGGAGGTTTCATGCGGTCCTGTAGCAGATGGGTGTGAGGCCATATATGTAAGAAGAGTTTTGGGGTGGGTGAGGTTGCAGAGGCCAAGTGCGCAGGCAAAGTTGGACCATGCTGCGTGTGACCAGTGTTGTGTTGGGAGTGTGTGGTTGGTTACTAAAGCAATCCATGCACCCAGGGTCCTGGATGCCTGGTCCACATAGTTATGCAGGCCCATTTCCCCACTTTGTTATATACCAAAGAGGACTTCCAGTTGCAAAGGGGGGAGGACGACTTTAAAATCTTCGGGGTTTTCACTGGTGCACAGGTTCACTTAACTGCTAACTCTAGAATTAAATATGGACTTGTTAATTGTATGAAGACAATTAGCTTAATTGGCTTTGATAAATAGTTAGATTCGGCCCTACTCTGCTGGATAAGATTATGACAAGTGACTTTGGCCTCACTCTGGAAATATAAAAGGATTCAAGTGACTTTGGCCTCATTCTGGCGTTGACAATTAAACAAGAACTTTTTTTAACAAGAGCAGATGAACTAAAAGATATAATAAAATATAAGGTATAAGTCTAAGGTATATCTCAGTTTAAGGTATTTTTATTATTTGAATTAGAGAACAATTTTAAGCGAAAGTAAGGGCGGACATGTGATAGGGGTAATTGTGATAACCGCGATGGTCTTGGCACGCCTAGCTGATGAAAATGAATGTTGGTTCAATTTTGGGAAAGATTCCAGCTGATTTTCATGAGGAATAGCATATTTTAATCACCATTTGTATCAGCCCACATATTTGCTACAAAGCCCAATGATTTCTCATGAGTAATTGCCCACTTTGAGCCGGCTTACTCATATCCACGTTGTTGGCAACAATCCCTGATGAAATTGTAACCATAATTATCATCAGATACAATCCTTTGAGAATCACAATTAACCATCTGGTCAGTTATTATCAATAAATAGATGACATAATTAAATTGTCATCTAAAAATTAATCAATAA
Organism: Massospora cicadina; assembly: GCA_022478985.1. NCBI lineage: Eukaryota > Fungi > Entomophthoromycota > Entomophthoromycetes > Entomophthorales > Entomophthoraceae > Massospora > Massospora cicadina. The sequence continues at coordinate 54,524 of JAKSZP010010586.1, forward strand.
GCTAAATTAAATATATGAATATATCATTTAAATAAATTACCTTATGTAAACCAAGCTGGATAATGTGGTCATATAAAATTCCCACAGCAACCTATCCAAAGCCATTCTTGTACGTGGGCATTTAAAGAAGCAAATAAGGATGGGTTAAGGCGATGGCATGTGCCTCAAACCATATTTTTGACAGTAGCATAGCGTTGGCAAGCACTACTCTACCTGTCAGGCTGGTCTGTTGACCCCTTAAGGCCGCAAACGCTTTGTAATGTTGGCAATATGTGGTGCTTTATTATCAAATTAGCATAACTACTCACCTCCATCTATACTCCCGGGTGGCGCACTGGGCCCTCAGTGGGTCTGGACACAAAAGGGAACATGAGAGGATTGATTGAGATGATCGCCTGAATAATCTGATAAGAGGACGAGCAGCTGGATCACTTTGATTGAGGGATGTTGGAGACCAGTGGTCTTAGTATCTATCAAGGAGGATAATTTTGGTTTTGGATGCGTTGAGGGCATCATTAATGACCTTGGAGTACATACACAGATAGTGGACTCTAATGCGCGTGCATCATGGTTGCTAGACACCATGACCATACAATTATCCATGAATGCAAGCATCTTAACTGGTGCTTGGCCTTGCACATGGACACCAGTAAGGCGTGCATTTACATTGTGGAGAAGTGGGTTGAGGCTAAAGTTATCTAAGAGTGGGCTCAAAGGGTCCCCTTGACAAAGACCCCTTTGAGGGTGAACAAATTTGATGAGTAAACCTGGTCCCCACACTGCCATTGTGGCTGATTTGGTGAGCATCATTGCCCAACTGATAAACCGTGGGGGAGGTGGAACTGGTGAAGCCAAGTCCTAAGTTAGTCCCAGTTAACCTTACCATACGCTTTTTGTTGGTCCAAGAACACAAGCGCCTCAGTAGCTATGGATTGGCATACATTGGCCACGGTGTGTATTGTCCCAAATTGACCTTTTGGGAATAAAGCCAAATTGTTTGGGGAAGATCGCCTCATAGGTAATGACCCCTAGGCGGTTAGCCATTATTTTAGTTAACAATTTGTTTTTTAGTGTTAGTGAGGGAAATAGGGCGCCATTTTGCCAAGTATAGCTTATACCCTTCTTTAACAAAGTTACCATGTAAGACTCTTGGCCCCCTGGGAGGAGACGTATCTCTTATAAACATTTATTCATTGAGGCTAGCATAAGGGAGGATAATGAATTAAAACATTTTTTTATAAAACTCATAGGGAATCTCATCTGGACCTGGGCTCTTCCTGTGTGGTGCACCACAAATGGCATACCAGAGTTCATCACAAGTTTATTGCATTCATAAGCTCCAGGTTTTGGGAAATGGTGCAGATGTGTGTGTAGGTGAGAAAATTTTTCAAGTTTAATTACAATCAACTGGTTTGGCGCTGTATAACTCGGGGTAATTTTTTGAACTTTGGTAGTTACTTTGGTTAGCATTTCTGTGATGGATTTGTCTGAGCGCCTTACCTGTGTGCAGCCCAAGTTTTGGCACGGGGCGAAAATTGGCAAAAAAATTCTGGAGCATTTTTTGCCCGCAGTGATATTCTTTGCTTTATACTGATCACAAACACAATGTTTGTGTTGTCTGATCAGCGCGTTAAGATGGGCCAAAACTTTGGCCCATTTACAACCCCAAGCAGGGCTGTACCCTTCCCCGAGGACATTATTCTCCAGGTGGTCTACCTCCACCAAGGCACATTTAATGACTGCCAAGGCAGCCCAGAAGTGCCACGATGAGATGTGGCATGATTGGGTGATTGTGACTGCTTTGAAAGTTGATCATGTTGACAAGGAATCCACATATAAAGGTGTTTCAAACTCCAGTGTTAAAGTAGCAGTGTCCATCCAACTTGAATATGTGGGTAACATGAGATTGGCAGGGCGAAGTTTATGGCATTTAGGTGCCTGTAGCACCAGGTTTGACAGAGTAAATGACACTGATACCATTATGTGGTCAGAGAAATCTATTTTTATCATTTTGAAATGCGAGATCTGGGAGCAAAAATTCAGTAGGGCAAGAATGAAATCTATGCGGACATAGACACCAGCTGCCCGTTGTGTACATGGGGACGGAACATGTTGGGTATTAATGACGCTTGCTTGGGGATGGTATCAAAAAGGCCAAGGTGGCTTTTATAACCCCAAAGTTTGATGTGTCCCTGTGGTGGGGTAAGTGCAGTAGGCCAGCGGTCAGTGGTTAGGTTGTCCCAATAGTTTAGGTCGCCAACCACAAAGGAATTGGAGGGGAAGGGAAAAGAATCCACAGCTGAGAGAAATTCCTGTCAATCTCGCACACAGGTTCATGTATAGATTTTAATTATTGTGTGTACTTTGGCGTCCCATGAAAAGGACATAACAAGCACACTTCCGTTGAGATGGGTTGTTTTTTCTAGAAAATTTAAAATTTGCAGTTCTCTCATATCATCACCCCACAGTGAGGCAACCAAAAGGATTGGATTGGGAGGAGCATGGTTGCCCATGTATCCTCAGCACCTTGCAGACAGTGGGTTTCCTAAATTTCCAGGATGTACACAGGTAAATTATTTTTAGGAAAATCAGATTTTAGCCCATGATGGAGAGGCCTTGAGTCTGGCAATGTTCATTGTCCTATTGTGAAGGATACCCCCATCACACTTTAGGAGAGAGGGGAGGGCCCCTCAGGCCCTGCCACTCCATGCTACTGCACAAGCTCAGCGTTCTGTTTTTGGCTGCGAGTGTTTAAAGCTAGAGTATCGCCAGGCGTATATGTGCTATCTTTGAAAACAGCTTTAGCTGTAGTTTTTGATTTTTTGTTTTGATTTTCGATCTTTTTGATCATTTGAGTTATTGGGGTTTGCGGTGCACTGTCAATATTGTCCAAAAATTCTTCCCCAAAAAACTCACCTATTTTTGGGTTGAAGATTCTGCTTGCATTTGTTGTGCAGGAATCCTGTGGGTGTGTGCCGAGCGCATTTTATGGGTATGAGGGCTGGGTCCCCCTAATCTGATTGGGTGGGAGTTTGGAATTCCACCAAAGCGGAAAACCCTGTCTAGTCAGCTTAAGTCTGGGCAAGGGGGATGACGGAGGTTGGCATGGTCGCTGCCTTAGCCTGTGCTTGGCGTTGCTGTCTGGCTTTTTTTCGTTCTTATGGGGACACAGGTTTTACCTGGAAATAACACCCCTGGTCACCCCATGGGAAGGCGACATTAGAGTCTAATGTGGTCTCACATTGGCCAGCTTCCATTGCTTCTGAGAAAGCCTCATTTGGGATAATTTCCCCTCTGGTGGGTAAAGTGTACAATTTGTGGCAAAACGCCAAACAATGAGTGCATATGGGTGGTGCGCTGTCAACTGTAACATGGAACAGTTGAGTCTGTTGCCCATTGATGGTGAGAGTAGTGGTGTGTGAAATAGAGTTAGGTCTTCAGCTACCCCTGAGAGTTGAGTGATCACCACAATAGCCTTACCCATGCTGAGTTCAGGCATAAGCAAAAAAATTGCATTTTGAAGGATCAGATTTCCCCATAGCTTTGAAGTCCTGCTTTGAGATGACTCTCGAGGGCTTCACACTAATGGTCATGGGGAGAAACTTAGATGTGACAAAAACTTGGTTTGATTTTGTCCAGCGCATGCGCTTTGTTTCAACCACATGTTGACCATCCAGGAGATTGACCTCCACGCACACCTGTGCATCTACAACTGCTGCTTGCACTGTCTCAACCCCAAGGTCCAACAAACTGTGGGTCATCAAGTGTGGTGCTACATACACAACTTCTTGTAAGTGGGTGTGTACATCCCTGCAGAACTTTTCCCAAAGAGTTGTTACATTTATGTTTAAAAAACTTAGACTCCAAATTCCACTGATGGTAGTGGCTGTGAGTGCGGAGTTTTGATGTACTGGTTGCAATTAGTTTGCTATCCCAAAGTTTCTGGTTAAATACTCACTGTGCTTTTGTTTTTATCAGAGCCACTTGTGTCTCCAGGACGTTTTCTAACTTTAGGCGATGCAAACAACAAAACTGAGCCTTTCACCACGCTTGCCCAACCCTTACCCGCATTAGAAGCATACTTAATCTCCCCATGCTGATTATTAAAATAAACTGTCTTGAATTGAATCAGTTGCAATTAGTGATTGTAATGGGAAAGAAAAACTAATAACCCTTTCTATTAATAATTATATATCTTACTCTTTTTCAATTTAATTTATATATTTACTATATTTTTCCCATAATAAAATTTTTTAATATTGTTTTTAATTATTCAAGTTTTTTTTCTTTTCTGTTCTTTGTTCACCAGTTTTATAAATTTCCTTGAAATTTGGCATGGACTTAATTATATACATGTCCAGAGCTTTTCACCTTAATTGAGTAGATGAAGTTTAGAGTTTTTAATTAAATCTAATGGGCAGCCCAGATTTGATCCAACTTCTGAGTTTGGCCTGGATCATTATAATTATAAAAAAATACTTTATCAACCCAAAAATTCATAAGATCACACCGATTTCTCTGGTCAATTCATGTCAGGCCTTTCAGAAAAAAATTTATAGTGATTGAGCTTGCGGTTTATATAAAATTTACCAAGCTGCTTGACAAAATGTAATTGGAGCATATCTTAAGGGTCTTGGAGTACAGAATATAGCAACATCGGCGAGGCTTGATGCTTTCCATTGAGCAGTTGAGATGGAGACATTTTTGTAGCTTTTTGATATGAAATATTGTAAGCAAATCTGGCTGAACTAAGGAATGTACTCCATTATAAGGGCTTTTGGGAAGGTAACTTCCTTAGAATGTTTAAGAAAATCTGTTAAATTGGTCAACTGCGCCATTAGTTTCCAGGTGCTATATAGTTAAAAGTACACCTCATAATCCATCAGCTCATTAAGTTTCTGGAGGTCATTTGCAGTGTGATTTGAACCATTATCTGTCAAAATAAATTTTGGACAGCTGTGCCAATGAATGATCTACACCAATACAGATTTGGCTGTAGTTGAAGCCCCTACATTACAAAAAATTCTAGCTTTTACCCATTTAGCTAGATGAACAATTGCTATGATAATATTTAGCTTTACATTGCTAATAAGGAGGGGTCCAACCACATCTATGGAAAAGGTATGCCAGGCGAATTTTGGCTAAACAATCTGGTATAAAATAGGCTTTCTGAAAGGGATTCTTTCTTTAACAATCTTTACAACAGCTTAACTTTTCATGGGTATTGAAATGCATTGATTTTAAATAGTAATTCTTCTTAAGTTGTTCCTTAGCCTATAAATCCTCTGTGCCCAGTGGCCTTATGCGTGGCCATAACTATGTTTTTTGGTCCAAAGATCAGGAAACTATATTATTCTTCCTGACAATAACTTTATACATGACTCCGTTTTCCATATAAAATGTTTTTTTGTATTCTGGAGAAAATTTTCTGTACCAATGTGTCCCATTGCCTAAGATCAGAATGTATCAGATGTGAAATTGGCACTTTTTCATTTTTAAATAAAATTAGGTCTATTATTTTTTATAGGCATCCTATTTTTTATTTTTATATTTTTTATAAATTTGTATATTTTCCCTTCTATATTTTCTATACCATCCATCCTGGCCTTTTATGATGCAATTTTAGTATAAAAATTTAACAAAATGGTCTTTCCTGCCAGGTTATGATAAAGCTGAATCTAGCCATGAATTAAAAAAGGGCAAGGATTAGATCTATGTTTTGGAGAGAATTGGTCAAGAGCCATATGTAGTGTCCTGGTATGCCAGATAAGATTGATTTTTGTATTTGAAATTAGATTCACTATCTACATAATAGTCACAAACTTAAAGATTTGTGACTTAATACCTTCATTTTTAACTTTAAGTAAATATATTGGTTTTTTATCATCTTGGCCTGATCATGCAGTAGTTAATACATTATCTCTCTTTATAGTGGCATGGAGGTTTGTTGGTAAATTTATAATTTTGTATGAGCTTTATCATATAGGTAAAATTGTCATAATCTGAGGTGAGGGTCTATCATTAGAGGATTCTCCACCATTGTCTTGATTTTTTATTCTGTACTTCCATTTAAGTGAGAATCATTTTTGGTGTGGAAGAAAATCATTTTTAATTGTTTCAGAAATAAAAGATCCATATAAACAGTTTTCTAGCTGCTTTGATGTATTTAGTTGGATCCATTCCTTCTTCATTAGTGAATTAAGGGCAAAAAAGTTGAATATTGCATTGTAAGTCCTATCTTATTATTTCAATACTTCAAAGAAAATTAAGGGTTGATAAATGAAATTCATTTTATATAGTTTGTTTCGACATTTATTATTCACTCCACCGTATTGAACATCAAATTGTTAAAAATTAGCCAATAGTGCAAGCTAAATTACTTAACATGAATTGGGGAACTAGACTCACTCTATAACAAGAACTCCTTCTTGTAATAGGAAAATAGTACTCTGATAATCCCAAAAAGCCAGATAACTCAGTTACGCTCACCGTCCTTAAGTCTACTGGCTATATAAGTACAAGACCTCTTGTCTTATAAACTAAAAATAGGAATCACTCCTATACAATTGAGACTACTACTCCAGCAGGCAAAATAAGCTGATTACCTCTCTTCAGAAAGTATAAGAACGCAAACTAATTATTCTATACTGACATCAGAGAACAAACAAAGACAATTGATAAAGAATAAAGGATAATGATAATTAAGAATTAATGTTGATCTATGATGATGAGTTTATCAGTTGGGCACGCTACAGTATTATATACTTCTCAGGCATCTCCTGACCATATTCATCTATTAGGTGAGTTCATTCATACCATGCTAATCATCTATTGGTCATGTAAATGGCTATGAAAAATATCCTTAAGTCAATTTGATTCATGAATTGACTAAATAAAAATAAAAATAGCCCAATTGAAGGCAATTTTAGACCTAATTGGATGGATTTTGGGTGAAAAAATAACAAATAAGTAACGTAGAATCATCCTAAAACCAATCTAATTAAAACTACGTTAAATTATTACAAATAAAAAATTTGAAAGAAAAAAAGATAAGTAAATATGAAATATAATTTATCCCATATAAAAATGTCAGTAGCCTCTAATAGCACTAGGTACACTCTATTCAGTCTTTCTATGTCTAAGTGCTTTAGTAGTTAATATAATAATTACACCAAAGTTTTACCTCAGCACATTAATATTGGTGCATTGATAAGGGAGATGCGAGTATGTTAATGCATTAGACTATTTTGCACCCAAGTGGCCTCTTAATAGGCATAAATAATAATAATAATATAGCTAATAATAGCACTATTAGTTTGAAAGGAGGCGATCTAATCAAGGCGGCTTCAGGGGAACTTATATCAGATTATGGTGATAAATTTTATAGAATCAAGTGATTTTTTGATGCTATTAATCTATCAAAATCGATGGTTTCTCAAAGGGTTTATACTCAATTCAACCAACAAAATCTAAGACCCTTTAACTTCTTACTCAAATTTAAATCACTAGAAAATTATTTAAGTTGACTTCTTATTGCACTACATGTTGGGTAGGGGAATGGGACCATGCTGTTAATTTTATTACGAATCCCCAAAATCTGTGCAGAGTTTCTTTATTTATCAAATAAAACCCTGTAGATTTTGAGACTTGAATGGTTTTTGGATAAAGAGTAGAGTGGGGGAAGGCAGGTGGCTAGCATGGAGAGGCAGCAGTTACCCATCTCTCGTCCAGGGTTTTCCCTATGTCAGAGATCAGGGTAGGGGTCAATCTTTAGAGTTAAACCCCTTTCTGGTCTAGAGGGTACATGACCCTGTCAGCTTTTATAGGTGGATCTAAGGGCCTTAAATTACCCTTTAATAAAAGAAAGAATACCACCCTCTTTCTGGGCGTTAGCCTGGGTATATTTCTTGTGTGGGTAGGGAGTTTTATGGCTGCAGTGGTAACCTTTTTAGTGAGGTAATGTGTTGGTGCCTTGGTTTGTCTTTTTGAACCTCAGAAATAAACTCTTGTTAGTTCTTAGAATCTTTGTTAGAGACCCAACTATCTTCATAAGATTTGAAACCTTTCCGCAATATTAAGTATACAATCTTTGTTTGATTCTCTGAGAGTTTAAGGTCCGCTCCACTTCAAATTATGTGCACCCTATACCATGATTAGGCTCAACCTCCATGCGCTTCTGTCCTATAAAGGATATAAGGAGGAGGTGTAAAAGTTAAACGATTTTTCATTAGGAGGCAGTCCTACATGGAAAGATTCATTGTTCAGCAACTGGGAAATAGGTAAGGTACATCCTTGCTTGTAAGCCAACTTATGAGATGGCACCTTGTTGTAAAATTTTTTGGTATTAACTAAGATAATCTCCTACTAGGTAACCTGGTGCTGTATGGCGTTTTTTTTAAGCTTTAGCTTGGCGGTGCTGGTTGATTTGATCTTTTGTTGCTGAGCCTGAATATGCACCTTCTTATTGCGCTTAGGAAAATTGTCTAGTGCTGACATACTGCTGCAGATCTAAGGTCCATTGTAAGGGCAGAGTTGCATCCAAGTTGGCGTAAGAGAATGACACCCAGAGATGCATTCATGGAGCTACAATATGAAAACTGGTCCAAAAAGAGATCTTCTTCTCAGATGTCTTGAAAGGCGGTGTCATAGCATCAGAAATAGTTCTCTAATGACTGGTTATTTTGTTCAGTTTGACCATAATATTTAAAGTAGTATGCTGAGGATCTTCAGGTTTATTTTCTTCAGCATGACACAATGCCTCCACAAATTATGAAGTAAACTGAGAGCCTCTATCATGATTCTCTTCTGTGTAAATTCATACAAGGAGAAAACGTGTGAAAGAAACAGCCGCGCATCTATTAAGCTTTAATGATTGTCATGAAGGAAATGCATAATAAATATTTCGTGAAGCAAACTAATACAACCATAACTCCATCATAACTCTGTGATGCTGTCATACCTGCAATGAAATCAATTGAAATAAAGGTTATGGTCTTTCTGCTTGTTGATGGATGGAAAAGACCATTTCTTATTATTCTGTCTATTTTGGAACGAGAACATAAGAAAACTTCTAGCCAAGAAGAGCTTCCTTTGTAAGATTATTCTAATTATACCCGCGTTTACATAAGTTAACGCATTTTTTCACACCAGGATGCCCATGGTGGTGATATCATGATGTTCTCTAATGACGCAAGAAACGCAAACCTGAGAAAACCCAGACTTTAATGCAAATATATTTTATTTTATCCCTTTTGTAAATAAAATCTGGATAAGGCTTTGCACACATAAATCTTTGCAAGGAAGTCGTGACCTTTAGGGTCTGAAGACTGGGGATATTAGATGGCATCAATAATGCAGCCTTTTTTCTTTAAGGGCGCAGGAATGGGGTCAGAAGGAATGACATCAAATACTGGGTTAGATGAAACGCTGGGGTAATAGATGGTATGGACCCAGGGGATATGGATCTAGGTTTCAAAAGGATTGACCACAGTGCCAATAGCTAGAGGCGTGGGGGTCATAATCATTTTAGGAGGAATCATTGTGACTAAAAATTACTTTTTTCAAAGCGGAACCCATCAGGGGATTATGACTTAAGATATCAGGTAGAATGTGGGTGGCTCCTTTGACAAACCCAGATCTGAAGTTAAAGTTAAGAGGTCACGTATAGTCCTATTTCTCCTGTGATCTAATTTTTGTGGTATGCAAAAGTATGTAAGAGATTTTTAATCTATGTGAAAAATCGTTAGATTCTCAACGTCTGTAATAAATACCGCTAGTGCACTAATTAACATGTAATTTGCAGCCAGTTTTATTATATTTTAGGCCCAAGAGCGTTCAGTTGCACTAAACTTCTAGAAAAGTAAGCTACTGAATGTTCTCAACTCTCATTACATGCTGAAGGACAGCCCCTACTGCCATGCCTGAGGCGTTTAAAAGTCACATTAATGGTCTTTCTTTATCAGCATGTTGCAAAACAATAGTTGTAGTGAAAATTACTTTATTTCATAAAATGTTTTCTGGTACCCTGGGAAAACTAAAGGAGCATTATTACTTGTGTGGGGGTCTAATTTTATGCTAACTCAGAGTCAGCTGTTGAAAAATTCTAGAAAAGTAACAGAACCCAGCAAGCTACGCAATTGCTTTTGTGTCACAGGAGTAGGATAAAAGCAAATGGCATCTAGCTTCAAAGGTGCAATATCACGACCATCATTAAGTACCAGTATCACAAAAACATCACCTAATTCTTGTGAAACTCACATTTAGTGGCTTTCCAACTAGCTCAACTTCATGAAGGGCTTAACCACAGCACTAAGTCCTTGGCGTGCTGCTATGCATTAGGAAAGTAAAATATATCATCTACGTAGGTAACTGTGCAGGAGAGCCTAGGAACCATATGGCGGCATCTTTGCCACTTTGGAAAACTTCTATAACTTTTTTAACCCAAAAGGCATGAGCTTGAACGGGTATATCTCATACCAGGTGCATATTGCTGTCTTCCATTCCTGACCAGAGTTCACCCAAACTTGGTGATAAGCATAAACCAGGTCAAGTTTAGAGAAGACCTTTGACTTAGAAATAGCGTGAGCAATGGAGGCTTCATGGGGAGGGTATATGGCTCTGAGACAGTGAAGTTGTTCAGGTCCACAGTCCACACAAGGTCTCAGTGCCATCAAGTTTCTGTGAAAGAACAACTGGTGATGACTTAGTATACTTTTTCTTAATCATCCATCCTTTCTCTACCAAGTCATTAATCCAGTTTTTAATGCCTGGTCTTCCTCAGCTGTACAAGGATATAAAGGCAGTTGATCTTAATGAGATAACCGTTAGATAAAAGCTAAAATAAACCTAGAGTAACTGGGCAGTTGATTAGCGCTTTCTATATTAAAAACTGACTTAAAGGTAGAGATATTATATAAAAGTAGGTAACTCAGGAACAACATCGTTTGAAGAGTATTCCACTGCTGCTGCCCCAGCGTTCCCTGTTGTTAGTGTGAGTAGAAGATGGATTTTACCTGAAAGAGTTAGAGGTAATGCTAACATGTTTTGTTCAAGTCAATATCACTTACTATCTGACCACCATCCCACCCCTAAATTCACTGGGTATAATAACTTTGAAATGGCTGCGAAGTTTTTCACAAATTCAAACTCATGGGCAATAAAATGCAGTTGTTAGCGCAGGGGTAGTGTGAGCATTGGTATTGTTCCCCATACAATAGAACTAGTGTTAACTTCAAGGTCCTGCGCATGCACAAAATCTCAAACAGTGATTTTTACTGTAGCTCCAGTGTTCTCAAAGGCAGTTACTTTGACCTTGAGCTGTCCTACCATGATATTTATAGGAAACAAGTTGTAAGAACTGTAAAATTTATTCAGATAATTAAAGAACAAATATTGGGAACTTCTTACCCTTGGAACCCTTTCACATCTTAGTGTATCTGTTTATTATTTGAGGGACATAGCGGCAGCCCTAGAATATGGCTGATGTACAGAATCAGGATATTTAAAAGTCGTAAAAAAGGCCGTACATTAGAGAGATTAAATAAGCTGAGTTGATTTGGCGCTGTTTCAAACTTGTGAACTAGAAAGATGTGATAAGCATTTCTTGTGGGGTCTGTGGGATCTATAGATTTAAAACTATTTTAAAGGATAACTTAAGATATTTCTGCAAGGAGGCAATCTCTCAGCACTAGAAGGTTCATGTGAACCAGATTAGAACCTTCAGCTCTATGGGACTTAGGTATAGTAGTCATTTGAGAGTATGCAAAATTATTTCCCTGGAGCAATTGACCCCAAACCTCTACATTTCATCTCAGATTTTCTTTGGATTGAAATATCTTGTTCAATGGGGCGAGCTAAGAGAAACTGGGCTGTTGGCGAGGGTGATTTGACATCCCCAACAGTAACTCCAAATTTCTAGGAGACAGCTTACCTTAAGGGTTTAATTCAGGGGTGGTAGGTGAGGAGGAGTGGGTTTCCTATGTTTGTAAAAGTGAGTAGTTTGATTTAATGTTCTTTAAGATGCTGAACTCAGCTTGTTGATCAGATATTACACCATTATCTCCTTCTTCAAGCATATATTCTGTTTAATTATTTATGTAATTTACAAGAAAACCAGTTTAAAGTTAGAATATAAAAGTTTTGTATGGTAAATTGATTAAAATAAGCCAGAGCCTACCAATAACAGGTGCTGGGTTTATATAGTGCTGAGGACGGGGAATTTACTAAGCTAAATTGGTACTAGGGAATGGTTGCAGTATTAAATAACATGATCAACAGTTTCAAGAATTAAATCCTAATTCTTTATTATCAGGAATATCTACACAAATCAATTTTCAATAGTAACAATGTTGGACAAAGTTCTCACAATACATTTGGTTTGTTTTGGTAAAAAACAAATGTTCAAATTCTTACTAATTTTATAATTTAATGTCAAATTCAATTCCTATGTTCAACCTTTTCCCTTTAACTTCTTACCTAAATTAAAATCACTAGAAAATTTGTATTCAGGATGACATCTGATTGCACCACTTGTTGGGGAGGGGATTGGGGACTGTGTTATTTTTCATAAATTCCCAAAATCTATGCAGAGCTTTCTGATTTTACAGATAAATTATTGCAGATTTTGAAACTTGGATGGGTTTGGGATGAGGAGTAGAGTGGGGGAAGGCATATGGCAAGCAGGGAGGGCAGCAGCTACCATCTTTCATCCAGGGTATTCTCTAGGTCAAGGACCTGGGTAAGGGGTTGAGCCTTGGGGATTGCCACTTTTCTTGACTTAAAGAGGTGTATGACCCTATCCAGAATAGTAGCTGGAGCTAAGTCCCTTACATCACTGGCTTCTTGGGTACATTGGCAGTCTTAGTTGTTGGAGCATAAAGAATTAATTTGCTTCCTTTTTAGTATCATTGACATCACTCAGATTTGTAAAAATGAGATGCTCTCTTCTGATGGGGTCTTGGTAATTCTCCCTCGTTGGCAGCCAACCCTAAGGGTATAAAAGGGAGTTTCATTAACTCTAACATCTGTGACATTGTGCGCATATTCTGGACTGTGAGGGACAGAATCCTTAAAAACTGACATAAAACATATAGGTAGGAAGACCAGGTAAGGGCCCTTATGCAGGAGAGAGCAGCTGTGATCTGATGCTTAGCCAGTTGGCTTGTAGGATAGCTGACTATCTATCCTTATAAGATGATAATACGATGCTAATTCATAACAAGATTGTCTATCCACTAGAGAGGATGTACAGAAAAGCAACGGCCTTATTTAATTTCCTGAAGTAGTCCATTTCTTTTTAAGATCCAGCGAACCTTTGAAATAACAATAAATATGATTTTAGGATACTATATTTATTATTTTTAGATTTTTAGGTTTGTAGAAGACAAACTTTCCTTTAGCAACTTCATTGGTTCACACATATAATAAGAATTAGGGGGGAACAGGGTAACTTGTTCTCATGGAATCTTCTAGTCAGTAGGATATTTGAGGGTTACCTTGAGAATCTTGGCCTCCAATGTTCTCATCTAAACCCATTAAAGACCATCCAAAAAGTACCTCTGACATTATGAATTATTCTCATATATTTTTACGCTTTGTTTAGTCTTAAATCTCAGCGTTTTTGTCCCTAATCCTTATCGCCAACTTTTTAAATTAACTAAATCCAACATGGCAGCTTTTGATTCACTGAGCCACCATTTTCCTCTGCTCTCAATATTCTCTTATATAGTGGAATTTGGGGTATCTGTTTCTTATTCGCTGAGCTTCCATTTTCTTTGGCTTTTTCATTCTCTCATTTAGCAGAATTCAGGTTGACAACCTCTGATTAATATAGTCAACATTATGAGGGACCTTGTCTCATCAACTCAAGTTTTAATTAAATACTATGGCATCTGATTTGTCAAAATGCCAATTTCAAGAGTTTTTGCCCTCATGACCTGTATTGTTGACCTTAGTCTTTGCTTTAAGGAAGATCAGGGTTATGTGGCAGTCTGGCAGAGCCTTGACAATTACATCACCCCCAGATGAGAGCCCACTGTGCCCCCAGTATTTTTCGACCTTATGATGACAGTTTGTACAGTTGGTGTCTATTTGCCAGGAGGACTCTTCTATTGGATAGCATACCCATTTGATCAGGTGACATCTCTTTCTGCGTAAGAACTTGGTTTCTAGGATAACCTCACCTTGTACTTCTCCTCTCCTGAGTTGTTAGAATAGACCAGCTTAAGCTTTGCTGGTACAGGGCCTTCAGATTTATTCAGTTGTGATACATGCAGAATTGGATGCATGTGGGAACCTACAGGGATTTCAGTTCTTGTGTCACCTCATTTAACTGGTGAAAGATCTTGTATGGCCCTATGTTGACAGGCACAAACTTTCAACACTTCTTAGAGAATAAGTCGTGTTTGGCATTAATCATCATGTAATCCTCAGCTTTGAGGGGCGGAGCCTCAAAGCGTGCATGTCCACCTTCCTCTTCTGGGTCCCTACTGCCTTCTCTAAGTTGGATTTCAGCATCTTCAGATCTTTCTTCATTTTGGTCGCTAGATCATCCAATGTGGGGTTTGTTCCCCTGGCGTGGCCCTCCATCACCCTCAGGTGGTACCCGTAGTTTGTATAAAAGGGGGACTTACCCATTGACAAGTGCAACAGGTTGTTGTATGAAAATTTGACGATTCTCAGACATTCTGCCCATAGTTCTTGTTGTGTAGCAAGGTATATTGTAGGTACTGTTCAGAGTCTGATTGACCCTATTCATCTAGCTGACAGATTGTGGATGGTACGCAGGGAGAGCAACATGGTTTAATCCTCAGGTTTTCTAAGAGGTGTCCTAGAACCTAAAGATAAATTGTGGACTCCTGTCCCAGATAATTTTTATCTTAAAGTCCGTGTTGGGCGAAGCTCTCCCTTAATAATATACACGTCATGTCCTTGGCTGTGACTTTGAGGTACGCAGGAAGAACTCTGCAAAACTCATTTTATGATATACCACCACCATGGCTGCGTCATAACCCTCAGATTTGAGGGGCCCAGTAATGAACTCCACTTTCAAGAGAGGTCCACAGCATATGTGCAATCTGCAGGGGTTTCAACTTCCCTGCAGGTTTTTTTCAGGAGAGTTTGGACTGACACAGGTGAGACAGCGTGAAGCATATCCCATTTCCACATTTGCTAGACTAAGCCAGGAGTAGATCCATCATATCAGTTTGATTGTTTTTCCAATACCAGGGTGTACTACCAGAGGGTGATCATGGTGCAACTCAGTGAGCTCAGTTTGGAGCTTGAGAAATGAGACCCATAGGTGACCTTGGTGCAGGTTGTGTCCTTTTTCCTGTGATTTTTGTGGCCCTTGCTGAGATCCCCTACACCGATCTTTCTTCTAACCTTGTCACTGACAACGTATCTTGTTGAGCTATCCAAATCCACTCTGTTTTTGTTGGAGATAATTTTTCCTGTATTGTAGTAAACACCAGAGGATTGAGCATAGTAGGTGTGTTGTACACATTAAGCCTTTCCTCTGCATAGATTATTTTTGGGTCCTAGCCAAGTAAATTTATCAGTAAGTTGCTCTCCTTTGGCATTTATTCTATCTTGAAATCGTATTCAGACATCTCTAGGTGCCAGCAGGCTTGTCTCTGATTCATCCTTTTCGGGCTCATGTGGAACTCTAGAGCCCTATAGTTGGTCTTGATTGTGAACTGGTGATGCAAATACAACAGATGATGCTGCCATCCATCTAGGGCAAGGACGTTTGTCAAGAGTTCCTTATTGTAAACAGGGTAGTTTTTTCAGCTGGAAGCATCTTCTTGCTGAAGTAGCATACTGGGGGGCTCCATTTTATTCTAACTAGTTTTTTAAAAGAGATACCCAATGGCGAAGTTGGAGACGTCCATCTCTATGATAAAACTGGTTGACATTAGGGTGTGCTAGAACTAGAGCTTTGAGAAGGGCTTCCTTGATGGCCTGAAACGCCATCTCCTCCTCCTCTCCCTATTTTAAAGGGAATTTACCAGTCATCTGGTAAATAGGGTGGCCATCTCCAATAGGTCTTTGCTGAATCTTCTCAGTAAATTGACCACCCTTAGGAAACTGCACGCCCCCATATTGTCCATGGGCGCAAACCAATCCTTCACCACTTTCATCTTGTCCAGGAAGATAGCTGTTCCCTTTTCTAATACCATGTTGCCCAGGAAGAACAGAGCCCTTGTAAAACTCGCATTTTGAGGAAATAAAATGAAGTTTGCCTTATCCAGCACCTTAAGTACCTTCCTAACGTCCTCTGTATTGGTCTATCGGGACTTGGAGAATACCAAGATGCCATTCATGTAATCAGAACAACATTTCCTCATAAAGTCACCTAGTTCATGGTCAATGTATGTTGGAGAGTAGTGTCACGTTCTTTATTCCAAAAGCATAACTTTGTACTTATACTCACCCATATGACACCTGAAAGCCATGTTTTGCTGGTGTTACGGTATGATTAGTACTTATTGAAGGCGTCCATGAGGTCCGACTTCAGGAACAATAAGCTCCTTGTGGTCATCTTGAGATGCTCGTCATTTGTCAGGATGGGGCACGGGTCAGTTTCAATTATGGCGTTCAGTCAGCACTAATCTACGCAGGGGAAGAGCTCGCCAATTTCTTGGGAACCAAAAGTATGAGGGACACCACTGGGGATTTTGAAGGACAATCATCCCTTATTCCAGCATGTCTTTAAAATACTTGCCCAGGGCTTCCTTCACCCTTGGGTTCATAGGATAGACTTGACATCCTTTAGTATGCTTGGCGTCCCCTTTGAAATTGAACAAGAATGTAAAGTGGCCATGGGAAGCTCAGGTGGCGGCGCTGTTCTTCTGTAATAGGTGTTCATAGTCTTTGAACTCTTATGTCACATTTTTTTTCTCTGTTGATGGGTGCACTTTATTCATGCCTGGCCTGCTTCTATCTGATGTAAAGAAATTCTAATCTCACAGGCTCCAGGTCCTTTTGGTGTAGCGTCATTCAGCCCTCCTCCAAATCAAAGTATGGGGAGTACTTGTACCACCACCTCTTTTCTCAAAACGATTTATTGAGAAGGTCTGGATGGCGCTGAAAGTCTCTCAAAAGTGATAGGGTCCCTGCTGTAGCTTATGAGCCAATTTTCAAGCATTTTGATAACTTGGTGATGTTTGTGAGAGTTACAGTACCCTTTTCCTGCACTGATACTTGCATTTTTGTAGCTAAATCCCAGTCCAAGTAGTTCTCTTCAGCCCCTGTGTCAACTAGCACCCACAGCTTCTCAATCATGAACCCTTTCCCCTACTTCTTATGATTTAGGGAGAACGGCACAAACAGATAGGAGTAAATATTTATTTTATTGAGAGAAAAGATGTGTGTGGGGTTGAGAGAGATTGCATGCAGAGGCATCTGAGCCATTGGAGGTTTCCCATACAGGTGCCACAGTGCATGAATTGGAATCGCCAGTGTCTCCCTGATCCTTTTATCCCTCATAGTTGGTGGCAGGTTAAAATATGCACGTCATCCGCAGAATCTTTGGGTCCCTGAAACGTGCTCTTGGCTTTGTCCAGGACTAATTGAATCTTCACATGGGAGGCGACTGAGACTTCCTCCAAGGTCATCTCCAGGTGGGAGGCGGCCTTACCAGTGAGTGTATCATGTTGCAGGTACTGTTGGAACATCTGTGCAAGCTGAGAGGGGGTCACTTTCACGGATTTATCCGAGGCTGGAACACCTGAGATTATTCCATTAATGCCACTCTTCTTTGATCAAGGGTAAGAGCTCTGACCAGGCGGCATCCTAAACTCACATGGGGCGGTGGCTCATTCTACCAGTTGGAAGCATTCTTCCAGAGAGGTTGGGAGAGCTAGATGAGTTTTCATGAGGTTGGTTCACCAGAATGACAGATTCTTCAAGAGGTCGGCTATACACTTGGGTGATCTGGAGGGACGCCACTGTGGTCCCCCTGGAGGCCACGGTGAGAAGGGCTTGCAACTTGATTGTGGGAGAATGTCTCATTCATTACACCTAACTCTTTTGAGGTTGATGCTTGTCTAAACTTGGATGCGATATCATAGCGTTAAAAGTGAGCAGCGGGGTTCCCTTGGGATGGGAAAAGGTGTGTGATTTCCCCAAACAGGAACAGGTTGCAGAAGATGACCATCAGGAGAGGGTAGTGTGCTATTACCAGGCGTGTAGGGATGTCTCATAGGGCTTCTTGAGCACATCCCAGAGAAGGAAAATGACATTAAAATAACTTTGTTTAATGTGATGAACAAGATCCTTCCAAACTGCCAAAAGCAGTTAGGAGGGAAGACCCAGAATAAAGGCCCACAGGCAGGAGAGAGTGGCAGTGGTCAAATCCCAAGCCCAATGGCTTGTAAAATAGCTGACAATCTATCTCTAGAAGATGGTAAGAAGGATAACAAGGCTTAACAGGATTGTCTGTCTGCCAGAGAAGCGTACAGAAAGGTGATAACCCTATCAAATTCCGTAAACTTGTCCATCTCTTGTTCTAGATCCAGAGAACCTTCAAAACTCAATAAAGATGATTTTAAGACTTTAGATTTTATTTTAAATTATGTTTATTAATGTTTGTATTAGAAGATAAAGTTACCTTAAACTCCTTCATGGTTCACACTTACACTATAAAATGGGGGAAATGGGAAACTTGTTCATGTAGATTCTATGGGCAGCGGGCTATCCACAGGCTTATCTTGAAAAATCTCAGCCTCGATGTTCTCATCTGGACCTGTTCTAGACCATCTAAAGAGTACCTCTGATGTTATGGGAAACTTTTCCGTGTATATTTTTAAGAACTGATTCGCTCTCAAAGCTCAGAGTTTTGATCCCCTATCTTCATCACAAAATTTTAAAATTAATTAATTCTTTCAAGGCTTTTTTTAATTTGATGAGCCATCATTTCCTCTGCTCTTGACATTCCCTCATTGAGCAAAGTTTGGGTGGAAGCTTCTGATTTGCTGAGCTGCCATTTGCCTTGTCGCTTGACATTCTCTCACATATTAAAATTCAGGTTATCAGCCTCTTATTGGTCCAATCACCATTTCTGAGGGACCTTGCCTCCTCCGCTCCAATTTTACCTAATTCTATGGCATCTGGTTCATCAAAATACCATTTTTGAAGGTTTGTTTCCATTGTAACCTGTATTGTAGCCTCAATCTTTGCTGTAGGGAATATAAGGGCTTTATGGCGGTCTGACAGAGCCTTGACCGTTACATGGACCAGTATTTATACTTGCAGCCCTCTGAAGTCATGTTGAACAGCTGGTAAAATTAACTTAGTCAGTCAGAATATATATAGAAGTGTTAATTTTCAGAGTTTTAGGCTTATAACGCGTACAAAAGGGACTTTAGATTTACAAAAACCTCTTTTATCGCTGGTTTGTCAGTTTGGACTTGATATTATTCTTTTTTGGCTAATATATCAATACTGATACCATTATTATTAAATGAGGGTTTTTAGGAGGGTTTATCCATAGGCCAGTGATTTTAGCTCTATAGTTGTGCATTTCCCAACACTACCCTCCCCTAAGATGAGGCATAGTGAAAACTTCAAGTACTGCATGTGGACACAATATAGATAATTTGGATGATGTTTTTCTTAATGGAACACTCAGTTCCTCTTCTCATGACAACAGTTGCAGGTCCCATCCAGACAGCCTCTAACTTCTCAGGTTGTCCTATGCGCATGTGATAGAACATCACTTTTTTATCCTACCTCATATGGGCAACTTGTGTATTTGGTCACTCTCTTTAGTGCTCTTTAAGTGGCTTCGTTAGGTTTATGCTGACATTCAGCTAATTCTTGACTAAAACCTCCACTAACTCTTCCTGGTAACTTCTGGGAGGTAAATTCTTTCTATACGCTTTAATCACTTAAGCTAACAAACTTGTTAAGTTGGCTTCTGTATAACGCCTTTGATGGACACATATCAATAGTCCTGTGTTATCTCAACTGGTAAGCAAACAAAACTGAGGGCAACTAGATTTCCCATTTAGGTACACGGTCACCTGCAATCTTCTTTGGTACTAATGCAAGGGTTCCATTGACTCATTCTAACTTCCATTGGTAAATGTTGTGTACAAAAATGAACTGTTGTTTGACTTATTCTAAGTCCATCAGATGTCTCACTACATCTGGAAATTAGCTCTGTTCATTGTTGGAAAGTAGGATCTCAGGGCATCCGTGGCAAGTTAATGACATAATAGTAAAAGAACCTTGTGGTAACACTTGTAATAAACGCCTTGATCACAATCACTTCTGTCCACTTAATGAAATGGTCTACTGCTACAATGATAAACTGATTCCCACTTGATGACTTTGGGAATGGTCCAACAACGTCTAAGGAAACATTGTGAAATGGCGCGCATGGAGGGATGGGCTAAATTTGAAATTCTCTAGGAGAGGCTTGTATTGAGCGCATTGACGCAGAGCTCTAAACCTCGATGACATCATCCAATATGGGTCTTATTGATATCTCTCCTTGAAATGCTATTACGTCTTTTGTATCATCTGTGGCGTAGTATGTAGTGTCCCTCCATAACTAGCACCATCTATTTCTCAGCTTCATTTAAGGTAAGAACTCATTTGTACTTACTTCTGCAGCTGTTCATATCAAAATCCCAGATCTCTGGAACAGCTCTTCATTATTTACTAACTGATCATCCTATTACTTACATTCCTCTTCTGGTTTTCCTGTAATCTTATAGATCCTATCACTCTCATGGGCTTGCTATTGAAAGACATCAACTGCAACAAGCTATCTACATTCTGGTGCTTAACTCCTGCCTGGTTCAGGATCTTAAATTGTAACCTTGCAACGATACAGCACATTTTGTTAGTCTTCTGTCTGGATCCTTCATGTTCATTTACCGTATCAGAAAGGCGTGATCTACAATAAAATTAAAGTGTATGCCATATACATAGGGCCAGAAGTGGCATACTACTCTAATCACATTTAGGGACTCGTGCTCAGTAAATGTTGTTGTATAATCATTGACTTGATTCTTAGTTCTCAAATTAAAGTTTAAATGCATTCTCAACCCCTTTATAGATTTTACCCTAATCAGGTTGCATTACAAGTAACCCCATGGCTTCTTACTCAACTCCTTTTTTGACAAACTAACTTCCTATCATAATTTTTACAATAGTCAATGATCCTCACAATAAGAGACCTGATGAATCTTGAATAAAGCGATCTGACCATCAATAATGGTTTTTAATCCAAAAAAGATTATACTTATTGTAAAACTTACTGTTTATTCATTGAAGTCTTTGGCGTAGTTTATCTATATTCATGATTAGTAGCTTACTGTGTAGTTTTGTTATAGGATAAGCTAATAGTTGGTTCAATGCAATTATAACCTGTTCATGTAGCACGAAAAGGGATCTCTCACTACACAGGTGATGCTCACTGCAGGGGAGTTGTAGTAGCAAAGAAAAAAGAATTTAAACCATAAATTGGACCCAGCTCAGGAAGGGTTCTATGGTGAGAATAACCAATCAGTCATTTTCTGTAAATCCTCCTACTTCTAACTGAATGGCACTAGAGGAAATTATATTCTATTATTTCCCTCATTTTGAGAGCTTTGATACTTATATGTTCACCGCGGGAACAGCTAAGACAGATTGGATAAACGTTACTTACAGATATTCAGGCTTGTTGAGCACAAACAATCTGATTCAGTAACCGCCTTATTTTACTGTCAGTAGAATCAGGAAAAGCTTATTCAGCATTATGAGAGTATTCTTTCTTTAGGTTATAGGCAAGTCCTGCAGCAAATTAGCACCCTAGCTCAGATGGTGCAAATCTCACTGGGTATCTCCAGCCCACCATATAAAATTCCCAATTGCCCATTTTCTATCATCACGCCCTTATTCTAAAATTTCTCAACATAGTTTAACAGAATGTGGAAGCGCCGCAGGACTTATTTATGCAACTAGATGCCAATTTCATGGTGTTTGTCAAGCGGTTAGCAACTATAATTTAAATGTTTAAACTTTTAACTACTGGACTAGATATTTAATAAATTATACTAAATTGTATTGGCCATAGGATATCAAGCCATGGACAACCGTGGAGTTACCAATCAATATATTTAATTGTATGACTCAATTCAAATACTAAGTTGAACATAACTGCATCACTATGAGGAGTTTGTTTGAAAGGATGAGGTTGTCAAGGTACTTGATCAATACATCTAACATGAGATGGAGGTGGCCGTACAGCATCTGGGATCCAACATTGAGACCACCAACCGCCTCCTGTATGAGGTTTAACAAATAATAAACCAACAACAAGCAATTCAGAAGAATACTAAATGGTTGAGAGGAATAGTTTGGACGCCCTAATAGTATACTAGAGTTCTCCTCTTTCAAAAAATGAATTATAATTATAAGCCTATATTTTATAAAATGAAGACTACTCCAAAATAAATTGAATAATCTGCTTACTAGTGTGTGACATGCTGAGTGATCTCGCGGTATTATGGCAATTCAAACAGCATTTCTCTTCATGAACATTAAAATAAACCACCTGGGAATAATAAATTGTAGATGATCTAAATATGGAAGATGTCAGTGCCCTCGTCAAACTATGCTTTCTGATCAACCAGATTTTTTTGATGAAGAACAGTTGGAAATGGAGTCTTTCCAAAAAACAATTTTTGTATTTACTCGTTAATTAACAACTTCTTGTTTGCTTTTTACCCTTCTGTGGAGACAAAAACCCAAACAGAGTCAACTATACTCTAGTAACTCAGAGCCTTAGACTATTGCAACACCAGTAGCGTCCAGACTGAATATCTTATATTTAGGATTCCAATGATTTATTTTACGTTAATCTTCCTATGGTTGACAATCATGAAAATGTAAAGTCATTCTTGAAAATGTTAAAAATAACCATGCAAGGATTGAATGACCTTTTTACATAAACTGCCATGATTAATCTTTTATATGACCAGAGTTAAGATCAATTATGATCTACTTACCTGAGGAACATTAGTTCTTTGCTGAGATAGATTGTGAGGTTCTATGTGAGTTCAAATGTCTTAAACGCATGGCAACTAGTAAGGCTGGTTTCATGACCGTTCAGTTGAAGGATAAATGAAACCATTACCAAGTTTGCTATTTGATCTTACCATGAGGCTCAAGTACTGCTGGGTGCTAAAACCATGGTGGACTTTGACGTCAATATTGCTCTCAGTTTTTTCAATAAAACTGAATATTAAGAAAATGGTTGCCTGGAGCCATACAATGGAAGCTAGGAATGTTCTTTGGGATGGCTTATCTCTTTGAAATTGCTGAAGAGAGATGGTAACATAGCACTTTCGCTCTTTTGGGGTCTTTTATTATGCAAAATCCAGGGTTATGATACCAATTACCATAGCTATGCAAAGAGAAATATTTATAAATTTTAAGAAAAAAATTATTAATCTTTATTGTCAAAAGCTTTTGTTATTTATTAAATGAGTAGGTGCCTTGTGATGGATGGGACGCTCAAGTCTCCTCCATTCAGAATCTTTACTTCTCATCTAATACATGGTCAAATTGGCGCCTTTATCTTTGATTGTCTTCAGGAATGTCGACTCCCATTGTGCAAGGGCATTGTTCTAATTTAACCCATATGGATACCTTCAATGATTAATCAATATGTGGGATGAAATGGCCAATCCTAGCGGAATGGAAAATTGACAGAATCTCATGGTATCTGAGGTGGATGTTTGATAGTTGCTCCCCAAATTAGGTTGATCCAAACCAGTATTCTGCCAAGGTTGGGAGTTAGGTTCAATGAGGCAATTGATGGCCCAAAATTAGTGTATGGATCATCAGCAAATAGTAACCAAGGATGGTCCAATCATATTACTTATTATATGCTGGAGAAAACTGAAGATTAAGAGTTCAAGGCAGACAAGGTTTTTTCAGCGCCTAATACTATAAATTGACTATTTCCTGAGAAGGGTGATTCCCCAAATAATTGATGAGGAGAATCATAACATGTCATTTGAAAGAAGCTGAGATACTCTGATTTTACCAAGCGGCTGAGTATTTCTGGCGCATAATAACTAAGTTGAATCTAATTTGGTAATAATTTATATTTTATAATTATATGGCTCACCAAAGACTGAAGGCTGAGGATGAGCCAAAACTAATATTTGGACATCAGGAAGGATGAGGCGAGAGGATTAACACCAGAGAAGTGAGAAGTGAAGTGGTAGGAAGAGAGAGTGGTTGACTGTAAGTTCCAGTGATGAGCTAATTGGTTGAAAATGGGTGCAGTAGCCCAATGTACATATAAATACCTGTTCCCTTTCTATAAATATCTCTCTTTGCCTATTCACCCTTTTGATTTAAGTTTATGTTTAACTTTAATTGGTGGAGAGTAGGCTGAGGAATCCCTGAATGGTGCAGGTGACATGCCAAGGGTCAGTCAGTGCTGCTGGCCCTGTCACCTAAAGCGAAATGGCAAGGGTTAGCCAGACTTCATACTGGTTGGCCTGCCAACAAGAAGATCCCACTTTCACCAGAAGTTAATTTTATGATAGTAGTGCTTGCTACAAGGGGTTCTGCTGGTTGGTACTTGAGTAGCTGACAGGTTGGTGAGGAGTTAGCAGGGAGGAGCTTCCAGTTTAGCTGGGGAGGGGTAGCATGCTGGTGTAACCCCAAATTGGTATTTAGGTTCCAGAGATTGTTACTGTGGGGAGGGGAAAGCCCTGTACACCTGCCCCACACGCTGAGTCTGAAAGTAGGAGGAATACCATCTGGGTAAAAGAGGGTAAGTCAGAAATTTAACCATATGGATTCCTTCAATGATTAATCAATATTTGGGATGAAACGTCCAATCATGGAAGAATGGCTTATTGATTGAATCTCATGGGATTTTAGGTGATTGCTTTATAGCTGCTATCCAAAAAGGGTTGAGCCGTATCAGTATTCCACTAAGAATGGGACTTAGGTTTGGTCAGGCCAATCAATGGCCCCAAATTAGTAAATGGAACACAGGCAACTAATATCCAAGGATGATCCAGATGTATTATTTATTATATGGCAGTGGAAGCCAAAGTTTCCATTTTTAAGCGGCCAAGGTTATTTCCAGCGCCTACTTTTATAAATCAACTATTGCCTGAGAAATGCAATAATTCTAATAATTGATGAGGAGAGTTAAAACGTGTCATTGGCATGAAGCCAAGATATTCCAAGTTTACCAAGCAACTGAGGATGTTTCTGGCGCATGATAACTAAGTTGAATTTAATTTTGGTATTACGTTATACTTATTAATTATACAGCTCACCAATGACTGAAGGCTGAGGATGAGCCAAAACTTATATTTGGACATTGGGAAGGATGGGCGAGAGGGTTGACACCAGGGAAGTGAGAAGCGCAGCAGTAGGAGAGAGAGTGGTTGGTTGGAAGTTCCAGCAATGAGTCAATATGTTGGTGATGGGCGCAGTATCCCAATGTACATATAAACCTGATGCTTCCTTTTCAATAAAATCTCCCTTTACCTAATCTCCCTTTTTATTTTAAGTTTATTTTTATTCTTATTGGGTGGAGAGTAGGCTGGGGGATTCCCAAATGGCACGGGTGACATGCCAAGGGGTCAGCTGGCGCTTCTGGCCCCATTGCCTAAGGCAAAACGACAAGAGCCAGCCAGTTTTCATACTGGTTGGCCTGTCAATTAGCAGAGCCCACTGTTGCCGGAAAATTCGATTTTCTGAAGGCAAACAGTTGGTAAATGCTGGCATCAAGATGGAGTCTCATTTTATCTTGTTTCCTGAATCTCTTTTATTAATTCTTGCCTGGTAAAGGAAAGGGCTCATTTGTCAGTGAGCCATTTGATTCTAGAAGGCTTGGCCCCATTAGAGGATGATCAAACATTTTATCAGCTTAATCCCAAGGTAATTTGGACCATTCTGGAGTATGTTTTCTGACATCAACCCCTCAAGATCCTAGCGGAGGGGCATAAAGGCCATGAAGCTAGCATGTATGCAGTTGACTACTGTGCATTGAACAACATCAGAGATGTAGTATTCAGAGCCAGCCTTATAGAGTACGTGGTAGGGTCATGAACAGTAAGTATCTAACTTATTTAGGTGAAACCCAAGGTGGTGATGATAGAACAATAAAAGGTCCTTATGTAAAATAATGGGAGAGCGGGATGTTTGTTGAATTTTGGTCCTCTTCAGATGGCTGGTTCTTCTTCTGCAGTGTGATGAACTTTCGTACATCTATTGAATAATGACAATAGACTAGATGGTGACTATAATTCATGATATAACTTCTTGGTAATAGCACTCCAAATTTATATTCCCCTGTCATCACTTGGATGATGGCACGCTGCCCTGATCTTACTGATCCCAAGTAAATCCTCGACTTAATACAATTTAAAAGTATCAAACACAAAAAGCTTATATGTTAATATATAAACTAGTGGTAATAGTTGATTGTTTTTTATTAGTATCAAATTGGAGAAAATTATAGGGTTCAATGTTTACCACATCTTACCCATGACATCTCATTTTCAATGGCACTTGGCCAGAGGAACACATAAAATGTTCATTTGAGGGTCTACAGATACTTTGACTCAGGGCATCTTGCACAGCCTCAGGGTCAGTGTAAGTAACGTCAATATTCTCAAGATGGCGTTTCAGATACGTCTGCAAATAGCTGAACAAATTATTTTTCACAAAAAAATGGCAGCACATACCAAGGCGATTCATATCACTAATTAGTAATTAATTTGATCAAAAACTTGACTGACATTAAAAACTAATTTCAACATAGACCAATAAAGCCCACGTTCTCAAGTCATTAAGTTAAAACTTAATGTTAAGTTTGACATAACCAACAAAGCCCTTGAGCCTGTGTCATCATAGTCAAATATTATTAAGTGAAATTGTTAGGCCGCAGATCCCAAGCTTAGCATAAGCTTAGGATATTTTTAATACATAATCACTGATATTTGATATGATCCATAATAAATTAAGCATGTTAACATTACTATGTCCCTATCGAATATCTGATGATTATGTTCATTCAATTACTCAACATTGTTTAACATTTGAAAAAGTAGTTTTTATGGTAAAAGTGACAATCCTTTGAGTGGCTAGCACTTTCAGACTAATTATCTCATCAGCTAGTGCTCATAATGTCAAATCAGCAGTATTAGTATTATAAAATTATAGTAAAGGCTAAACGATGTTGGGCAGTTGATTCTCTGTACAATAAAGTTCCTTAAAGGGAGATATTTTCATTACTGATTTGTAGCTGATATAATAGTCTAGTAAAGCGGACGTCAAGGTAGTGATTCCATTGCAGGGGTTCTGTGGCAGCCATTTTTTAGAAGTATAGATACTAGGGTTCTATTTTTCCACCGACTGTCCATTTGTTAAAGGGTTATAGAGTGCAGTAAAATGTTATATAGTATTAAAAAAGGAGGTTAATTCTTGGACAACTTGGGAAGTTGAAATTTATCCTGTTGTCTGATAACAGAACTCTGGGGAACCCATGTTGGGTGAAAATTAAATGAAACAAAAATAAGGCGGTAGCCTTGGCAGTGGTGGCAGGTACTAAGGTGGCCTCAACCCTTTGGTGAGTTAGTCAAAGGCTAAGATGATGTAGTGATGGCCATGGAGACCCGTAAGTAAGGGCCCTATGATATCCACGCTAATGACGCTAAATGGCATTGATGGGGAAACAACTCCACGCTAGAAGTGAGTGTTCAGCTGCTCTTATATTCTGCACGTCAAGCAAGCATCTAAAATCTCCTGAATGGTCTCAAGCATCCAGTCCCAGTGGCATTTCTTTCATAACCACTCATAGGTTTCCATGACTGCCACATGTCCTACATGGGATTGTCCTTCTAGATTATCTTCAGTCCTCAAGGAGGGTGACAGATAGGGAAGCCACTTTCCATCAACTTTTTTATACAACATGCCATGTTTTATTTGTGTGTTCTGAGGCATTGGGCATAAAACCATAACTGTTGCCAGGGGTACCAGTTCCCATTGCTCTAGCCAGCTGATCATGTAATACAAGCGGTCTTCCTCAGGTATTAATACAGTGGGGGTTGGTGTTGAGTGGTTGACTGGACCTAAAGCATTATGTAATTTAATAGGGGAGTTATTAATTTTAGCTTATGCCTATTTCATTATGTATCATATTAAAATCATCATTGATTAAGGACTGAAAGTATCCTAAGTACATTCAAAACTTGGGATTTGCAGCCTAGCAGTTCCACTTAATAATGTTTGACTTGATAATGTAGGACGGTGGCTTTGTGGTTAAGTCAGACTTAATAATAGTCAACTTAATGACTTGGGCTCGTGGGCTTTTTTGGTCTATGTCAAAATTAGTTTTTTAGTTAATTGAGTTTATAGTCAAATTAATTATTAATTAGTGATATAAACTGCCTTTTAAGTGCTACCATTGAATGAGAGGAGCGAAGGTTTATCTATTTTCAGACGCATTAGAGGAAACGCTGTCTTGAATTAATTGTCAGTAAGACACTGTCCACAAGGCTGAGCTGGTTTACAGTGGGATGCCCAATAGTTTGTAGACCCTCTATAGTTCTTCATTGTAATCCACTGGTTAAGTGGCGATGTGAGGTGAGGTGTCATGTAAAGGTGTGTTTGCATCAAATCCTAAAAATTCTCCCCTAATTTTAGACAAGTAAAATATAACCTTTTAGTCCAAAATAATCTTTTAGTCAAATATAATCATATAGTCCAAAATCATTTGATAGTTTGATATACAAACTTGTTGTATTTGACACTTTTCAGTTGTATTAAGTCAAAAAATTACTTTTTTGTTTATTTGAGGCAAGCCAACCAGGGGTCAGGAATTACCAAAAGAGAGAAAAAAATTGGCATGAAACCTGAGCAGGGTCAACTCCATCAAAGAAAGTTTTTCCACTTCTGGATTGGGACTCAGATTTTTCTGGTTACATCATGGGTAAGGTTTTCGTGTTGTTAGACCTACTAACCGCCAATTACTTCCTTTGGCTGGCACCCTGATTGATGTGCAAAGGGTGGGAATCGAACCTGCAACCTTCAGGTTGGTAACCATATGCCCTACTGACTTGCCTTCCACCCCCTTAAGTCAAGAAATTACTTGTGATCAGGAAGATCATGGCAGTGAGCCGTTGTACTTTTAAATGACAGGAGAGTACAGCCTTGAAGTGTTATCCATAAGGAGTTTATATCTTTATCACTATCACTGTCTGGTCTATTGTCTCCATAAAATAGGCATTTGTAAATCTGTTTTATCCCAGAAGAATTAAACTATCTGAAGTAGCCAAAACTTCAACAGTTGGCATCTTGGATAGCCCATCTGCGTTTTAATGTCTTGTGCCTGCCTGATGTACTATGAAAAATTATAGCTCT
The DNA here is from genome assembly GCA_022478985.1 of Massospora cicadina. Taxonomy (NCBI): domain Eukaryota; kingdom Fungi; phylum Entomophthoromycota; class Entomophthoromycetes; order Entomophthorales; family Entomophthoraceae; genus Massospora; species Massospora cicadina. The sequence goes on from JAKSZP010010586.1 coordinate 83,921, forward strand.
GTCACCAGAGGGCCCCCCAGGCCAATTGATTATTGGGGTTCTTCATCTGCTTGAGCCACCTAAAGGTAGTATTACTGGCGATGATAATGAAATTGTTCCCATATAAGTACAATTGTAAGTGTTTGACTGCGAGCAATACAACTAAACACTCACATTTAGTGATGCTGTAATTTTGTTTAAATTTCGTTGGGGCTTTACTGATTTAAGCTACATGTTGGTCTATTTTTGTTTGTCCAGTTGGGCTACAATGTCCCTTACGGCAACGTTGCAGACATCTGTAAACAATACAAATGTTAGTAAAAATTTCATTTGGATTAACACAGGCTGAGAGATGAATGCAGTCATAAGTATTTTAAAAGCCTGGTCCTGTTATGAATTCATTTATGGTGTAAATTCTTTTGTAGAAAATATGTCAAGAGCTCAACCAGGTCAACTGATATGGGTATTAATTGCTTAAAATACCCTACCATACCTAGGAACACTTGAATGTACTGAAAGCTTTAAAGCGGCGTCATTTTTTGTATGGCATCTATCTTGCCCTGCAAAGGCTGAATACATTGTTTAGCGACCTTGTGCCCTATAAACTCCATTTCAAGTTGGAGAAGGAGCATTTGGAGGGTTTGATCTTTAAGGAAGCTCTATGGAGGCAACTGAAACCTGAAAAAGATGATCTAATTGGCCGTTGAATGTTTTAGGAAGATGGCAATATTTATAAGGTAGAGTAGGATCAAGACATCTATAGATTGCCTAGGAGCCCATCCATAGCTCACTAGAAGGTGGCAGTGGCATTACAGAGCCTCTGCGGTATGTATGGCAGTTCAAACAGCCTTTGTTTGCAATAAGAGTGCACTTGGATCAATCCTCAGGAGCTGACTCGATCTTCTAGTACCCACTAGAAAGATCTTTGCGGGAAAAGTATTGAGTCCCTTCTAGGAGCCAGAGGGAATCTTCAATCTGTGGAAGAAGTAGTTATATCTCTATTACTGCTTTAAGCTTACAATAATCCATGATGACACGATGGCTCCATTTTTTGTATAAGCAATAGAAAATACGGCCATGGACTTTGGAATGTAACAACAACCCTGAGGTTAAAAGATTTTTGAGTTCAGTTGTGTCCTGAGCCTCTTCAACCTTACTTTTTTCAATAGGGGCATGATTATATTGGTAGGGCTTCCCCATTTCTACATTATGCACAACCCCTTCATTCCACTAAAGCTGTACATAGACGCGGAGAAAAGTTCAGAGTTTTCTTTCAGGAGCTCATCAACCTTCCACCTTTGTTCTGGGATAAGATCTTCCCCTATGAAGTTGGTGACTTGAGCTACAGTGGAAGGTTCCTTTAATAAAATGCATGGAGATTTCCAAATCCACAAACACAGCTGGTGTCATTGATTGGTACTAAACGTAGGTAGGCGATTGGCGTACTAGGTTAATAATTTGGGCCTTCAGAGTCAGGTTAGCTATCAGTGCAGAAATGGATCCAGTTCATGTGCGGTCAATGATACTTAAGCAGGGTAAGCTCTCCTTCTCATAATGATTTTCATCCCCAATGATTTCTAGTAGGCTCCCTAACAGTATGTTCACATGAATCTGAGTATCCAATATAATCTGAGAATCTGGAGGATTTAACTTGGGTAAGGTTGAATAAATAGGCATCCCTTCCATCCCATCCACTACACCATGGGGTAGTTCTAATCTTGAGCCTTGGATGTGGTAATCATTTTGGTCAATCCGCTTTTTGGTCTCCAGCAAACATGTCCATGCCTTCACGCAGTCCTTGCCATCCTTGGATGTCTCACATACCAAGGGTATGTGGGTACCAAGCAAGGTATTAACTTTTCCACATATGGATGATGGCGTCATACTCTCAGAGTAATGGGTACCTAACAATAAATCATAGCTAGGGTTGTCCTGAGCTATGGCCTCAGCATTTGATGTAATCTTCCTAAAAAGGAGGGGGAGCACAGAATAAACTCTTATGACGTGGGCTTATTGAGGCCCAGTGGTACCATACTTAATATAATGAGGCAGATCTGGAGCAATCTTGATTTTCTTCATTAATATAATGAGATTATGTTCACTGGAGAACTGCTATCTATTATGAAGAGCTTGTATATTTTGTGAACCTTAATTGCAACTTAAGTTGCCAAACTATCAAATTGAGGAAGAAGGGTGAGAAACATAGAGTTGTCATAAAGAATAATTAGAATCAAGTTGCTTATTATCATTAGTGTTCAACTCGTGGTTTCATGGTCCTCCAACATTGATCTCTATGGGCCTTTCAGTCTTAAGTAGAGGCATAATGAGGGGAGGTGTCAGCACAAAGAGCCTCTGCCTTCATGATGACCTCTCTTTTGCTGACAGTTCACATAAAGCCTCTTCCACCCAACGTTTGTAGCACCGTTCCCTGGTGTGTTGGCATCCCTTAATTTAAGAACAAGTGTTGTATCTCCTTATTCTTGACCCTAGCGCATGCAAAAAGAGTCTAGTCAAAGCCTGAACTATAGAGGGATACTTGTTCAATATGAACGCAGGGATCTCGTTGAGTGCATCTTGATGTCACAGATGCAAGTGAAGTTTTGCTTAATTCCCACCATATGAAGTTGAATTTTGATCGATGCTTCAAGAGAAGAAAGTATGGCAGTAATAGCATCACAATAAGTGATTTTATTAATAGTAACTAGAGGTTGTGTACTAGCATAAAAACAGCATGGAAAGTCAGATTGGTTTTCTTCTTTGTTGAGGCGAATAGCCATGAAAGCTTGCTTTTGACTTTAAATGGTCTAATCAGAGTCAAATTCTTGTATGAGTGCGGTTTTGAATTCAGCTCAGGTCTAACATTCCTGAAAGTGAGATTCATAATTTATTGCGCTTCCCATATAGGCAAGAATAAACATGCTTTAAATTTTTGCCAGTCATTGTCCTTATACATATTTTTTCATAGGCATCTAAAAAGGATGGAATTTTACTTACCCTGAAAATTGATCCCTTAAGCTTAGTTTAAAAATTGACACAACTGGTGTAGAGAGGGCATGTATTCAAAATTTATAATTTCTCTAGGATTGGTGGATTCTGACTCAGCATACGCACAGAGGGCTTGCTAGTCAAATTGTTGTCAAATCTTCTCTAAAATCATCCTGCAACTCATTCCAGATTTGGTTAAGAGCAAAGGCATCAGCCTTCTGATTGATTTAAGATTTCAAGCATAAAATCTCGGACTCACAGAAACTAATATGAACATCCATATTTTTGAATTTTTGTTTCATCTTGTCAAGGCGTTTGTCAGTAAATATCATGAACTCCTGTATATTCTTCATTTTGAAGTCAGGGTTCCTAAGGTAATTGGAGGATTGATGGGGTTTTTGTCAGGATGAATTCCACATATGTGTGCAATATTTTCAATTTGCTTTTTAAGGTCTTCCACCCTTTTTTGAAATTCGCCATGTTGGGGGTCCTCAGGAATTTCAGCCGGTGTAGCAGGTAGCCCCTAAGGCTCAGGGGGTGCGGGGGCCCTCTGGAGCCTGGTTGTCCTTTAGCCTCCTTAGCCTATTGGACCTACGAGACCCTGTGGCCCTTTGATGATGGTGTCACTTTGATGCCAAAGCTAATTGTGTAGGTCTTCTATGTGACTCAGGTTGTTGTGTTAAGATGGATTTTGAGTTTTGGGTTTGGGCAGTAACTTCTGAAATGACATTGTGGACATGCTCATGTACCTTGGAGACTATACCTTGCAGTCGTGAGTAAGGAGGTATCCATATACCCAAAGATCTCAGCGTCCAGCAAAGCGATTTGGCCTCTTGCCTCATTAGTAAGGCGGTAGTTGTCCTGAATAGCCTCCTGATTGTCACAAACATATGCGGAGCAGCTTCATAAGATTAAACTAGGTTTAAATTAAGGCTTTGTAATAATCCTAGCTGGTGTAATATTTCTTGATGATGTAAAATCACTATTTGGAGTAGGTGATGGTGAGCCAGATGGACAAGCTGCCAAAGGTAAGGCTCCATTCCACCAATCAACTCATTATTAGCTAAGTCAGCTGAGTTGTAGAGCGCTTGCATGTAGGAAGGAACAGAAGAGACTCATGAACGACTAGAGCGGATTTCTTTGGAGTAGTTTCCATCAAAAAGCTTCTGAATGGTGTTGGCTAAGTTTTGGGTTTGAAATGTAACTGATTTGGGTTCAGTATGGAAAGGTTAAAAAAAGGTAGCCTATAAATCTAGGCTTTCAGGTTTAACTGGCTGCACCTCATTTTTGTGAAGATAAACCCACCGAGTTATGCTTGTCTCTCCGTTAGGGTGAGGGGGTCTGTTATTAGTGTTTTCTTCCATGTTTTATAATCAACGTTTTCATGTGAAAACAGCTCAGTGGTGCCCCTTTAGTGAGCACCAGTTTTTGGATTCTTGCAAGAATGATTGAACGTTAAGAAAATTGGGTGCCAGAGCTTTAAGAATAAAAGCTGTATATGTTCTTTGGGATGTATTGGCTCTTTGTAATAGGTGCAGAGAGGCGATGGCGCAGCACTTTCACTTCTTCAGGGTCGTAATTATTCACTATCCTGGGTTATGATACCAATTATCAAGGAACTATGCAAATTAATAGGTATAAAGTTGTTAAGGAATTAAATTATAACATTTATTTTTTAACGCTTATCAATATTTATAGGACTAGTAGGTTCCTTGTGACTGATGGGACGCTCAAGTCTCTTTTGTTAAGGGTCTTTACTTGTCACCCACTATGAGGGTTGAGTAGGGGCTTTGTCTTTGTTTAGCTTCAGAATTGTCAACCTCCCATTGTGCAATGGTTTTCAAATGGTAACTAATGATGTTGAGATGGAGTCTCATCTTGTGACGATTTCTAAATCTCCTATATTAATTCTTGCCTGGTTAGAGGCAAGGGCTCATTTGTCAATGATCCATTTGATTCTAGAAGGCTTGACCTTATTATATAATGGTCAAACGTTTTATTGGCCCAATCCTGAGATAATTCAGGCTGTCTTAGAGTACAACACTGACAATCACACTCCAAAATGCTATAAAGGACTATACTGAGTTGCACCGCTCATTGCTTCTGATGCTGTGAAGGATTTGGATACAACGTCCTTGATTAAATACCTGAAGATATGAATTATGATGGACTGACCAGCATAAAGGTATAAACCAGCCACCCTCACGGATTAGTAAAAGGTAATAGAGACCACTGAGGAATTTTCTCATACCAATAAAGTTTTGTGAATCGCTGCAATCTAGCCAGAATAACTTGTTGGGTCTGTGAATATAAAAGGCATTTGTGAGGCCTCCTGCCCCATATGACACCCTGGGGTAAACTAGTGACTTTACAAGAAGATGAAAGCCAGGGGGAAAGCATCAGCAGTAAAGGAGGATGCGCTACAGTCAGTTATTATCCAGACTTGTCCAAGAGCTATAAGAAATATGTGAGCCATATACATATCAAAGAAACTGATATGACATTCCTAGAGTGTTAGCCATCACCAGAAGTCAGACCAGCTATGGAATGAGAGGGACAAGAAGTTTTCTCTAAACCTTATGCTACCCAAATATTTAGTCATGACCAATTTAGATATACTGAGGAATCACAAAATCTCATCTCCTCTGTCGCAATAATATATGACTGGCTGATAAGCCCTAAGTTAATATGCTGAAATGAATGGAATCCGCTGGAATCAAACCAGTAATGGTATTTAAAGTGCTTCAAAATGAGGCGATATTGGGTTACTAGGAATCGGCAAAATTGGACAGTTATGAATTAATGAATGAAGGATTGAAGCAACCAATGAGATATAGCGAGGTGAATTACTAAGCCATGGTAGTGGTACCATCCAAAGTTGCTATAATACAAGCAGGATAAGAGGATCAGAGGTTAGGTTGTTCTTAGTGGAAGAGTCAGCGAAACAGCGAGGATCCGCTGTGTTTATATATTAAATAAAAAAGTATAGTGGTAGCAAGCGCTCCATAATTATTGATAAGTTTATTTGGTTAAAAGGGCCACGATCCTCATATCGTTGGTCCTATTGCTCAGTGAGTCAAACCCTGGGCAATTTTGATACAAAATATCTTTATGGACGCGCCTTTTTTAATAACAAATGGTGCTCACTACAGGGGGCCCATTGACCAATATTACAATGAAAAATCAGGTCCCACCATTTGATTGTGAAGGAAACATTCATGGGTTTTTTCGCCAATTTGAGTTTGCTACTGAAGGTACTTCAGATCAACAGAGGGCGAAACTATTGCTCTCTTCCTTGGATGTTGGGAGTGCTGATCAAGTCATTTGTTACCTCTCAGCTAGTTCCGCTTCCTACCATGAAGTTAAAGAGATGGTGCTGCAGTTGTTTGGAGGAACCGAGAAGATGTTGCAGCAAAAGATCGAGTTTTTGACCATTAGGCTTAAACTCAATGAGACCCTCACTGCATTTGCTGATTAATTCTCAGCCGAAGCCCATGTGTTAATTAGGGCATGGTATTTAACTTAATGTGACATATGCATAGTGTAGACCTCTGCTGTGAAACCATATTGTGAGCTTTTTAATGCCTTAGCTCCATATTTAGAGGTTGATGTACTTTGCTTAAATTTGTTCAAATTTTACGCCATCTATCCGCTACCTTCCATCCACCTAAGATAAAGCGGAACCCTAGCGCCTCCACTGCTGGAATTTTGTATATGGAGGATTTATCCAGCCCTGTTCAGCGTCCATTTGGCATCCACTGGCCTTATCTACAATACACACTTCACTTCCAATCCAATTGCCAACGGCAGCTCACCTATTGGGAGGAGCCGGTTTATACTTTTCAATACCAGCCCAACCTTTATGGTGGCTCCTTCTACAATAATCATGGTTGTAGGTCTTATAGGATTAATTGCTTTTTGTGCGGTTGCTCCAGGCAACTGGCTAGAAGCTGTCACAAATGTTGGGCTCAGTACTTACCACAGGAACAGTACCACCAAGGAAAAAATCAGAGGGGAGTAGAAATGAGACTCTCTACCTCCGCTATTCTGTCCCAAAACGTCTCGCCAGAACATATTCCTGGACCTTCAGTGGAAGTTCCTCAGTATGATGACGCCTTCTTATATCAACAACCGGTTGGAGGGGTGAATGTGCTGACACAAACACGATTCACAGATATGGTGAAAGCAAACTCTCAGGACCAGCCAAAGCCTTATGCTTGTCAAATGTTTGATCACCTTTCTACTGATGAACCAGATCCATTTGCTGATGCGCTTACCTTGACAGGGGTCAGCGTGGCCCTCCCTGTGGACGCTATTGTTAAAGAATACCCTAAGTGGGGATGGGTATTTTGGGCTTCCTTGGGGAAAAAGACCCATTAAATGTCCACGTCTTAAATCAATAAGATGCATTTTACTCTGAGTGTACTTACTGTGATACTGTAGTAGCAAAAACTCGAGTTTGTGTGATAATTGATACAGGCGCCCCAATCAACATAGTATCCACAAGGTTGGTGTCGAAGTTGTCATTAAAGTCTGATGTGGAGCATCATATGGTGTATGGGACTTCAGGAGCAGAAAGCACAGTCTCTGAAGGAGCATACAGCGCGCTACCCTTGCGGTTTGGGTCGATTGTCATTGTGGCCCCAGCTATAGTGTTACCAAACAATAACTACGACCTGTTATTGGAACCACTTTTATGCGCCACTTTGGGGCTGTTGTAGATATGACAGCGGAGACATTTGAAATTACGGGGCAGCGGATCCCAATCTACTTCAATTCCAGTGGAAGGCCAAAGGATTCATTACACATGTTTCACATTAACCTTGCATACAGTGATGGAGTGGTTGCAGTTCACTATCATCAACTCAAGAGCAAGACCCGTGCCCTTCCTCACCAAATTTATGAATATCAAGGGCTGCCGCTCAGAGCCGCTGGCCCTATATCTATTCCCTCTGGACACCAAGCAATCATAAGCACCAAGTTAGAGGTGGAAGTGCCTTCTGGGCTATATGGGGAGGTCATTGGGCCCTATCAACAATCACGGCTCAAGCCCCACGTGGCCCCTGGCATTATACTTCCAGGGCATGTGGAGATCAAGGTCTTGGTAGCGAGTTTACAGGATAAACCAATGCAAATCCACCGACATCAAGTAATTGCCTTCCTCTATTATATCCCAGTCAAGGAGATCCAAGGGATTTATGAGTTTGGCTCACTGGAGGAATTCAGTCTACCCATCGAAACACAGCCCAGCATAATGGCAGTGGTACCAAGTGAAAATTTAAAAGGATTATCAGAAGATCAGAAGGGTTGAGTGGAAGCCTTATTTAAAAAATACAAAGACATATTTGCTGTCGATGATAATGATTTGGGTGCGCCCAAGGAGTGATCCATCGAGTGGACACTGGGGATCATCCCCCCATTAGATATCAGCCAATCCATTGATCTAGAGCCGCGGAAGAAGTTGTTACAGCAGAAATTGATAAACTGTTGGTGCAAGGACTGCTCAAACCATCAAAGAGCCCATGAGCTTCCCCTGTCCTAATTGTTAAAAAGAAGGATGGTATTAACTGGGTAGTAATCAACTACCGTAAGCTCAACAGCATTACAAAAAAGGACTCATACCCTTTGCCACGAATTGGTGATGCATTGAACCAGTTAGGGGGAGCTAGTTACTTCTCTGCAATGGATTAAATATCTGGATATTGGCAAATCGAGTTACCCTCAGCAGAACAAGAAAAATGCGCCATAATCACCTCCAAAGGGCTTTTCCAACTAACTCATATGCCACAAGGGCTGTGTAATTCCCCAGCTACATTTCAACGAGCAATGGACGCCATTTTGGGGAACTGAAGCTTTCATGTGTTCTTGTGTACCTTGACAATGTTAACGTCTTCTCACGCACATTTACTGAGCACCTTACCCATCTAGAAGAGGTATTTTGCCGACTAGCTAAGGCCAATATCAATATCAAGCCCAGGAAATGTCACTTTTTCAAGGATTGATTAGAATATCTTGGGTTTGTGGTGGATGCGACTGGGCTGAAACCCCAACCAGCCAAGTTGGAGGCTATCCAGAAGATGACTACGCCAGCTAGTAAATGGTAAATTCAGGTGTTTTTGGGGATGGTGGGTTATTATTGACACTTCATACCCAATTTCAGTTGCATTGAGGACCGCTATTTGAGCTGTCAAAGAAAGATGCCATGTTCAAATGGACGGAACAGCACCAATGCGCCTTTGATACACTTCAAACAGCACTAATTAGTGCCCCCGTGTTATGTTACCCAAATTTCAATAAGAAATTTATTGTACAAATGGATGCATTTCTTTCCGCGGTAGGGGCAGTTTTATTCCAAAAAGATGATGAAAGGAAGGAGCACCCAGTGGCGCACTGCAGCCAAAGTCTGAATAGCCATGGACATAATTATACTGTGACCAAGCGAGAGTGCTTAGCAGTGATCTATGCATATAGGCAATTCAGAGTCTACCTGCATGAGGTAAAGTTAAAAGTCATAACAGACCATGCATCATTACGCTGGTTGCAGAACCTCAAAGAAACTGAAGGCCAGTTGGCTCAATGGGCTCTTAATCTATAGGCTTATGATTTTGAGATCCTTCATCAGCCAGGAGCAAAGCATCAGAAAGCTGACTAGTTATCTCGATTGCTAACTGTTGCAGTGACGGCGGACCTCAGCAATGTGATGTATGACAAGATGCTTAGCGGAAGGTATGATGATGAACCACTATAAGTGATCAAAGCATTAGACAAGATGTGAACAAATACTTTCCAGTGGAATGAGAAAAATACAAGTGGATAGGCGATTCTACGGTGAATTTTCCGCGGCCTTCAATCTGGCCAGAAATTATTATGAGCGCCCACAGGGCAGTCAGACATGGCGGAGTGCACAAGACAATGGAGTTGCTGCGCCCTTGGTACTATTGGGAAAGTATGAACTTTGATGTGCTCAAAACCATTTCTTGTTGCCATCAGTGCCAAGTGGAGAAGCCAATCCGCTTTAAGACTTCTTATCAGGTAGTGAAACCTCACTTTGCTTGGCATACCATTTCCCTGGATGCTGTTGGTCCCTTGCCAACAGAAGCTAACCGGTGTAAGTGCATTCTGGTGGCTATTGACCATCTGACCCAGTGGGTTGAAGCAAGGGCAATATGAGATTTGGGGGCTGTTACAGTGGCCAAGTTTGTGATGGAGTGCATTATTCAGCGCCATGGATGCCCTCAGTTTATTCTCACTGACAATGGAACTAACTTCACCTCGCACATCCTCCCCAAACTGAATGAGCTCATGGGAATCCGCGGGGTTCTAATGACCCCATACCACCCTGAATCTAATGGAATGGTTGAACAAGTGAATGGGACTCTGGTGAATATACTACACAAATTAGTAACGGATCAACCATCTGATTGGACCTCCCTTCTTTCCACTGCTGTGTTCGCCTATAAATCAGTTACCATTCCACCACAGGGAAAAGCCCATTTCAACTTCTTTACAGCTGACACCTGGCTCTTCCGGCGTTACTTTATTCATGCATAGAAGACACCGGCGGAATGGAACCCCACCATTATTTTGACTAACCTTGCAAATATCCTAATCAGATTGCAGACCGAAGCCTATTCCTTCAGCTTAGCAAAGAAGATCAGGAATCAGGCCATAGACCAGATACATTGGAGTGGGTTAGCACAGTTCAAGGAAGGCAATATGGTTCTCTTCCACGACCAGCATGGGTTTAGGCGGAAACACAATCTAGCCAGTATATAGATTGGTCCATTTGAAGTTATTGAGAAAACTGGGGTTGATGCATATACTATTTAGGACCCTGTTAGTGGTTAAATCATTAATCGAGTGCATGTGAAATTCCTCTGGGCATACAAACAATAGGAGCCTCATCGTCCAGTCAAGGAGGGGGTAATGTTGTGATTCCAATATGACTGGATGATAAGCCCTAAGTTAATATGGCGAAATGAATGGAATCTGGTGAAATTGAACCAGTAATGGTAATTGAAGCGCTTCAAAATGAGGTGATATTGGGTTACTAGGAATCGGCCAAATTGGACAGTTATGAATTAATGAATGAAGAATTATAGTAACCAATTAGATACGGCGAGGTAAATTACTAAGCCATGGTAGTGGTACCATCTGAAGTTGCTATAATACAAGCAGGATGAAAGGATCAGAGGTTAGGTTGTTCTTAGTGGAAGAGTCAGAGAAACAGCAAGGATCCGCTGTGTTTATATTAAATAAAGAAGTATAGTGGGAGCAAGCGCTCCATAATTATTGATAAATTTATTTGGTTAAAAGGGCCATGATCCTCATATCGTTGGTCCTATTGCTTAGTGGGTCAAACCCTGCACAATTTTGAAACAGCGTATATCCATGGACACGCCAATTTTATAACATCCTTTAAAAGGAGTCATAGTTGCATTACCAATTAAGACCCTGAATTCTCAATTCCCATATGTAGGAGAGAAGAACAACATATCTTAATCGAGTCAGAACTACTTTCTTTTTTGCAATAAATGAGAATGTACATTTTTATCCAGTTGTGCATATATCAATATTCATGTGAACAAATTTTAGTTTGAGCCAGCATCAAAAAGCGGCGCTCCCATGGATGTATATCCAGTCAGTTTGCAAAAGGACTGAGGATAGCTCTGATGTAGCCAACCATCAAAGATATGTAACAGCTAACCCTGTGAGAACTACAGGTGAGGAGGAATATAGCACGTTACTAAAGTGGTTCAGCTCTTTGCAGATTAGCGCACCTGCTATAGTGCTTCCTAATGATAACTACTGAACATTTTGTTGGTGATAGCTTTCTTAAATTTATATAATTCCCTTTTTAAATTATGAGGCGAACACTTTTACTATACTAGGTAAAAAATTACCCCTTTACTACTAGTGAGATGGTTGGACTTCTTTAATCCACATGAATAACTTCATTAATGTGTTCTAATATGATGTTGTAGTCCTTATTTATCATCAACAAATCTCTCAAAGAAGTTCCCCCACCATACACTATTCCTGCAAATATGGGTAGTCCCTTTATAGCCTCAAAGGACTATGTATTATAACATAGATACAATGTGTGGTGTCCACCAGAGTGAACTTGGAGCGACCTGAAGATATACTGGGAGAAGTTTAATTCTATTGGCAATGAGAAAAGATTATACTTTTTGCTGCTTTTATAATTATCTTGTCTGGAAACTGGGAAATATTTGTTCTACTTTCCAACTTAACTGCCTCCAACATCTCCACCAAGAAAGGGTAGAAAAACGCATTTGTAAATCTCATTCCACTGGAAGAGATTCAAAGGACACCTGTTTTTGGAAATCTGAAAGAGTTCATCTTACATAAGTCACCTTTTTAAATTGTGCAGTCACCTCTCATGAGCAACCAGATGTACTAATTGAGAGTCAAAAAGAACAATCAATGACTCTGATGCAAAATATGCCCAAGTATCTGCATCACACAACTATGATCTTGGATGCGCTGTGGGGATCCAGAACACTTTGACAATGTGGATGTAAGACCCTTTTATCACAGCTGATACTTAAAATCAAGGCCAGTGATATGGAGGTGCAGAAGGGATTATTAAATCTTAACACTAAGTAATGATTATTACCTCCCGTGCCCATGAAATAGTCCAGTACTTATAGCCAAAAAGAAAGATGGCTCTAATAAAATTGTTATTAATCACCAACATATGAATATGACTAAAAGGTAGTATCCTTTACCTTAACAAATGACGCCTTGGATGAATTAGGAGGATCCAAATATTTTTAGCTCTAGACTTCATTAGTGGATACTGGAAGATTGGTTTGAATCCTTAAGACCAGGAAAATGCACGTTTATTACCACTAAAGGATTATTCCATCCAATTTGAATACCCCAAAGGATTATGTAATGCACTGGCTACTTTCCAGCAGTCAAAAGACACTATCTTGGGAGTTTTGAAGCTTTTTTGTATTTTAGTTTACCTTGACATTATAAATGTGTTTTAATTATGATATTTAACATTTAGCGCATCTGGAAGAGGTCTTTCAGAGGCTAACCCAAGCTCTGCTAAAAATTAAGCTTAGCAAGTTCCAGTCCTTTAAAATCCAAACGGGGTATTTGGTTCACATCGTTGACACTTAGGGAATATGGCCAAGCTTCTAAAACTTAATGCAATCAACCATATGAAGGAACCTGAAATTAAGCGAGATATTAAGTATTTTTTTGGAATGGTTGGATACTACTTCCATTTCATACCCAGGATTAATGATAATTGCTGAACCTATTACATCTGTTTTAGCAAAATTTCTGTTTCCATCGGTTTCAAGAATGTAAAGACCCTATAAATGGTAACTGTTGAGAAATTGGTATGACTGGCTAATAAGCCTTAATTGGTTTGGCAGATTGTATGTTAATTGCTGGAGGGAGATTCAATATTTGGGTAGTCAATTATGTCAACTCAAAGCTAGTTGATACAGGTGATATTAATTTGGCGAATAGAGTGAATTCTGCCGAAGCCTCAATGATATGGAATCAGACGAGTTCCAGAGAACAATTAACAGCTAATCCTAAGGTTCAAAACTGAATAAAGTGATGAATATATGAGTGGGAAGCGGAGATAAGAGAAGGAGGTCTTTTGGAAGAAAAAAGAAGAGAGTAGATAGTAGGAAGAACAAGTAATTGTAAGCAAAAAAACTGCTAGTTATATAAAATTATATAAAGTAGTGTGGCCAAAACTATTGCTTCATAATATTATAAATTTTGGTATGTTTACTTCATAAACCAAAGATCTTAATATCATTTGTCTGTTGCTCAATGGGCTCATCCCTGTGCAACCCTTCTGCTGAATATCGACCATATTGCAATTTTATAACAATGGTGCTCACTACAGGGGGCACATTGATCAACATACTGAAAGCTCCATATTCGCCAAGAAATGGCGCAGCAGGCTCAACCCAATGGGGCACTAATCACAGTTTATTGAGTTATCCATTATGTGGAACTAAAACTTTTCTTGGATACACTACTCCAGACTCAAAATTTGCTTTTGCAGGAAAAAGGGTATAATGGATCAGCTTGACAAGGTCTTCAACTGCATTTGGTTGGTTGACAAGCCAGCCAACTTTCCAACTGCTTATATGACACTACAGAGCGGCTACACTGTGCAGAGCATAAATTGAGTAGTTTTTCTAGAGAGGGAGAGGTTTGTAGTGATAAGCTGCCCCCATTTAATCGTGTGGAAATATACACGGATTTTTTAAACAGTTTAAATTTGTAGTGGAGGGGCTTTGGATCAGCGTAAGGCCATGCTGTTGTTGTCCACTATGGATGTTGAGAGTGTAGACCTAGTTAAATGTTACCTTAAGAATAGCACTGTAACATATCAGGAGGTGAAGGAAATCATTCTCTGAATGTTTGAGGGTGTGGTGAAGATGGCGCAGCGCAAGGCCAATTTTTTAATAATACAAATTTCAATGAAACGAGTCTTTGGTGGAGTTTGTGGAAAAATCTGTGTCCAAGGCCCATGTGCTAGTGGGAGCAGATATTTTTACCAATGAGGATGTGAGCATTGCGATTATGTTGGCTGTTAAGCCATATCAGGAGCTGTATAGTGCTATGGCCCCCATTCTTCAAAAAGATGTGGCAATTTTGCAATTGTTAACTATAATGCCAGTTATCTGTCACTTTTAGTGTTCCCAACGTGGAACAAAAAGCTCCTGTGACCATTTCCAAATCATTCTTTAGAAAAAGGACCATAACAATTTAGCTATAATCCGTTGGATAATCTTCACCCACTCAACACTTTGTTAGGTCCTTTCTGTCCTTGCTTTGGTCACCTGACTCGTCCTTGATCAAATTACAATCCCCCAGTTAATTTTTGGCCTGGGTTTTTGGGGGTGATGCGGAGACATGAGTCATATACAAACGCCTACTTCTCTTACAGCCAAAGAGGTCATTATTTGGCTAACTGCTCCAGAAACCTGCATGCCTATGCATTACCACAAGTCCTGAATTAACAGGCAAATGTTCAAGTGGAGTAGAGTGGTATGCCTAACCTTCGCTGATCCGACTTTAGTTGTCCCTAATAATTCCAACCAGTCCCTTTTTGTCAGCCCTGGTACTCACCCCGATGATTTATCATAACAACAAACCCTCAGCGATGCCCCAGACTTCCCCCTGGAGGGAGACAGGACAAATACAGACTCAGAGTTTCAACAAGTTGCACAAAAACCATACGCCTGTCAGATCCTTGAGCATAACTTTATAGGAGAAGTCAGACCCTCAATGGAGGTTGCCACACTAGAGGGGATGGATGTTGCAATGTCAGTGGGGAAAATCGTTTAGGAGTATCCTCATGTTGGTTCCAGTATTATCACTTTACTCAATAACAAAAAGCCCTTGGATTTGCATGTGATAAACACCAATGATTCTTTTTACTAAGAGTCCATATAATGTGATATTTTTGTAGAAAATACAAGATTCTAAAAGATTATAGATACTGGCACTCCAGTTAGTATAATATCCGCCAAGCTTGTATCTAAGCTTCCGCTGAAGCTTGATGTAGAGCATAAGTAGTGTATGGGACTTCAGGAGCACAGAACACTGTGTCAGAGGGCGCTTACAGCATGCTGCCTCTGAGGTTCAGTTTCAGTTGGTGCATCCACCACTGGCTTTGGTTCTGCCTAAATATATTTATGACATGTTGATTGGGGCCACATTCATGCGGCAATTTGGGGAGGTGATCAATATTGTGGAAGAAACATTTAATATTATGGGGCAACGGATCCCCATTTATTTCACCTACAACGGAGTCCCAAAAACCCCATTTGCTCCAGTCGAATTAATCTTGTGTATAGTGACGGCTTGATTCCTGTTTAATATTGGCGGATGAAGCAAAAGACCAGATCTTTGCCTAACCAGATTTATGATTATGATGGAATTCCGCTATGGGCTGCAAATTCTTTAAGCATACCTTCTGGGCACCAGGTCATATTAGGAATGGAGCTCAAAATAGAAATTCCTGAAGGGCTGTATAATGAGATTATGGAACCTTACCAACAGTCGCAGTTTGAACCCCATGTGGCTCCTGGACTACTGTTGCCAGGACAGGGGGAAGTGAAGGTATCAATAGCAACCCTAAAGAATTATTTGATGATGGTTTAAAAGACGCCAAGTGGTGGCTTATTTGCACTTGACTTCTACAATGAGGTTCACTGTATTCATGACTTTGGTTCTTGGGAGGACCTTGACCTACCAGCAAAAACCTCATCTTGAATAATGACCATGGTTCCTCAGGAGGCTTAAACTGGGCTGTCAAACGAACAGAAAGATAGGGCGATGGACCTGTTTGAAAAATACTGAGGCGTTTTTGCTTCCAATGACCACAATTTGGGATGCGCATGCAGAGTTGTGTATCAGGTAGATATGGGAGATCACCCTTTCATTTGGTCATGACCTATCCGTTGCTCAAAAGCTGCAAAAGAAATTGTATCTGAGGAAGTAGATAAGTTGATTGAACAGTAAATGTTACAGCCATCTAAGAGCCCCTGGGCGTCACTAGTGCTAATTTTTAAGAAGAAGGACGGCACCAACCTTAAAAGTAATTGACTTTTCAGAAGCTTAAAAACATCACAAAAAAAATTTTTATCCACTTCTGAAAATTGATGACGCTTTAGATCGTCTGGGAGGTGCCAACTATTTTTCTGCCATGTACTTGATATTGGAGTAGTGGGAAATTGAGTTGCCTGCGGCAGAACAGGAGAAATGCTCCATAATCACCTCAAAGGGTTGTTCCAGACTATGTGTATGCCCTAAGGGTTATGTAACGCTCTGACTATGTTTCATCAGGCTATGGACACGATCTTAGGTGACCTGAAGCTGTCCTGCGTTTTAGTTTACCTTGACAATATCAATGTGTTTTTGAGGACATTCACAGAGCATCTCAGCCACTTGGACCAAGTGTTCCTCTGACCTGCTGAAGCCAACATAAAAATTAAACCTCAAAAGTGCCACTTTTTAAGCAAAAATTGGAATAACTCAGGTTTGTGGTAGACTCCAAAGGGCTTAAACCTTGGCCAGCGAAGGTGGAAGCTATCTGAAAGATGACTCAGCCAGGTAAAGGGATATCCAGGTGTTTTGGGATTGGTTGGTTACTATTGGAAGTTCATTCTAAACTTCAGCTGTATTGGGGCTTTGTCTTTGGACTACTGAAGAAAAAATCCACTTTTGCATGTTTTAAACGTTGTCAAACTGCTTTTGATGTCTTGTGGACCGCGTTGGCTAGCGCGCCAGTTTCGCAATACCCTGATTTCAAAAAGTAATTTGTTGTACAAATGGACGCTTAACTTTCTGCCATAGGTGCAGTATCATCCCAGAAGGATGATGACGGTGTGGAGCACCCTGTCACGTTTTGTAACCGAAGCTTGGAATGCCATGAACATAATTACACCGTGACTGAGTGGGAGTGCTTAGTAGTTATATATGCATATAAACAGTTTTGGTATAACTCCATGGAGTAAAATTCTTAGTGTTAATGGATCATACATCCTTGCGTTGGTTGAAGAATCTTCAAAAACATGAAGGGCGGCTTGCATGATGGTCGCTGAATCTACAAGCGCATGATTTTGAGATAGTAAACCACAGAATGCACCATGACATGCTTGAGACAATTTCTTGTTGTCACTAGTGTCAAGTAAAGAAACCTTTCCACAATAAAACTACCTACCAGCTGGTTAAGCCCCATTTCTCTTGGCACACAGTTTCCCTTGATGTAATGGGCCTCTGCTGACTGGGGAAACCGCTCCAAGTATATACTATTAGCAATAGATTACTTGACCAGGTGTGTAGAAGCAAGAGCAATCAGCGATCTTGGGGCTGTTAACATCACCAAGTTTATTATGTAGTGTGTAATACAGCGACTTGGCTGTACGCAGTTTACTCACACAGACAATGGGACAAATTCATGTTTAATGTCCTTCATAAGCTGAATGAATTATTGGCAATCCACAGGCTCTTAACTTCAAAATACCACCCTCAATCCAATGGTATGGTTGAACAGGTCAACGGAACCTTGGTGAACATTATCTTCAAGCTTGTAAAAGATCGCCCTTGAAGTGGAGTACCCTCTTATCCATGGCCATCTTTGCTTATAGTATTAGCTATCATTTGTTGATAAGAAAAAGTCTTTTTAAATTGCTTTATGGAAGACATTCGTCTTTGCTGGCATTGCTTTATTCCTGTGTTTAGGACACTGACGGATTAGAGCCACAGAGTTATCTAACTAATTTATTGGACACGCTGATAAAACTTCAAACTGAAGCTTATGCTACTAGTTAGCTAATATTATCTGCAATCAGGCAGCTGACCAAAGTAGATATAGCAGACCCACAGTTCGTTGTAGGAGATGATGTCTTGTTCCACGACCAACATGTATTTAGAAAAAAGAACAACCTCTTAGACATATGAGCTGGTCCGTTTGAGATAATTGAGAAGACATCTATCAATGCCTACAGTATTAAGGAACCCACTGGTGGTCAGATTAACAACTGTTTACACGTTAAGTTCATGAAGCCTTAAAAACAATAGGGACTTATTTTCCAGTCAGAGTAATGTTGAGAAATTGGTATGATTGGCTAATAACCTTAATTAGTTTGGCAGATTTTATGTTAGTTGCAGAATGGATCTTTGAGATTTGGGTAGTCAACTATGTCAACTTAAAAGCGAGTTGATAGATGTGATTTTAGTTCAGAAAATAGAGCGAATACAACCAAAGTCTCGATGATGAGGTGGAATCAGCTGAGTTTTGTAAAACAATTAATAGCTAAGCCCAAGGGTCAAAGCTGACCAAAGTGATGAAGATATGAGTGGGAAGCGAAGATAAGAGAAGGAGGTCTTTTGGAATAAAGAAGAAAAGATTAGATAGTAGGAAGAAAAGGTAATTGTGAGCAGAGAGAATCTATTAGTTAAATTAAATTAGATAAAGTAGTGTGGCCAAAGCTATTGCTTCATATCACAAAAAAATATAATATGTATATATCCCAAACCAACGATCTTCATATTGTTTGTCTGTTGCTCAGTGGGCTCAGCCCTGTGTAACCCTTTCAGCAAATATTGACCATATCGCCAATTTTATAACAGTAACATAACCCTTGACTAATGCCCTCTTTCTGAAAAATCTTAACTTTAACTAATCTTTTATAATAAACTTTGACGCATATTTCATGGTTATAGGAGCTGTACTTTCTCAAATAAGGGATGACAGAGAATATTTTCTAGTAGGCTTCTGCTGTCATGACTTGGAGAAGCATGAACAAAATTACAATGTAACCAAGAAAGAATTTTTATATATTATATATGCTTGTAAGCACTTTTGAGTCTGTATGCATTGTACTAAGTTCAAGATTGTCACCTACTATGCTTCCTTGCAATGGTTATAAGATCATAAGGAATCAGAAGGTTGATTAGCATGATGGGCCTTAAATCTACAGGGCTACAACTATGAGATAGTACATCTCTCAGGGCAAACTCATCATAATGCTGTTGGACTTTTGAGGCTTACTGTTGTAACAGCTTTAGCCCTCTTTATATATCAACTATCTACAAAAGTGAAAGCAAAGAATTACGCCAATGAAATCCTGATTTTTGCTGCACCTTAGTTTACTGATTAAAGACATTGAAGTTTGGGATGGACAATTGTATAAAATTGTGTGAAATGATCAAGATTATACCCTCTCTCTTCAGCTAATTTACTTATAACTATGTAAGCTCATTGCGCAGCTGGACAAGGAGTTCTACTTAGGGCTTAAAGGTAATCCAGCAAGGATGTTATTAGAAATCATTAAAATTTGACATTAAGGATGTTTTACTAAGATGTCACAGGTGTCAAGCTCATCGATCCTCTAAGACTACAACTACCTACAGGTTATTTAATCCTAATTGGTCCAGGCATACAGTTTCTATAAATACTATAGTACCCTCACAACCAGTATTCTCAATTTCAATTATACTATAGTAGCAATTGATCATGTTACGAATTGGGTCAAAGCTTGAGCCATTAGAGATCTTGGAGCGATATTGACTGCAAAATTAGATTGGAACAAGTAATTCACCATCATGGTTTTCTGAGATATATCCTCATAGACAATTCCGCTAATGTCACTCTTGAGTTATTCCCAAGCTGAATGAGAATATGGGAATCTGTGAGGTTCTTACTGTCCCTTATCATTCAGAAATGAATGAGATGGTGGAACGTGCCAACAATACCTTAGTACAAGCTCTTTGGAAATTTGCCAACAATTCTCCTTCTCAATGTACCATATACATGAACTCAACTGTTTTTGCTTACAATATCAGTTACCACAGCTGAACATTACTTACCTTTCCAGATCTTGAAAAATCAACAGTCTACAATACATCCCTTATTGCATTCAATCATTACTGATAAGGATGAGATTTGACCATCCAACTACTTTGACCAATGATGTATTTCCTGATCAAAATTCAGAGTAAAGCCTATAGAGAAGCTCTGACTGCAAGAATTAAATGTGAAAGGGAGATGATTTACATAGGTTCACAGAGGCAATCTTAGCAAATGGTGCTCAAGTTGCTTACTGAATACTTATGGAATTAGTAGGGCGCATAAGTTGCCTACTTTATGGAAATGACATTACATTGTGCTTGCACAGATTTCTGCAGCCTATACTATTTGAAACATAGTTGATAAAAAAGGTTATTTGTGTTAACACCAATTTTCTATGACCTTATCACATACCTGATAACATTCCCATTGAGGATTGAATGGTAAATTTAAGGTGGGAAGTTTTTAATAATAGTTGACTTGATTCCTGCTTCACAAATCAAAGTTGTAATATAATCTATTTGCGATATTAGATTTTAACCAAGATTTTGTTGCATTGTGTTTAAACCCATGACTTCTCATTTAACTCCTCGTTTGACAAATCAGCTTCCTATATAATCGCTTTTTACAATAGTTGATGATATTTATTAGGTAAGATCTGATAAATCTTGAATACAGTGCTTTGACTATAATTATTGTTTTTCTTCTCTTAATAAGGATTTTTCCTTCTGTCAAACTTACCGTTTATTTGTTAAAATTGTGACGTAGTTTATTTATAATAAAGCTTAGTTAGCTTGTTACATACTTTTTCTACAAAGTAAGCTGAGAGTTGGTCTTGAGCCAACTATATTCTGTTCATGTATCATGTAAAGAGACCTGTTGCTACAACCGTGAAATTTCATTTTTCTCTGGTAAAAATCTTTTAATAAAATTCTATTAGGTGTCTACTCCTTATTCATCCAACTGTGTTAAAATGGCGCCCATACCCACATTTCTGGCATCTTTATAAATGTAGAAGGTCTTCACAAAATCCAGGTATATAGATATTAGACTTTCATTAGCATCTGCTTAATATGGATGAAGACATCTTCTTATTCCAGTTCCCACCAAATAAAACTTCTATGCTGAGTAGGTGCGTGAGTGCTCATTAATGTCTGCAAAGATCAGCAGAAATTTATGGTAGTAACCCACTATGCTTAGGAATACTTGCATGTCTGCTGTTGGATACCAGAGTATCAGAAATGATAGGAATAATATCAATTAAGATGAACCCTTTGAGAGAATCAACGCTTAGGCCAAAAATGGTTTAAAGTGAACCAACCAATTTACTATGCAGATAAATAAAAAATAAGTAATGCTCAATTTAATACTAAATAAACTCTATTGTCTGACTTGAGCCAAAAATCCTTTGGATATATCCTTGATTAGTTAAAGTAATGGATTAATAGAATGTGAGGTGACTACTTTATTGGGTGGCTTATGAGGTGGTAAACGAATTCATAACCTCAAAAGGGGGCAAATCTGGAATCTTCCTAATGATCAAATTAAATGATGCCATATCTATTATGAATGAGTCATTTACAGTACATTTTCTACCTATAAGAAATATGGTACAAAGGCATTCATAAATATGAATACAATTCCCTATGAAGAGCTTCGCATTCAGATATCCCCCTCTATTAATTATGTTATCTATCTTGCTTATGAGGATTATATTATTAGAAGTATCATTTATAAACTCCAAAGCTAAAGTCATAATAATGTAATGCCTTTTTACTCAAATCTCTGTTTTTAGTGAATTTGCTTCAATAAGCCCCTTCTCCTCTTACCATAGTACGGATGCTCTAGTTGTTAGGACATAAGTGATACTTGTCCGCCCTTAAAGATAATTAGAATACTTTCTTTAAGTCTTAGACTATCATAAGTTTTGACTGTTGGGCTTCTTAGGAACAGCACAATTGAGACTCTAAAAAACAAAGCCCTACATCTCTCATGCACTTGGGGGAACTCATCTTGGCGATAGTCTTAACCTTCCCTTACTAGAGCTTGATCTCTCTTCAATTACTTCAAAGTTGGGAAATTCCGACTGACTATCCATAGATGAGCACTTGCTTTTCTTAATCTTGAGGTTGTTCTCTCTTAACTGGGTAAAAACCTCATCTAGGTGTGTCATATTATTCTTATTGTCTTGATTAACACCATAAGATCATCCAAGTAAATAAGCAAGCTTGAAATCTTCAGATCTCTTAAAATCAGATCCATTACTCTTTAGATGTAGCTGGGGCGTTGCACAAGCCCTGTGACATACTTTTGGTTCAAATAGGGCTTGAATGGTAATCAGTGAACACTTCTCTTGATCCCTTGGTGACAGTTCCATTTTCCAATATCTGCTTGATAAGTCCTTGGATGAGAAGTAGAGCGATCATCAAGCCATTTCAATGCACAGTAATTCATGATAGGGGATATGAATCTTTCTTTACCAGTATTGTCAATGCTTGGTAATCCATGAATATGTGGCGAGTCCCATCCTTTTTTATTACTAGCAGTAGTGGGTGATGCCCAAGGACTCTTGGATGGGCGTACCAAGCCCGCATCCTTAAGGTACTTTAAATCCTTATGATGACTTCTTCTCACACTTAGATTGGCGGTATGGCTTAAATAAGATAAGAATGAAGCTCCCAAATGTCTATCCTGTTACTCCTTCCTTGCACGAGTCATAAATGCTAGGCCTGCTGATGAAAATCAGAATAATGGTCTAATAGTTCATTCAGTTCACGTTATTCCTGTGTGGTTAGCTCCTGTAGCCCATCCTCTTTCATTCCGGCAATGGCATGACATGATACAACAGTGCATATTGGTGCATTTTTTCACTAGAAATGGGTTGAACTTCCTAATCTTGACATGTTGTTTCAATATGTTTCCTATGTATGACTTTAATTTCTCCTTGGTAGTTGTAATTGTAGAATCCAGACATAACTCTGAGTTCCTGTTCTTTATCCTTTAAGCAGTACATTTGAGCATTGTCTGTTCAATATAGAATACTGTTGTTAACCAACATGACCTTATGTTCTCCTGGCAGTAGGTCCATCTCTTTGTTGGCATAAAAGCGCAAGTCAGACTCTGCTTCTATGGTCTGCGGTAGCTGCTTCATTCCCTTTGTCTTCAAGATTTAGCTGACAAAATTAATGGAATGCTCTGTTTTGACTAAGCATACTAGCTTCTTCTGCTCCTTCTTCTTTTTGCCGTGAAACACAAGTGGCATCCTGTAGTTGAGAAGATTTTCTGAACTCTAGTTGAGAACAAAGACTTCTTCAAACTCAACTAGGTATTGTGCTCCTGTGTGGAAATTATAATGGTTGTTCTCAAGGACCACAGTGAAGCAGTCAAGCCAATGTGGCCAAATTTCAAGGGTGATGCAAAATAAACTCCTAGTGCTTTGATTGAATCAGGCTCTAAAGTTATGAACTTAACCTAGTAATTAATGTCCACGGCAAACTTTAATCTTTTTATAAGTTTGGAAGAAAATATGTTAACTGAACCTCCAGTGTCTAGTAATTATAAGACTTTGCTTTGTGTATAGTGACTTCTTCTTTTCATGATGTCTCTTACTAATATTTATTTCCACGGTAATATTAGCACTAACTGTTTGATTATATCCTCCTAAATCCTCATGAAGGGAGGACTCCTTAAAAGCCCCAGGTGACTTACAATCTTTAATTAAAATCTTATTAAACGTGGTATCCATGAGGTTCTCGCCATCCATGATATTATCAACAAACTGAGTAGTCTTAAAAGCCTAAGATATTTAAAACTGTTTAGTAGGCTCAAATTTAGATGGGTAGGTCTGAGGCAGGCGGACAAAACTACTTTACTTGGAGCCCCAATGGCATATTGTCTTGAATTACTCAATAACAAGCTCATCATCGTTGATTCCATTGATATGGTTTACACCCCAATTAACTTATCTGCGACCTCCTCTTTAGGTTCATCTTCCTTTTTCTTATTTTAACTTATGGGCAGAAACTCTATAAGTGTCCTTATTGCTCACAGTTGTTGCAAAAAATTTGACGGAATTAGGGTACTTATATGCTACTAAGTGGTAAGTCTTATCCTTAAGTTTATCAACGCGACTTTGAGCAACATAAACGTCCTTTCAATCAGGGTAGCATTGCTTATTGTTCTGAAGGTTCTGGTATATTGACTTTATCTTATATGCGGTTTTAACATAAATCAAGGCCTCCATAATTGCCTTCTGAGAAATAGTGGGTTTCACGGCCAAAGTCATGTGATCATAAGTTGCAGGCGTTATTCTAGAAAACTAGGTGTTGAGATTGGGTGTTAAAATCTGGGCGCTGGTTGTTTGCTCGCTTCTGGCCCTAGTTCTCAACTGCACAGATTCGTGGTTCCTTGCGTTGATTTGATTGAAATTGATTAAATGGGGAAATAATAGTATGAAGACTTTTATTTTGGTTAATTGCCCAAAAGCCACGTTAATGAAAAGTCCAAAGCTAGACTGGTGCTTCTTCATTTTAAAGATATTCTGGTACTGGTAGGGAACACTTTCTATTCTCTCCTCGCAGAGCCAAGTGGATACTTTGATAGTAACAACCTAAGGATATCTTATCCTTGCACTCTTCTTTTAAGAGTAATGTTAAACAACCAATGTATAACAACTTAATTAATATCAAGTTTTAATCTGCTTTTTAGGGAATAATTGGGGGGTTTTATAGTTAGATTGGCACATAACTCTTCAGCTGTCCGCTGGAAATAATTTGTGCTCCTATACTGGTTTGACCCTCAAGTGTCAGGAACTGAATCTCGTCGGGTACCTCGCCTTGAGTTTCTTAGGCAGCGTAATTCTCAGCTGTTTGGCATCCAAACAGATGGTGTTAGGGACTTGAAACCAATTGTTTTGGCTAATGTTGATCCAACTATTTACCTCTGGCGTTCAAACACTTTGGTATTTTCTAATGACTCCCCATATGTTCCGCTCTGAATGATTCCCTATAAATTTGACCATCAGGTGTTGCTCCCATATTGAATTATTGCTTAATTTCGTCAGGGATGATTGCCAATAATAATCTCATCATTCAGAAATCTATAATTTCATCAGGGATGATGCCTGACAATAATCTCATCAGTCAGCGACCTCTAATATCATTGGGGATGATGTCTGAAAATAATCCCATCAGTCAGCTGCTGTTGCCAATCTTATACAATTATAACTTCTTAGTCAAATTTATTAATTGGTTAAAAGGTTGGATTATGTGGTCATCTCAAATTATAACATTGGGTTTGACCAACTATAGGATATCAACTCCAGCAATACTACCCAAAAACCCTATAGACCTTGCCACTACCCTTGACCACCTTGTAATTCTCTTTGTGTCCCTTGGCAGATCGATTCTTATCTTTCTGATGTCAGATACTCCATTAGCATTTTCTAACCCAAATCTAAGCATTTATAAACTGATTCACCATATAACTCTGACTTTCAGGGGATCAATCCCCATCTATTTGTCTACTTAACGTCCAGTTACCAAGGCAAGTTCTATTTTCATTGATCAAATATTATTAGAATTACTCAACTAAATCTGCCATTAGTGTCCTCACTGATTAATACCCAAAAGATGTACCCAACATTGCACAGACAGCTACTAAGATGTACCTGACTTTAGCAGACAATCTTTCAGTTTCAACGGCAATTTCAGCAGCCAATTAGAAGACCATAAATGGGAACCGCTAAAATATTTGGGAGCCATAGAGAAGGCTGACACACAGGCTACATACTAGAGGCTCTATGTATACGTTGAAAGGTCCATGTATTGAAAGGGGATAAACGTGGTAACACATATTCTGGAATCTACCATCATCAGAAGAGCTTTAGTTTATAATCATTGTTGGAATTTTACCCTATTAATGTTAAGCCTTATCCTGAGGTAAACCTCAACACTTTCCTTAAGGCCAAGTCTTGAGGTATTAGGCTTAAAGCCTAATAGATTTGATAAAACATCATCAAAGGGTCTAAAACCTTATAGTATGATGTTTTATCCGATTTGGGATGAAATCATCCTTATCTGCATTTATCAGGTGCTTAACAACCTTGATATATATTCATTTATTTAATATTATATTTTAATTGATATCTTTCTTATTAGATATCAGTATATCAACATTTGTTAAGATTAATTATCCTTACCCTATAAAAGAGGCCCCAAATATTTCAATAACAATCATCAGATTGCTGGCAACATTCAATCTTATATATTTATTTAATAATAATATTTAAGAGCCACGTTTTTCTTTCTTGTAACAATCACTTTAGTTACTACAATTTTATTTGAACAAGCAAAGTTGGATAATCACACACAGGAAAGATGGGCGACTTTATCAATAAAAATAATACAACATGGGCGAGCGTCATGGTGAGCGGTGCGCTTAAAGTGCAACTAAGGGCAAGAAACGCCTTGGAGGGGGACCAGGAACCCAATCCACAAAGAGATCTCAAACTCAGACACCGTCTAGGTTTATGGTATTCACTATAAAGCATGCGCAATATATGTACATTCAGTTCAACCAACCCTTATCAAAGGTGGAGCATGGGATCAGACTCTTCCTTGGGGATGAGTCACTGACCCTGTGGGAGAAAACATGTGAGGCACAGCCCTCGCTTTTCCCTCACGCGTTGTACATAGCCACCAACAACATGGGCCATGGCTGGATCAATATTGGTTTTGAAACAGCTGATGAAGCTGATGCCGCAGCAAAAGTCTGTGTGGAAATTGCCCTCCCCGAAGGCAAAAAATTGTGCGCACCACGCGCACCAGATGGAACAAAGCAAAAACTTTGTTCATCTCTTTTGACTCACTCTTCATCAACCTTCCTCATAAGGTAATTGAGGAGGAGCTCCGCAAAGGTCTTGTGGCCTATGGAGAAATTCAGCAACTTGAATTACACCGATTTTGCCTGATGCTTAACCTGTGCATGGGCAAAGCTATCGCTGTAATCAACCCCCTCCCAGAAGTGGAAGAGGACTTATCCAGAATTCCCCACACAGCAGAATTTCACTTCAAAGATGGGGGCCAGTCAGCCACATTCCGAGTTACACTAGAACGCGCACCACCCATTTGCAACCACTGTGGCTCACTGGGCCACAAGGACCACGCATGCCCTGTGAAAGAGGGCTTAATGGAAAATGGTTATTGTGAGGAAGCAATGGATGAAGATAATGAAAACTTTGCCAATATGACTGATGGTCACCACCCATTCCGCTGGGGTGAAGATGGACTATACTCCATTGTGGACCCAGTTACAAGCAAACAACGTAAAGCAGCACAAAAAGCCCACAAGCGAGCAGCGGCTGAAGTGGTGGCACACGCGGAGTCCGCCATTAACCCCAGACAAATTCAGGAGGATATTTTGGATATTCACCAAACCAACCAATCAGAACAATATGCCCAGGTCGAAAATTTTCACAGTAACCTGACTGAGTCACAAAGTGACATCAATCATGTACATACTGAGAAACAATGCAACTGCAATTTGGGCGAAAATGTGGTGCACAATTCACCAAAGTCAAACTCAAAAATATAAAATCCAATCAACAATCCGCATCAAATCAACATGAGACCTGTGTGGGAAAAGTTGACGCAAATGCAAAAAACCGCAATTCCATTGAATCATTGGGTTAGATCAAGGGAACCAACAATGGCAGTGAAAGAGTTGGAGTACAGACGTGGAGCATGGCCATAAAATGAGCTGCAGTGGGATAGGGCCAGAGGGCCCTCCCAACCGCTCCTGAGGCGCCGCAGGCACCTCAGTGTCAATAGGGATGATAAACATCATGGGAGCCAGGGCTCATACATCCCAAGCCAAAAATCTGGAATTCCTGCGAAAACCTCTTGTAGACATCTTGGCCATCCAAGAACCCACTGTCTACAAGGGGAAGAAAGTTACTGGTCAACCAGGGTCACACCATCACAATCAGTATGGGCGTCTCACTGTGGGGTGATTGTCCAAAATAACAAAAAAAAATTAAAATTACAAATTTGTCATCACACTTGCACGGTCAAGTCCTGGTAGCAACAATCACATGCCAAGAGGAGAAAAATTTTGATATCATGTATCTATGCACCGTACACTGCAACTGAGAGAAAACAATTCATTTGAAAACATTCCTACTCTCACCCTCCCACCAGATACCATTATGTTAGGCGATTTCAACTGCTGGGATAATCCTGATACAGATTGATGGCCTAATCCCAGGGGATACCCACCTGAATCATTAAATTCCAAAAAATGAAGGCATCTCTTGGCTTACAGGATGCTCTTCCCCTCAGTTCACCGCTCCTTCCCCACATGACGCAGCTCATCATATGCAAGGGAGCGCTCATATTGATGAGTTGCATTGACCACATCCTCGTCCTGCAATCCCACCGCTCAAGAATCTCCAGATTTATAACAAAAAAGATCATTTTTTCTGACCACCAATTGGTTATGGTGCAGTTAGCGCCAACCCAATCCCACACACAGGTGTCGCCTTGGAGAGAAAGCTTCACCTGAAAATATAAATTTTGCCCAAGATATCCAACTGGGTCAAAAAAAGGCTACAAACCCAGAATTCACAGCCCCATTCAAATCAGATCCCATAGGAACATGGGAAAATTTCAAAAAGGATTTATTCAACAAAATCTGACATATTGTATCATGTAAGTACACCGCGGACACGGCCATAATCAAGTGTACCTTGGCAGAACTAGACCACCTGGAAATAAATACTCTGAGATCTGGCTATAGCCCCAACTGGGGATGCAAATGGGCAGAAATTTCTGCCCAACTTAACAATCTCATCTTTGAACACCAACACAGAATCAAAGTATCGAACAAAGGTAAGTTCATAAAGGAAGGCAAAACCTGTTTTACATACTTTTTCCACCAATTCCACTCCCACAGAAACCAGCCCGCATGCACACAGGTCTGCAAGACTAATGGCACCATGTCAACTGACTCTGAGGAGGTCAAGGCGGAAGTACACCGCTATTACACCAAATTATATTGTGAAACGCCAACAGATTCACAAAAAATTAAAGAATCTATACAAATTGCCGAGATACAAGACACCACCAAATTATAATATACTATCCCTTATTACATGGGAGGAGCTTTGGGAGACAATTCGCGGTGCACCACATAGGAAATGCCCAGGGCCTGATGGGATACCCTACAAATTTTACAAAAAATATTTTCAACAAATCGCCCCCCTCCTATTGGCGTCTATGAACCAGAGCTTGTTGGAAACACGCCTATTACCAGATGGCCATGAATACTACGTTATAACATTGTATAAAAAAGGTGACAAGTTGGACCTGGCCAACTGGCGCCCAATTGCACTCTCTAACACTGACACAAAAATTCTAACAAAAATTTTAGCAGCTAGATTAGGCGCAATTGCATCTGACGTCCTATCACCCAACCAGTTTGGGTTTATACCAGGGCGTTCAATATAGAACAACATTCACCCTGTTGCAAACATTTGCCAATCCAAAGCAACTGGTGCCCTGGTCTTCTTGGATCAGGAAAAGGCGTATGACCGTGTTAGCTGCCCATACCTAAAATAATGTCTACATGCCTTCAAACTCCCACCAAGATTCATAAAATGGGCGATGCTCCTAACAGAATCTGCAACCATGGCTGTATGCGGCCCTGGATTCCTAACAAACAAGATTAAACCACACAGAGGGCTCAAACAAGGGGATCCTCTCAGCCCACTGCTATACAATTTCAGCTTTGACCCACTCCTCCAAGTAAATGACTCACGTCTCATGGGGATAACCGCATAAGGACAACCAACAGTCAAGATATTGGCCTTTGCGGATGACTGCGTAGCAATTATAACAAACAATGAAGATGCTTAACAGCTGGAACGCACTCTAGAGGATTACTCCAAGGTTAGCAATGCATCGCTCAACAAAAGAAAGACAGAAATTATCCTCTTAGGCAAATACACAAACAATTGGGCCACAACTTCAGAACCTCATACCAACGCATGAAGAAAAAACCCAAACATTTTACCCTTTGCAACACCTCCCACCACCACTCCTGTCCAACACCTTGGAATCTGGCTAGAATCAGGGGGATATGCTAATGAAACAATGGAAAGTAACCTGTTACAACGGGTATCCAAACGCGTAGCCTCCCTCAAGGGAAGAACCTCAGGACTAACAGGACGAGTTACAGTTGCTAACTCGCTCATCCTCCCAATACTGTGGTACCAGGCCCATGCGATAGCTTCTCACCTACCTTTATAACCTCAATTAGTGCGCTTATCCAGGGCTGGCTGTGGCCTGGCTCTCACACTCCTATACAGATGGAAACACTATTTGGCCCACGCTCAAGCGGAGGCATGGGACTAATAGATTTCGAGAGCCACACCAATCACATCCTATGTACCTGGATAAAGGAAGTCCTTGCTCCAGACCTCCCGCAACAACATTGGTCCAGAGCAGCAAGGACTAACTTTACACAGGCGCTCAAATTAACCAACCCACATAGTCCACCCAGACTACTTTCATACCTTGACAAGCACCCTACTGCAACGGGTCCACATGGAACCTCCCCTCATTTCAAATATATCCTCCAAACTATCCGCCATATGGGATGGACCATAGAGAACATGGGTACTATACAGGGAAGGGGACTACAGCCAACAATTCAAATTAAGAAACCTAGAAAACCACCCCCAGAGAGATATGCTCTCAACAACCTCAAGCATAGCTAGGATAGAATACCAAGATATGTTGGACATTCCCTATGATTTAACCACACAGAAAGCAATGTGTAAAATGACTCACCACCCACTCCTACAGCTGAGGATAAGAGCAAACGCCTGGCGCTGTCTGAGAAGGACTTATAGGATGGCGGACCGTTCCAACTCCCTCCACAAAACATGTGCAGTATGTGGAGGGGAAGGATCCCTACATCACCGCCTATAAACAAGCCCCCCAACCAAAGCCATATGGAAGGAAGTCGCACACCTGCTTAAGATCCAAAACGAACAGGAATTCTCAATAACAAAGAGAACTTTCACGCTCCAGATCGAGTCACCAATCCCATCTACCCTCCGTTCCCTAATAATACCCATTGCAATGTGGACAATCCACACAGTTTGCATTAGATGCGTTCAAGGGCATGGTCCCAACCATTCATGGGGTTATTAACAGATTCCATGTCCACTTACTGGAGCACTTCCAAGCCTGGCTCTATGGATATATGAGACCAAGGCAAAAAGCGCTCATAGAATCATGGTTCCCACTCTGGTTCCTCCACACAGACCCTTTCCTTCACACCTGCTCCATAGCAGGGGAATCCCCTCGAGTAGTGCACCAACCCCCATACCTGGCAGTCCTGCTGGCAACAGGGGTAACTTGAGTACCCTGGGGAGCCCAATGTAAAATTTGTCAGTTATTTCCTTAATTTTATGTATATTCGGTAATGTCCATCCCCTGGTCAGCTTACCTCGGTTAAATAAATAAAAAATATTTAAGAGCCACAGATGGGCCTTTGTGAACCCTGAAGTGGCTAAACCATGTCCATTGGGCCTCAACGTTATGCTATGAGTCTAGACCATCTGTCTAGGATCCCAAGTCTGGACACCTACTCTAATTTTATTTTTTAATTGGATTTACCCAAATTGAGGCCAAACCATCATTTGAACTAATATATTTATATGTTATATAAGGATATTGGATTTCTCTAAATCCCATCTTAATATATTTGAACTCCTTACACTATCCTGATTTGAGACTTACCTGCCACTTTTGGAGTGTAATTCAAAACTCTGAGAATCATGACGGATTTTCAGCGCTGGATGTGCCCAAGACTACAGCGAAATTTGAAGAATTTATATTTAACATAGGCTTATTTTCTATCAAGCTTTATGTTTATTTTATGGTATACTGTCTTCATACAGTTATACCTATTTGAGTGAAGTATACCTGTAACAATCTCGCCCAGTTTTAATATTTATTGCAACATTCTGGTGCTCACTACAGGGGGTATTTTCAATAAAACAATAGAAGAAACTAAGAAATTAACTATCATGAGCCAAGACCTCTTCCGCTTTGCTATCAGCTTTGGAGCAAGTATCATTTTCAGCTTGAAACTTAGAGGAGCTAACTGAGACCACTTCCACTTCATAAGTTTGGATAATGAGGAAAAAGACGTTTTTTCTATGGAGATCATCACCTTAGGGCCAAAGCCTCCCAGTCACTAGGCTAGATGGCTAACATATCCTCAAACTCGTTCAATAGGTCGTGAAATGACTTCTTTGCAAGTACCATTTCAACATCAAAGCTATCTACAAAGCTCACCTGGGATGCTCATAAGTTAAAAGAACCATTACTATCTCTATGCGAACTTTTATATATTCAAGAACTGACAATATCTGCTTTAATTAAGAAGATTGCTACTCAGGTGCAAATATAAATGATCATCTAATACATACATACATCAATCCATAAGACCATAAAATATCCTCTCCTCAGCAACATATCAAGATCAGTGGACAGGTCAAGTTTGAAGAGTCTTAACGCTATGACAACCAGCTACTGGTGACCGATTTGATGCACCTCCCAAGAAGTTCACGCAGTCATTTAAACAGCCAACGTCAGCCAGGTGGAATCCATTTTTAAGTAGATTAACTTGCTTACTAGATAAAAGGCAACTTGGCTTGTATCATTTACAAAATACAGTACCATCGTGGGGCGTCAATTCAATGGGAGGCTGACATGATTTATCACTGCGTCCAGGTCAAGGAATTCTAGAGAACAGAACTGGTGTGACATACAATATTGTAGGCCTCCAATCAAGAGGCTTACACTCAGATGGGTTGCACCATCAGGCAGTTGGTAGAAGAGTTTGAACAGCAGCCTGGTTGCCTCTTGGGTGCAGTGATTGACCACCACAACTATATAAGACCTTGAATAGAGCACTGAGGCCAGTCAGGACAGGCTCCACAGCCTCAAAGAAACTCTGAATGGAACCATTCTATCCTCAAACCATCTATACAGGGAATTTGGCTCATTGATCGACCATGCATGGGCACAAGTCCAGAGAATTGCACACCTCGCTAAAGAAAAACGTTGTCCTTGAAAGCTTGGCAACAACCACAGAACTAAAATTGTCAGAGGTCCAGAAACCATTGATTTATGAGCGCCAATACTTTTTTGAAAAACTAAACCATTTTTAGGATGAAAGAAGAGGCAAACTCTGTAGATTCCATCAGGGCTTCCCACCAGAAAATCAAAGGAGATCTTCAACACGCATGAGTCCTGTAAGTCCAGGGGAGCGCCCCTTGCACTTGGACTGATAGCATTCCCTTTCACTTCCAAGAATGGTTCAAAGAGGCTGGCAGCACCCCTCCTGTCAGGGAAATCTCGCCCATGTGGTGGATGATCAGTGGGTTACGGCCTACCCTCTAAATGTTCCACCGTCCATCCTGGTGTTGATGACTGAAGAATTGTTATGGAAGATTTAAGAGATATGCATCAAGGTCTTGGAAATTAAAGCCAACAGGATGTGTGTGTGGTGATTCCATCCTCTAGCCAGTCTCATTTGGCAAAGGTATTTAAAATATATGATTCTTCCCCTCCTGCGTCAAAACCTCAATCTTCCAAACCCCACAAGTCTGAACAGGCGCCAGAGAATTCAGGTGCGGGCAGGTTGGGCATCCTGGACCCATTCCCGACCACATGGGACTTTACCTATGTGAGATGGCCATGGGAGTCTCATGTTACTCATTGAGTGAGACGTCGCCACTTAAATCTGCATAATTGCATCAAGACCACGATTTAGGCATCTGAGGACAATCTGATGACGATTTGGCCCGCCGCTGACACCCTTGGAGTCATTTTAAAATAAAAATCCCATCTTACTCGAAGTTCTGCTGGTTTAGGTTGGACACTTGAGTGCTCTGTTCCATGCAGCCCAAAGTTATCCCCAAATCAACTGAGAATTTAAGCAATCGTTCCACACAGGGATAATTGAAGATCAATTTTCTTTGTTATAAACTTTTAATAACAACCCCCTTCCAAATAATTTATTCTTAATAAATTGATCTTCTCCAATAGCCCATAATACCTGACAATGTTAAAATACAGGTTACGCAATGATTAGGCAATTGCGGCCATTTTGGTGACTTTATTGTCCCCCACTAACTGAACTTACTTCGCTCAAGACCTTCTAAATTTTTCTTTGCCCGCTGAAGCAATTCACCGCTAAGATCTGAGCATTTTGTGTGTGGAACTGTCCCAGTTCTGGGTGAAAATTTGCACTCTCGCTGATAATCTATTTCAACCCCCCTTATGGAGGAATCCAAACCTCTCATCCAAATTTAAAATTCTTCTACGTCCAAGCCCACGAACTCTGGGGTCATGACAACCTGGCTTTTTGCTGGTTTGCTTTTCACCTTTGTTTCCCACCGGCGCTTGTTA
Source organism: Massospora cicadina (assembly GCA_022478985.1). Lineage (NCBI taxonomy): Eukaryota > Fungi > Entomophthoromycota > Entomophthoromycetes > Entomophthorales > Entomophthoraceae > Massospora > Massospora cicadina. The sequence continues at coordinate 118,742 of JAKSZP010010586.1, forward strand.
TTCACCTACCTTCTGACCCATCTAACGTCGTCCAAGCAGTAGAGCCTCTGGCATTCTGGATCTCCATCTGGGTGCTCTCGCACCCCAACTGGCAGTCCAATCTAATTTTATATTCCGTATCCCTGACAAGTTCAGTCTAAAGGACTCAGAATCTGAAGGCAATGAGGCACTTGTGGGACAAAATACTTTGGCTGTTCCAACTTTAATACCACTCCATAAAAGATCAACCTAACCTGTTAATCCAGAAATTTTCTATCCCTGCTTTGAATTTCAGCACCACAACAATGAAACACTAGTTTACCCCTACATTAATCGCCAGTCCCTCAACCCAGACTCGCTTTAACTTTGGCTCTAGGGTCAGCAACACTGACCTCCCAACCACATCACAAGATCTTATCTAATCAATTGAAGACATTGCTAGTATATAGGGTAACACCATCAACTTAATGAAGTTTGACAAGAAGAGGAACTTACACACCTTCTTATCAATATTAATGATTAGCACGGATGTCTTGATCAACTGGGCTAATCTGGCAACATTAATGAATTTGTTGGAACCAGAGAGTCAAGAACTGGTGATGCTAAAGTTTAGTAAGACTGCGTTGTCTCACCAGAATGCAAAGAGTATCATCATAAAGGAATTTGGTGGAGCAGAGATGATGATGACCAGGAAGACCGCTTTTTGTCAATATTGACTTTGAAAGGAATTAATAGTCCTATAGTTCACTTTTTGCTTTTACCTCAAAGAGCAAGTATTATATGGCGCAAGGATCTTTAATAACTACAATGCAAAGATCACTTTACAAAATGCTTGTGAAGATTACAAAGAACTGTACTGGGTCATGCTACTCATGTTAACTGATGACTATAACATATATAAGATGGTGAACTATCTCCACCGCTGTTCTTTGCTTTTTGATGCACCCAATAAAGGGTATTGCAGTAGCCAAGAAATCAAAAGCAAGTCCCTCCAGCAGGACACCAAAGAGATGTATGACTGACACCAGACCTAGAAGACCTGAAATTTGCCACATCACTTGTCACCAATGCGGCTTGAAGGGCACTACTTTAGCCAGTGCAACGCTAAGGGGCCCAAACCCAAGGTGCATCACCTGGGAGTGGCTCTTTAAAGAACATGCAAAAGAGTAGGTGTATTAGAAATAAAGTATTCTATTTGCTGGAACCCAACATATACCTAAGCAAACTCATGATGCCCTAACGCCCCCAACTCTTTGACCCATTCTTTCTGTTGACATACTAGCAGTTACCATCCGCTCATGAAAAGAGAACAATATTTACCAGGCAGCAGGAGGTTTAGAATCCTATTGACAGAAGTTGTATGAGTACGAGTTATTGGTTGCTTCTGACAATATGCCAAGGTTAGAAGGAGTTAATGTGGATACTCCCCTTGATAATTAAAGAAGTCTAGCCCACTACTATGCGAGGAATTACATTCATATCTGTGACAGGCCAACTAGCTCGGTGAACACCTAATAAACAGTACAGAATCTTACTAATCTGAGTGTACTTATATTGATATTAGTGTATTCAAGGTCCAAGTTAGGGCTATAGTAGATAGCGGGGCCACTATTAATATTTCATTGATTAAGCTATTCAAGAGATTAGGGCTATTTTCATATGTTGCCCACTGTAAAAAATACAAAACTTCAGGGCCCAATTCAACTACCTCTTTAGGGCCTACAGTGCGCTACCGCTAAGGTATGGTTCTATTGTTGTATTGGCTTTTACAATCATCCTACTGAACACCCTTTATGACGTTTTCATTGGAACCTCCTTTATGAGGACTTGCGGAGTCAAAAGCAACTTTGAGGAGTATAATCTGGTGTTCCTTAGTCAGAACATATCAATGTACTACAGGATTGGAGCCCATGTGACTGGGAAACAAGCTCATTTGTTCATAAACTTAGCTTTTTAAGGATGAAATCATACCTATCATCTATCAAAAGGGGAGTGGGCAAATTCGATATTTACACATAAAATCTTTAGTTTTTATGGCATTCCACGAGGCTGGCCGCCAACTGATAATTCCTCCTGGTCACCAGGTCATAATTAACAAAGATAATGAGTTAATAGTACCTCTAGGTCTGTAAAGAAAAGTTTTTGCTCCCTTCAATCGCTCACACAAAGAACCAATGATAGTACTTGACTCATAGTCTAAATTATGAGAAGATAGCGTACTACTAGTTAGTCCCTACCTATACCAAATCCAAGTTAAACGCCACCAGATCTTTGCCTTTCTCCACATCCTACCAACAAAAGAAGTACAATGCATACAGGAATTTGGGACGCTAGAAGAGTTTAGACAGAGGAAAAAATTTTAAAGCCACCTTCTCAGTCATATCTCATAAATTTCTGATCATCCTGATAGAAGGTGAAAAAGATCAAGTGATGCTTTATTTGATATATACAAGAAAGTGTTTGCAATAGATGAATTTTATTTGGGGTGTTCCCAGGACGTGCTACATCATATTGACACTAGAAACCATCTGCATATTTTCCTATATACTATATTACCTGTCCAGAATGGTGGGTGAAGTCATCAATAACAAAACTGATAAGCAGGTATAGAAAGGAATGCTTTATTTGTCCAAAGGCCCATTGGCGTCACTAGTTGTAAAAAACGCGGAATTTATACTGGTGCACAGGTTTGCTTAACTATTGACTCTGGGAATAAACACGAATTTGCTAATTGTATGAAGACAATTAGCCTAGTCAAGTTCAATATATGGGTAGCTTCAGCCCTACTCTGGCAATATAGAAGGATTTAAGTGACTTTGGCCTCACTCTGGTGTTGACACTTAGATGGAAGACTTCTTCACAACTTCACTTTGAAGTAAACAATCCACAATTGGAAACAATAAAGTATTCACAGTACTAAGGTGTTTTTATTATTAAAGAGAGGGAATATTTATAGGGTAAAATGATAGAATATGTGATATGGGGTACTTGTGGTAACCACAAGGTTCTTGGCACACCTAGCTGACAGAAAAAGGAATATCCACGAGGTTCTCAGCACACCTAGCCAAAAAGGGATATCTTGACATACCTAGCTGACAGAAAAGGGATATTGGTTCAATTGCAGGAAATACTCCGGCTGATATTCACGAGGAATAGCATAATTAAATCACTATTTGTATCAGCCCACATGTCAGCTACCAAACCTGACGATTTCCCATGAGTAATTACCCATTTCAAGTTTAATTTACTCATCTCCAAATTGTCAGCAACAGTCCCTAACGAAATTGTAACTATAATTATCATCAGATATGATCCTATGAGCATTATAATTAACCATTTAATCGGTGATTATTTCCAATGAGATGGAATAATTGATTAATGTCTCAAAGCTTAATCAATAAGCTAATTAAATAAATGAACCAATCATTTTAAATTAATTGAAGCTTAGATAATTCGCAAGCTGGATAATGTGGTCATATAAATTCCCACACATCCCCCTGCTTGACCAGATTATTAGCTTAAGTAATGTCTTCATCCAATAACTCCTTCTATGAACAGATCTTATCTAGTTTAAGTGAAGCGGACGCCTCCCATTTTTGGGTAATGTCATGAACTGCCCAAAGAGGTATCCTTTCTGGTCCAGCTAGATTCAGCCCCCAAGTCAACTTGATTTGGCAATCCCCTCTTCAGCTCTTCCTGCCACAGTGCCAATTTCCAAAGAGGGGACAGGGTTGGCGGTTTCATCATTGAACTCTGGTTCTTTCATACCTCTTTCTTTTGTCGCCAAGCTTGATTTCAAGGCATTACTGTATTCAGCTCCCATTATGCTAAATCCAGTAATTGCCCTTGAGAATAATGAGGCGATGTTTCCCAACTTTGATCAATCTTTCCTGATTGGGTTGGATCTTCTACCTGAGTTCCTTTTCTGAATTGACCAATTTTACAAGCTGACTATCTTGTCTACTGAATTGATAATTGGCAACTATGAGCATGTCAAACTTCCATATCATGAACTTTGGGGTAAATTGCCCAAGGCATTTAATATCTCTTTCACGCCTCGTGACCTAGATAATTTACTTAATCAGGATTCTGCCTCCTTTGCACTCCGATTTGCAGGGCAGGTACTTTGCACATGGGCTACTACACTCCCTGCATCACCAAATTTTCACCTTTCCTTTCCCTTCCAGTTTCAGGAGGCCCGCAGCCACCACCTTCAAGATGCTGTTCACTGTTTGCATGATTACTTCATTACTGGGACTATCCGGCAATATCTTCCCTTAATGGTGATAATTTGTGGTATGGTTCAGCAGCCCCCTGCACATTTCCCTTGTTTGTTGTTCTCTCATATGCCAAGTGTTCTTGACGAAGCTCGTTGTCAAGCACTCTGGACACAGCTTCTGGCACCTGTGCCATATCAGGATTACACGGACTTTTTTGCAGATTTCATATTCCTGCAATGCTGTTTTCTTCCCCAATCTGGGGCTTCCCAACTTGCTGAACTGGACGTCCCCATTACTCTTCCCATCATTGCATATTTGTAGAATCCTCCCTGAGTTCAAAGAACTTGGTTTCAGCTAGCTCTTTCCCTTGCAAGTATTCAATCTCAGATCAACTTTGGTGACCTCTTCCACAACATCATTGTTCAACCTCTCTTATCATCCACTTGGCTAAGGACGGCTCCTATTGCCATCAGCGATGCATCTGATTGAATAATGAACAGCTTCTCAAAATTTGGGTATTTTAAAATTGGGCTCATAGTCAAGTATTTCCTTAATTCATTGAATGTGAGTTGAGCCTCATCACTACAGACAAATCCCTTCTTCAGATCTTTCAATAGGTGGAAAAGCGGATCAGCTATTTTTGTGAAATCCTTAATGAATTGGCGATAATAGCTGACCATTCCAAGGAAAAGTTAAATATTGCATATGCTCTTAGGGACTGACATCCGATAAATCACTTCTATCTTTTGGACTTGGGGCTTAAGTCTCTCAGCGTTGATTATGAATCCTAAGTATTATAATTCCTTCTTAAAGAAATGGCATTTTCTTGGCTTGATTTTGAGATTCACTGAAGCCAGTCGCTTGAATACTTCCTCAAGATGTTGTAGATGATTGGTAAATGTTCAGCTGAATACATTAATGTCGTCCAGATAAACCAGGACACAGAACAGCTTCAGATCTGACAAAATTGTGTCCATAGCCCATTGAAATGTCGCAGGGGCGTTGCATAAGCCTTGAGGCATCCTTGTCAGCTGATACAACCCCTGTGCTGTGATAATAGCACACTTCTCTTGGTCTTCTGGGGGCATATCTATCTGCTATTATCTGGAGATTAAGTCCATGGTGGAGAAAAACTTGGCTCCTCCTAACCAATCCAGTGCATCATCAATCCTAGGCAGGGGGTATGAGTCCTTTTTCATATTTTTATTTAACTGTCGGTAATCTATTATGACTCAATTCAACTGTCTTTCTTCTTAAATATTAATATAGGACTCGCCCATAGATTGGACAACAGTACGAGCATTCCATGCTCTAAGAGTTTTTCACTTTCTTCAGCAACAACTGCCTCTGCCACCCTAGACCATTAAATAGGCCTCAATCAAATCAGCCCATCATCCCCAGTATTGACTCAGTGCAAAACATCCTTTGCACATCCAAGATCATGGTCATCCTGCACAAAAATAACTCGGTATTTCTTGAATAAGGCCAGAACTTCATATTTCTGGTCTTCCATTAATCCAGCTAATCAATCCTGTTCAATTAGCATATGGATATTCCCATCATTTTCTTTTAGAAGTCCCAATTCATCTAATTCACTGAATTCATGGAAGGAACAAATCTCCAATACCAGTTTTAGTTAAGTGAATGTGACCACCTGGCGTTGTTTGACCTTTATTGGAGATTTTCCCAGATTGGCTAAAAGGACTTGAATCTCCTCATGACCAGGGATTAAGATTCATGGGACTACCCAAGGTTCGATCCTCGGTTGTTGCCAAGGAGCTTTATTTTCTGAATATAACTGCTCTGGGATCTCCAAGGTCAGTCCAGTCTCCACAATTTGTTGCATTCCCAGCTGAATTATGACATCTTCTTTAGAACAGATTGGGATCCCACAATTTTTGTTTACATATTTAGGTAATTTCTGGGCTTTTCTTCTGACTAATTTGTAACTGATAGGTAATATTCCATCCTTATAGACTAAGTTGATGAAATTGTTCCATTTACTAAGGGGTGCTTTCCCCTCACGTTGATATACCAGTGGCAACGTCTGCCCCAGAATCATCAAAGTGTCTTCCTCAAAGTCACATTTGACCCCATACTTCTTCAGGAAGTTAGTGCCAATGAGTATGTCATAATTCTGGATGGCTAGAACAATCGCTGGTGCCAATATGACCAAGGATCCAAACTGTAGCAGTAGAGCGCTATAAGCCCCACAGGAAGTTGTAGAGTCAGGGCCTACCATCCCATACTGCTTCTAATGCTCCGAATCTGGTTTGGCCTTTAATTTCTTTAATGATTTGGTCAATACTATATTAATTAGCGCTCCACTGTCGATTATTGCTCTGATGGGGATTTAGTTCACCAAAATATCCATGTATGTGCACTCAGAAAAATAAGATAAGCTATTGTTTACTGCATGTATAGCAGATTCGTTGGCTGAATCCAAGGTATGAATTAACTGTGCTGATATATCAGGGAACATTTCTCAAATTTTACCAATTGTAATTGATACATTAACTCCGCATAACTTGGTATTCAATAAGTCCATCTCATCTTTGGTGTTTTGTACCTTCTCCATTATCTGTTGGGCATATGGGCGAGCTAACTCCTATATAATTTCAGGGGAAATTTCCTTCGATTTCAATCTTATTATTATGTTTACATCTTGGTACATGTTCTGATGAAGGGTATCTAATTCAGGATCATCCGCAAATAGGTCCAACTTGTCCAAACTATCTGATTTATCTGGAGGAACTTGGTTATCTGCGGTTCTAGACTGTTCCACATCTAGATTGCATGGTCTTTTCCCTCCCCATTGGAAGTTTCCTGTTTATCATTATGCTGTACTAAGTTAACCTGATCCTTTGGTTTGCGTTGTCCATAGTTATTGGTGAAGTTCCCAGGCTGTCTGCACTTATTGCAAGTTAAGCAAGGCTTGAATGGTTTTGCTCCTTCATTCAGTTTATCTTAATTCCCACAATTATTGAAATCTCTTGATTTGTTGGGGAATCATCCTGATCCCTTATTATTGTTTGACTGGTTATTTGGCTTATATGTATGATTTGGTGCATTGAACGCTGCTGATAAAACTCTTAGTTGTTCTACCATTTGAGCAATGGTGTATTTAATGGTCAAAGTGGAGAACATCATTTGGTGTAATATTTGATGATGGTGCAACGCGTTTTGCATTGCAATTCTCCCATCAAAATCAGTCATCATGTTGGCCCCATTGAGGATCTAAGCTTCCTCACAAAAATGGTCAGTGAACGCACTCACCATTGCATCCTTCTTAAATTGATTGCCCATGAATTCTTGTTTCCGAGCTGCCATTTTATCTGGACTACTGAATTTGGTCAGAATCGCCTCCTTCGCCTCCTTGTAACTCCAGTTCACCCCATGGAGGTAAGGCAAAACTAGGTTTTGGCATGAAGTATCGAGACAATACACAATGGTGACAGCTTTTTGTTGGTCACTATAACCATACATCGTCATTTCAAATAACTGGAAGAAGGAAGGCGCATTATCTCGATGGAAAGTGGGCAACTTTAAAGTACTCTTGAAATCTTTAACAATAATTGGGCCAGAACTTCTAATCAGGATTTAACCAGACATTGGAGTTGCTTCAGTTGTTACTTCAGGAAGTGCTTCAATAATTGAGGGCATTTCCCAAACAGATTGAATGGTGCTGTTGGTGATACTCTCTGCTTCAATGGATGCCAGTTCTCCTCAAATAAATTCGCCTCATGGTACTCATCCCATGAACAAGTACACTTAGAGTCTTTGAGGTTATCCAATTGTCTTAGGATTTTATCTTCTCAAGCCTTGCGTTTTTGGTCGTTTTCCCAAATTTGACAATTCTTATCAATTTCTTCTTGTAAAATCGCTTTCAGAGTTTTGACTTCTTTATGCAACTTGCCCTCTCATCTTTGGACATGAAATAAATGCTCAAACATTTCTCAGTTCTCTTATCATACTTGGACATTTCGTCATTTAATTTAATGACTTTGAGTTTCAATGAATTTAACTCAGACTGAGTTTCCCAATTTTAAAGCGTTCTTGTTGCCAATTTATATTTCTGTGCAAAGCTTATCTGTTTCAGCTTTTATCTCTTCATTGAGTTGTTTGAATATTCTTTCCATATAGTTATTAATATCTTAATTTTCTGTTTTCCTTTAACTAAATTGAACAAGACCATGTGAGTTTTGGTGTTGGTTGCAGCCATTGGCACAACTGCCTCCTGAGCTCAAATCAAATCAGCGATATTTGATTCAGCTAATTGGTAATGCTTATCCACATCATGTTTCCATTGGTAATTGAACCTGATTTGGTTGATGATCTCCTTTACTATTCCCCGAAGTTTTGTATTTAACTCAGCCACCAGATTGTTGATTTGGGTGTTTGATTGGTGGACACAATGCAATGTGGAATCCAAACCAGTGCAAATATGCTGAAAAACTGACATCTAATTGTCTCATCAGCGCCTGCTGTTGTATGCTGTTATTTTGAGTATACTCAACAAGATCAGCGATCACTGCCTGCTGCCATATTTGTATGGCTCTCATGTTTTGGGTAGTCAGCTGTACATATTTGATAATATAATTGCCAATATTGCCAACGCTCTGTAAGTATCCTATTAATGATTGAGTTTTTCATATTAAAAAAGTTTTTGAAGTGTTGTCTTCACTTTCCTTATTGGTAGTGTGGTGGAATAAACACAGCTTTGGTCTAATGTAATGTTCAGCAAAATTTGGAATCCTCTTATTAGGATATCACTGATGCTGGGTATATTATCTCAGATTTGCTCCGAAGGTAGTTTATAAATCATTACAGCGTTTCCATTTACTCCAATTGTTGATGTATGGATATATTGAGGATCCACCAGCATTCCAGCCTCTAGTTATATATTTCCCCGGTGTTCTTCTGATGACCCTGTTTCTTCATTTCTTTGATGTTCTATATTAGTTAGATAATCTGGCATTATTATGTTCTTATAAACTTGACTCAGCCCCTGTAGTGAGCACCATGTGTAAAAAATGCGGAATTTCTACTGGTGCACAGGTTCTCTTAACTATTGACTCTGGGAATAAACACGAATTTGCTAATTGTATGAAAACAATTAGCCTAGTCAAGTTCAATATATGGGTAGCTTCATCCCTACTCTGGCAATATAGAAGGATTTAAGTGACTTTGGCCTCACTCTGGTGTTGACACTTAGATGGAAGACTTCTATACAACTTCACTTTGAAGTAAACAATCCATAATTGGAAACAATAAAGTATTCACAGTACTAAGGTGTTTTTATTAGTAAAGAGAGGGAATATTTATAGGGTAAAAATGATGAAGAATATGTGATATGGGGTACTTGTGGTAACCACAAGGTTCTTGGCACACCTAGCTGACAGAAAAAGGAATATCCACGAGGTTCTCAGCACACCTAGCCAAAAAGGGATATCTCAACACACCTAACTGACAGAAAAGGGATATTGGTTCAATTGCAGGAAATACTTCAGCAGATATTCACGAGGAATAGCATAATTAAATCACTATTTGTATCAGCCCACATGTCAGCTACCAAACCTGACGATTTCCCATGAGTAATTACCCATTTCAAGTTTAATTTACTCATCTCCAAACTGTCAGTAACAATCCCCAATGATTTTGTAACTATAATTATCATCAGATATGGTCCTATGAGCATTACAATTAACCATTTAATCAGTGATTATTTCCAATGAGATGGAATAATTAATCAACGTCTCAAAGCTTAATCAATAAGCTAAATTAAATAAATGAACCAATCATCTTAAATTAATTGAAGCTTAGATAATTTGCAAGCTGGATAATGTAGTTATATAAATTCACACACTAGTATTTATCATAAAAAAGAAGTATGTGCTTAACCAAGTGGTAATAGGCTACCAGAAACGCAACAACATAAAGTAGAAGGATTATTAATCCCTTATGAAATTTAATTATGCACTCAACCAACTTGGTGGAACAATCTACCTCTCCATGAATTTGATCTCCAGCTACTGGCAAATAGAGTTTTCTCAGGAATAATAAGAACCATTTGCTATTATAACTTTCCCAAGGGTTTCTCCAGATTAAATAAGCTACAGGGGTCATGTAATGCCCCTGCCACTATCAAATAAGCCATGACAGCATACTGGTAGATTTTAATTTTTTATGTTGATTTACTTAGACGACACAAACTTACTTTATAACGTTCAGAGAGTAATTACAATACCTGGAAGAAGCCTTCTGCCAGTTTACTTCTGATATCCTAAAAGTCAATCCCAAGAAATGTAACTTCTTCCAAAAATATCTCATGTATCTGGGCTTTTTTATTGACAAGAAGGGCCTACAGATCAGCCAGAAAAAATTCGAGGCCATTGAGAAGATGATGATGCTGTTCAGAAAGTAGGACATCAAGGTCTTTTAGGGATGTTCATCTATTACTGCAGGTTTATAGAAAACTTTAGTAAAATAGGGGAGCCTCTATTCTAACTGTTAAATAATGGAGCCCAATTTGTTTGGACAACAAACTGTCAGCTGACCTTTGTATCACTTTGCACTTTCCTTGCCTTGGCGCTGTTAGTCAAGTATCCAAATTTTAATAAATCATATTATTCAGATGGACGCATCCCTCACTGCCATAGGGGCCACGCTGTCATAATTCAATTACAATGGAGCAAAGTATCCTTCCACTTACTACAACCAGATGTTAGATGTGCATGACTAAAATACAACTTTACTGAGAAGGAGTTCTTAGCAGTAACTTAAAATGAATGAAGTTTAAGTTAATTTACACATAGTGCAATTCAAGGTGATAAATGCCTACACTTGCTCACATGGCTACAGATCCTCAAGGATCTGGAAGGATGACTAGCCTAATGGGCGCTGAAGTCACAGGTGTACAACTTCAAGAATCAGTAACATCCTGGGATGAAACATTAGAATGCTGATGAACTGTCTCAGCTTCCTAATGTTGTATTGTGTCAGAAAATCGCTTTTCCGGTGATAGTGAGCTCTTCTAATCAGCAGGTCAACCAGTATGAAGACTGGCCGACCCTTGCCATTTCACCTTTTATGATGGGGACAGAAGTACCTGCTGACCCCTTGGAATGTCACCCATTGCATTTTGGGATTCCCCAGCCTAACCCCTAACCCATAAGAATACACATTAAAGTATAACAAAAGGGAGAATAGGCAAAGGGAGATATTTATAGAAATGGAAGCGCCAGGTATTTATACTATTAAAAAAGGGCTACTGCGCCCATCACCAAACTATTAGCTCATCACTGGTTCTTCCAGCTTAACCTCTCTCTCTCGCTGCACTTCTCTCTTCCCTGGCGTTGACCTCTTTCCCTTTCCTTTCCAATGTCCAAATTTGTTTTGGCTCATCATCAGTCTTGAGTTTTTGGTGAGCGTATAGATGGTTGATATAAACAAACATTGGATTTTAAATTTGACCTTTGAGTTGATTATAATGTATCAGAAACTACTTTGGTCCCTTGGGTAAACTTGAGAAGTCTCAGCTTCTCGCTGACAACACATCTCAACTTTTCAAAGTCAATCATTCAGGAATTATCACATTAGGCGATAATCTATTATTATTATATGAGGCTCTAGAAACATCCTCAGCCACCTTGAACTCAGGATCATCAGTTTCCGCTGACTTTACTTAATATAAATTAATCATCCTCAGCTACTATTTGCTGGTGATTCATATACCAATTGGGCCAGTGATTAGCTCTGCTCAAACCTACCTTCCAAACTCGGCGTAATACTTGGATTCAGCTCAACTCAATTGGGTAGCAACTACCTAGTAATCACTTACATAACCTTGAAATCCAGTCAATGAGCTATTCCGCCAGGATTGGTCATTTCATCCCAAATATCAATTGATCATTAGAGGAATCCATCCTGTTAAAATTATGACATGTTGACTGCTAACATGCCAGATAGCCTTTAAGATAAGATGCTGAGAAGGCTATTTGATAACAAACCAGAAGAATTATAATGAACACTGAATTGGATGATGAAGAACACCTCCACTAATGACAAAAACTTTTAAATCAATAGAAGACTGCAAATACATTATACCCTGATTAACTAGGCATACAGATCTGATCATTGGAGCTCAAAAAGTCACAGTACATAGAGGAGCCAAGAAGACGTAAAAACAACTAGAACAGCACTATTACTGGAAAATGATGCACTTCAATACCCACAGGGTCATTGCTACTGCAGGGGCTCTAAAAGGAAGTGCCATATCATAAAAGCATTTTATATCAGCTGGTTAAGCTGAACTATGCTTTCCACACCATGGAAATTGATGTCGTGGTGCATTGACTGCATATGAAACCAATTTGAATACATTTTGGTGGCCATTGGCCACCATAAAAAATATAAAAGTAATTAATTATAAACCTGGAGGCTGCAATGACCACAACTTAAATCTGGCAAATGCCATATATAAACATGGTTTCCCCCATTTTTTCTGATGGGCAATGGCACTAACTTAACTTCCTAAGTAATTGACAATCTTAACAAATTGATGTGGGTTCTCAGGGTCCTGTTGACGCCCTTTCATCCCAAAACCAATGTTATGTTGAAGTGGGTAAATGGCACTCTAGTTGGCATCCTAAAAGATTGCCTTCAGGTAGTAAATCCAGTTGGAACCTCTTTCTGCCTTCCGCATTTTTGTATATATTATCACTTTTTATTTGTCCACGGGAAGATCGTTATTTCTTCTTCTAATGAGTGAAACCCAACGCTACCTCTGATCCTATACTCCTGCATTAACGGAGATGGAATGACCCCCATTCAATACTTGAAGAACCTCACCCAAATGATGATACAGCTATAAATCAAGGCATATTAAACCCTTTCCAAGAAGATGAGATGTAGAGAGAAAAAAAACTAAACTACTGCCCTTTTCCCAGTCTCAACACAATGAGTGAGTTTTCTGATACAATAATCATGTGTTTGGCAAGACAAGTAGGCTCAAACACATATGTAAATGTTTATTCTATATCATAGAAAAGACTTCAACCAATATATGTAGTCTCAAAGAACCTTCCAAAGGGCACATCATTAATAAAGTACTTACTAAATTATTAAAGCAATTCTAGTCAGGCGGCAAGACTCCAACCACCACCCGCCAATGACCTACCGCTGTCAGTAGGAAATTCTTCAATACCCTATGTTTGGTCAAGCAGGTGGAAATGTTGATATTGGGTTTGACCAACCAGAGGATATCAACCCCTGCAGTAATACCTTAAATTCCCTATAGACCTCGCCACTACCCATGACCACCATATTACGCTATTTATGTCCCTTGGAAGATCAATTCCCATCTTTCTGCTATCAGATATTCCTCTTGTTTTACCAACCCAAAATCTAATCCTTTAAAATTTGATTCACCATACAATCCTGGATTTTAGTGGATCAATCCCTAATAATCTATCTACTAAAATTCCAGTTCCCCAAACCAGCTCTTTTCACATTGATCGAAAATTACCAGAACTACCCAAACATATCCGTTATGAGTGTCCTCACTGACCAAAACCCAGAAGATGTACCCAACATTGTACAGACAACCACCAAGATATACCTGACGTTGGACAGGCAAACATCCATTTTCAGAAACAACGTCAACAGCCTATTAGAATACCATAAAAGGTAAACGCTTAAAGATCTTGGGAGCCGCAGAGAAGACTTATTAATAGGTTTCATCATAGAAGCTCAGAGTATAAATTGAAAGAGCCATGTATTGGGAGGAGATGAATGAGATAATGTACATTCTAATATCTACTTTTATCTGAGAAACTATAGTTTATAATCATGACGGATCTTCAGCTCTGGAAGTACCCAAAAAGACTACAGTAAAATTTAGACAATTTATATTTAGTAAAGACCTATCATCTATCAAGCTTTACGCTTATTTTGAGGTTAATATCTTCATACAGTTATGCTTATTTAATTGCAAGTATACCTATGACAATCTTGCCCAGGTGTAATATTAGTTTCAACACTAAGCAAGATGGTTTTTGTGGGGACTAGATCCAAGGCTCCAGTCATCCAAAGTTGTTGTTCCATAAGATAAAACAGTTTTTGTAGTTCACAATTGACTCAGACTTCCCCATTTGCATAGTAAGGAATTCTTGCTTCATATTTTGAACATCCTGTACACATCTTAACTTAGTGATAAGAATCTCTTTAACTTCAGCCCAAGTATGATGGTGTTAAAATGTAGCTCCAAGCACCTCCTGTGATTCTCAGCTCATACATCCTTGTACATGGAGAGCCTTCTGATTGTCACTGGCTCCGTCCATACTGCTTTTTTAAAACTGAGAAATCTGGCTATAGCTCCCTCGCCAGTAATGAACTTAGTCTCAAACTTAAAGGGCGGATATTGGGATCTGCTATAAGTTCTATCTGAAGTGTAGGTTGTACCACCTTTGCTGACGTATTATTACTGGTGGTGCGTCCTCCCAAAGTAGGTAACGGTCTAAAAGGTGGTAGACGTTGCTCTTGCATGGTGACAACGTCCTGCATTAGGCAATCCAATTGATTGTCGTGGCTATTCAGCTTGTTAAAATTCAATTTCATGATCTGTACAGTTTTTGTTCTCATTCTTCAAAAACACCAACTTGTCTCTCAATTGAATCATATCTTGCTTCTTAGTTCTTTCCTGTGCTGGTGATGATCCAACTCATCTTAACTCTATAGTCATTTACCTATATGCATCTCAATTCGTTGATAACTTGGTACATACTCTCCAGGTTCAGAATATTCTAGACTTTCATTTCCATAGTACACTTCCATGGTACCTTCATAGAACTCTCCACAATCACTAAGTTGTACCCCTGTAGTGAGCACAAATTCTTTCCAAAGTTGCCCATTCACTCAGGGCTAATGATGTTTGGGGTTGAATCACTAACAATAAATTATCTTTTTGTTTACAGGGTGCACCTCTAGGTGAATTTGAAGATCAAACTCTTTCATATTTATGACTTTTATCTCAGGATTTTAAACATGTCTGACCGCGTTGAAGCCTTGGAATTAAACATAATTGGGCTACTCCATAGCACACTGTAACTCAATTAACATATGCTAATGATAGGAAGGCTAAGTCTTAACCTTATAGCAAAATAACTATATTTTGAATTACTAGCACTAAAAAAATGACAATAGTAAAGGCAGTTTCTATAGATGACGTTATTTTATTGTATGACCTTAATGAAGTAATATAGTATTTGTCAATTTGGGGTAGTTAAATGAGGACTTGATTTATAATAAATCAAGTTTTTCTCATAATGTAATTGTGCATCTTCTGCTTAGTTTCAGGACCAGTGGAATATAGTTTTTTGATCCTTTATAGTCTTCTGGGCTTTTTATAAATTATATGGAACTCTAACCTGCTTGTGAAAACATGGCTACTGCTCTGTTTGCTCTTGTTGATCTTGTGATCATTGTGGCTGTTGCAGCTTCTTGGGTACATTGGTATTCTGAATTGTTGGAGCTATCAAAGTTGATTTGGTTCCCATTATAATAGTTCTTACGTCAATCAGCTTTTTATAAAATGGAAAACTCTCTTCAGATGTTTTTATATTTTTGTATCATTAGCAGTCAAACCCAAGGTTATTGTTGGAAGTTTGGCATAATGGATTACAATCACTGGTAGTTGTACAGGAATTAACACCCATTAGTACAACGGGAGAGTGATATGATGATTTCTGTCCCTCAAAATTTCAATAATCTAGTAAAATAGAGACCAAGAGTTCCAGGAACCACAATCTTTATTATCTAGCAAAATCCTTCTACCGTTCAACCTTCATAATCTTTAGCCTGCAGAATTGCTCTGCAGCTATTAAATAAACATCCTCCTCCTCTTTTCCTTTTGTTTTCCATCTTATGCCCATCTTTCCAGCTGCACTCTAGCCCATCCTCTCAGCTACTCAGCTTCTCCAACTTCCTATGAACTTGTTCTGTCATTGGGGGTTTTTTCAGAATCTCCTTACTTTAGCTGAACTAGAATCTCTTAGCTTCAACTCATCTTAAACTGTATTAAATCATAAAATAATCTAAACCCAATTTTGGCAGAAACCGATGATCTGCCATCAATAATTAGGCTTATCATCCATTCATATCAAATTTCCTGACATTACCCTTCTTTAATGGACGTTAATTCTGTAGTTCCACACCTGCTAACGTCTTCCTTAATGCTTTCTGTTCCCTACAAGCAACCAAGCCTTAAATTCTAAAGGATCTTTTAGATTATGGCGCAACAGAAAGGTTTACAACCCTGGTCAAGAAACACTACCTGAGCTGTCAGTTACTCTTAGCTATGAAGGAGTGCCTGAGATAGATTCTGTGACTGTTTTGACTCAGGCGGATCTCCTTCTTGAGTTCATTGGTCATATGTCATCCTTTCATTCCCCAATTGGTGATCTTGTGGCACAGTTGCGCTGGGGTGGAGAGCGGAGCAGTGGGTCTCCATTTGATGAAGTGACACAGCTACTGGTGGATGGCTTAAGCCATCAAGCTCTTCCTCATATTGACAAAACTCATCCAACAGTACTATTGGTCCACCAGATGCTATGCTTCATGCGATGGGTGTTAGTTAGCTTGTCAGGAGTATTTCTCCCATGCTCTGAATCACTTCTTCTCACTGGAGATGAACTTCCAGAAAAGCCAGCTGACTTGCATGTGTTTTGGGGTTTCTGCTGCGTTTAAAGTTCTGGACACCAGCGACCTAACCTGATATCTCCCATTCAGGTGCTTCTCAGAAACATGGTCCTCTTCCCTCCCCCAGCTGAGTTGGGTTCAGTGATGGAGTGTCATCATGTGGCGCTGGAGTGGGTCCGTTGAATGCCTATTCTGTGTCCAACCCCTTTCTCACACACCCACCCCACCTTGATGATTTTCTTGCGGATTTTCTGGCGCTTATACATCCTTTTCCCCTATAGCTGGAACCCAACTCCTCAATCACTGGCCGCTCTGTCTAAATCTCCCTTGATCGCATATTACTTGTTATCCTAAAGACAAGTGGATGTGGTTGCGGGCCTTCAATCTGGTGGACCAAGAGCATGTTCAATATAATCACCTAGCCGCCCTGCCGCCTCCTCATTCCATTTCTCCCTTCCTCTGGTGACTCAGCCTCTTATCCGCTGACCCCAAAGGATCCAGCGAATCTGAACCTCCTGAAAGACGGCATAAGAAAAATAAGCGTGCATCCCACTGGAAGAAACAGAGGTTGTGAGGCGCTCTTGAGACGGCCTAACGTGGTGAGGTTTTGCTAGATAAATGCAATCTTATCCTATCAGTTCTTTATATTCAGATTCTCTATCTGTTAAATTAAGTTTTTTGTTTTAAACAAATATCTGATTTATATTATTTTTTACTAGTTATTTATTTATTATATATGTATATAATGATTATAGCCCAAAGGAACTTAGCGTGCACCCAATGGATGATCCAAACAATCACTAGGTCCTTGATGGTGTAGGCATTGGCACCCATCTTTTCTATTACCCCAAAAGGTCCGATTTATGTAATGGCCAACTCATTCCTCCATCTGAACCTGTGCTGGTCATGGAACAGGACCATCTCTCCTGTCACAAACCTCAAGAGTCCACTATTATGTAGTGATTGGCGTCATAGTTTTTTATCTTCTTTGCTAGACTGGTTGAGTACGCTCCAGTATGGAGTTTGATTAGCATAGACGTCAAAGCTGTCAAATAGCGCTGTAGATCAATTCCGCCAGTATCTTCTACACAGGAATAAAGTAGGGCAGGTAGGGCTGGGTGCCTTCCATAAAGCATCTGGAAATGGCTCTTTCCAGTCACAGAGTGATAACTAATATTGTAGGCGAAGACGGCGGTAGAGAGAAGGGTACTCCAATCTAACGGTCTATCTGCCACCAGCTTCCTGAATATGTTCACCAGTGTTCTGTTCACACTCTTAACCATTCCATTAGACTCAGGATGGTATGGGGTTGTTAGAACCCCGCTGATGGCCATTGGCTCATTCAACTTGGGGTGAATATGAGAAGTGAAATTTAGGACCGTTGTCAGTAAATGAACTGTGGGCAAATGTGCCTTTAAATAATGCACTTCAATATGAATTTTGCCACAGTGATCGCCCCCAAATTTCTGATTTCACGCACCTTTACCCACCTTGTCAAATGGTCTATTGCTATCAATGTACTTGGATAGATTTGCGCCTGTCAGCAAAGGTCCCACAACATCAATGTATACAGTATGCCAAGCAAGGTGGGGTTTCTTTAGCTGATAGGAGGTATTCTGGCGAAAGGGCTTTTATACTTGGTATTTAAGGCAACTGGATATTGTTTAAGAACGTCAAAATACATGCTTTCCCAAAAATAGTGTGGTCACAGGAACTCCAACGTTTTTCATACCCCTCTGTGACCCACCACCTTATGAGCGCTCAAGATAATATCCATATGAGCAGAGGTTTTAAATTTCATAATAACCCCACTGACCTTCTTATATAGCTCACCATATTTCAAGAAAGTGCCTTCCCTCATTCCGTACAATGCCCTCATAACTTGAGGCGATTCATTGGCGTAACTGCGGCTGAGCATCTTGTCATACAGCAAATCACCCAGATCTGCCATCATAGAGACTTTTGGTATCCAGGATAAACAGTCAGCATTCTGATGCTTAGCACCAGGATGGTGGAGTATGTCAAAGTCGTAGGCTTGAAGCTTGATGGCACATCGTGCAAGACGTCCCTCCAGCTCCCCAAATATTCTACAACCAACGCAAAGAAGTATGGTCAGCCACGACCTTAAATTTTATCCATTAAAGTACACCTGAAACTGCTATAAGCGTAAATAACAGCTAGGCATTCTCACTCAGTCACCATGTAATTCTACTCGTAGCAGTTCAGACTTCTGCATCTAGTGACGGGATGCTCCACCCCCTCATCATCCCGTTGTGATAGTAAAGCCCTAATGGCGGAAAGGGAAGCATCAATCTGGACGATGAAATATTTCTTGACGTTCAGATATTGCAATATTATTGCACTAATCAACGCCATCCAGAGTGTGTCAAAAGAACATTGGCGTCGTTTCATCCATTTGAACGCTGCATCCTTCTTCAGGAGCTCAAAATATGGGGCCCTGATACTATTAAATGCTGTAATGAAACGTCAGTAGTGTCTGACCGTGCCTAAAAACACCTGAATGTCCCTCTTGGTACTTGGTCAGGCCATCTTTCTGATGGCTTCTACCCTAGCCAGTTGCAGCTAAATCCTTTTGAGTCCACCACGAACCCAAGCTACTCTAGTTGCTCTTTAAAGAAGTGGCATTTCTGAGGCTTAATCTTTATGTTGACTTTGGCAAGCTGGCGGAATACATTTTCCTAATGATACAAGTGCTCTGAAAACTTCCACGAGAAAACGTTGATTTCTTTGAGGTAGACAAGGATGCATGACAACTTCAGATCCCCCAGAATAGTATACATGGCCCGTTAGAACATATCTGAGGCATTGCTTATCCCTTGCAGCATATGAATGGGCTGTAGTAACCCTTTGGAATTGATCATGCGCATTTCTCTTGTTCCACCACTGGCAACTTGATTTGCCAATGACCCAATATTAGACCATGGCTGTTTATTATAGCGAGCACCATCTAACAGATCTAATACATCATCAATTTAAGGCAGCGGGTACAAGTCATATTTGGTGATGCTGTTCAACTTTTGGTAGTTGATCAATGCCCATTGGTTCCGTCCTTTTTTTAAAGATCAATATGGCGAAGTCTAAAAGCTCTTGAAGGGCTCCAGCAATCCTGCTCAGCAGCTTCTTTATTTCATTGTACAATACTCCTCCGCAGCCCTTGAGCGGCGGTTTGCCAGGACCAATTAGGAAGGTGATCCTCATGTCCACCCAATAAATGACTCCATGAGCGCATCACAAATCATGATCGTTGGCCACAAAAAATTGCCTGATATTTTTCAAATAAAGCCAGGACTTTATCTTTCTTCTCTTTCAATAACCCCTCTAAGGCTTCTTGTGGTACCACTGTCATTACACCAGGATGTTGTCCAGTAGGAAGTCCAAACTTGTCCAGTGAACCAAATTTGTGAACCTATATTACCTCATTGATAGGAGTCAGGTGCAAATATGCCACCACCTGGTGTCAGCAAACCTTCAACGGCCCTATTTCATGTTAGCTAGCAACACTTTGACTTCCAATTGTCCTTTTTATATGATACCCGCGGCCAGGTGGGGTTTGAGGTGAGATTTCTGATAGTGTCTCAGGTCCTCCCTATAAAGCCCTTTTAGTCATTGATCTTGAGCTCTGTCCACACAATAGCTTTGTGGCCAGAGGGGATCTTCATGGCAGCTGAGTATTGGAGTGGTAAACCCTGGTATTCATATTTGATGAGGGAGGATCCTCATTTTATATTTCAAGTGCTGATAGTGGTTGGGGATACTCTGTCATGGTACACATGATTAACCTGCCTCATGCGGATGGAATCCTTTGCCACTCTGCTAGAGGTGAAGTAAACTGGAATTTTTTGACACAAGATCTTGAATGTCACTTCTGCCATATCCACTATATTACCAAAGTAGCGGGAAAGCTGCTCCTATCAGCAGGTCAAAGTGATTATTTGGCAACACAATTGCCAGTTCAGAGGTTATAATTGACCTAAACCGCAAAGGTTTCACACTATATGCTCCTTCTGAAATGGTGCATTCCGCTCAGCAATTATGTACACCATCCTTTGCTCTACATCGGGTTTCAGTGCTAACTTAGTCATTAACTTAGTTGATATAATGTTAACAGGTGCGCGTAGCTATAATTGCATGCAATTTATTTTTTGCAACAAAATATTACAATATGTGCACTCCAGATAAGAAGAACCTTGGGTACTCTTTATGTGAATATCCAGGGAATCGTTTTTCCTGAGAAACCGCATAATGCCACTCCAACCTTTGGGTATTCCTTAATAATTTCTTCCACCATGATGGTGACGTTCACCCCTTTCAATGATGGAGCATCAGAGGAGGGTCAGGGTTTGTTAGACGAGGCGTGCTCCAGGATCTGACAGGCATATGGTTTCAGCATCCCTTGATGGCCCCCCCACCACAGCCTTTTTGGCTTGCAAACCGTTCAGCATGTGTTATTCATCCACAGGTTGTTGATGGAGCAACTCGTACATGGGATAACAAGGTCTGGCAGAAAGTGGCTCATTACATTAATGTGACAATTGTAAGCTAACTGGCAGAAGTAGAGAGTCCTGTCTCTACTCTGCTTGAGCTTTTCCTTGGTCATAATGGTTCAATTTTATGACGTGGACCTGACGGCTAGCAGAGCAGCTCAAGGAAATATGACCAAGTATACCACATGCATAACACGTTACTCTGAAGGCATCCCAGCTCTGAGTATCCTGGAATGGCTCAGGTTGAGGGTTGAAAAAAGGGATTGTAATTCATCTGAGGGTTATACAACGGATGAGGGCGGCTCAAAGAAATTATACACCAGATGAGGATTAAACGGTGAATTATAGATAAATCGTTAGGGAGCCACTTAGGGAAGTGCTCCATAAGCAGTCATAAAAGAATTCCACTCCAAATTAGGTGGACTGATGTGGTGGAAAGTCGACTCAGGTAATTAACAATCTTAAGCAAGGGAATATTCCCTTGCAGGACTGGAGCCATCGCATTGAACAGCTCTTGGTGTGATTTCACTGCCGCAGTTATTGCAATTCCAACATTGGTCTCATACAACATTCCTGTCCCAACTAAGACATGTGCTTCAGAGGTTTATCAATCTGCAAACTCTGTCAAGATCTCATTCTTCTGAAAACAATGGTCAAGAAATTGGTCTTTTGCTGAGCCATCTTCTCTACCCCAAACAAACGTAGCTTTATCTTTTTGACTTCTAGGTAGGTGATGGAGCTGTTTTCCAGTAACATGTAACCTGGTTGGCGCTCTTGACATCTAAGGTGAAGATTAAAAAATTGACCATATAGAGGTATGAACCTTCCTCTAAAGTAAATTTGAACTGTTTGTAGAACCTATGCATGTTCCCATTTCAATTGAATGGTGCAACTTTTTTATGCACACTTCCTCATTACGCTCAAAACTGTGAGCTCTCAGGAAAAACTGAGTAACTTCCCGTTGGGCATAACTTGGTCCTCAATGAGGTGAGGACTAAAAAGGAAATCAGAAATTAGCTTATCTGCTGGTAAAGGTGCAGCCTGGGCTTCCTCAGTTGGCAGCACCACAAACATGTGAGGAACATTTCCAATAAGGCGGAATCAATTTCAGAGTTACTACTCTGAGAATACAGACTTCCAGAGCCTGCTGGCCGGAGAAGCGTTCCTCTGCCCCTCTCTTGGCTGCTCCTTTATCATAGCGCTCAGGTTTTTTTCTGTCATCCTCTTTTTGGTCACTGGTTATGTATTAAAAATACATAAGGAAGGTCCTTCATCCAATAGCTGCTCAACGTACTGCAGCCATTTAACCGCGCTGCCAAGAAGGTCAGTTAATAACTTGTTCTGCAGGTTAAGATAACTAAGTTACCATACAACGCTGCAATATGATCCACCAAGGCCATACGCTCACAACGCAGCTCATCGTTGGTTTGGCACAAGTTGTCCAGGACAATTTCTAAATTTTCATACTGCATTGACTCAATGGACAAAGATGGTATATCATCAGCTTAAAATATATCTGCCATCAGTATAGACAAACAGACTTAGTTAGTTTAATCGGTGGGTCTTCTGTAGTGAGCATTACTGTTGTAAATTTAGTGTTATAGATTACAATCCGCAAAAAGTGGTATAAGAGTTAACACCCACTGATACAAAAAGGAGAGCAATATTATGATCGCCATCCCTCAAAAAGTATAATAAGCTAATAGAATGGAGACTGTTGGGGTTTTAGGCCTTTAAGATTCTTGCTGGTGCATTTTGCACTTAAATTCCAACAATGTTTCCGCTGAAGAAGTAATTTCTCTACTGACGGATTTTTGATTTAGGGTATATCTTGCACAACTTATATTAAAAAGAATAAACTACTATTAATACTAAAAGTTTGATTTTTTGTATTTTATTAGTTGCAGCGAGGGGTAAAAGTGAACCCTATCAAAATCTCGCTGCTTTGTATTTAATTTTGTTGAGGCTTAAAGTTCAGATTGGCTATGAATGTTCAAATTAGTTAAAATGAGGATTTGACCTATCAGAGCTCTTAAGTCTTGTCTTGCTTCAATGGAACAACTGATGGAGGGTCAATACTGGATAGGACTAGTCAGTTCAGCAAAGATTTAATATATTTAAAACAATCATTGAGTGAGAAAATCCTTACCTTGCAGGACCCTCTCCACCCCTTTAAAAGGGGTGGTCTCCGCCTAAGCGTTTGAACTGAATTGTTGAGGGTCTGGGGAGGAGCCTCAGCATAACTTTCCATATTCAGCTGTGGTTTTGGCACAACTCAATTTATAAGATCTGGAAGATTTGGCTGAGAGTTGTATGGAATAGAATTGCCCCAATTCAAAGGGTTCCACAGAGAATTGGCCAGGGTCTTTTGGCTAATTTCATCATAATTAAAAACTAAAGCACTCTTATGACAATATTGGACTTTTAATTTTCTGACAGAGACCAAGAGCTCCAAGAACCACATTCTAAATTATTTGACAGAATCCTTATACCATTCAACCTTTAGAATCTTTAGCCTGAAGAATCTTTCTACAGATACAAATTTAACAACTACCCCTCTTTTTCCTAAGTTTTATCTTATGCTCATTTTCAGCCACTCTCTATCCCATCCTCTCAGCTACTCAGCTTCTCCAACTTCCCTCATACTTGACTCATCAAGGGATGTTTCAGCAGAATTCCATACTTTGGCAAGATCCAAATCACTTAGTGTTGACTCATCTTAAATCATACTAAAACATAAAATACACTAAACTCAATTTTGCAGATAACCAATGATCCGCCATCAGTATTTTAGGCTTATAGTCCAGTCATATCAGCTTTAACTGACGGGTATAAAGGGGGTTCCTTCAAAATTTCATCTATGACATTGTGCGCATAGTCCGGACCATTATTTAATTTGCAGGCCCTCTGACGTCATGCTGACCAGCTGGTAAAATAAATTACCTGTCAGAGGGTATATAGGAGTGTTTATTGTCAGTAAATTTAGGCCCTTTGAAGCCTATAAAAGGGGCTTCAGATTTTAAAAATTGATTGATTATGTTAGTTAGGACTTGGTCTTCATTCTGACTACTAGATCATTAGTAATGATCAATTATTGTTAATTTGGGGTTTTCAGTAGGGTTTCTTTCATAGGTTGAGGAATTACTCCATATAATCAGGTGTTTCCCAGAATCCACCATCATAGGTGATTAAATTGTTATATTGTTCTGAAATTTCACCATGCATCATGCTCCCCTCCCCTCAAACCATACACAAAGCACAACATGGCTTTGTCAAGGGTAGGACATTTTAGGACAGAATTAGTATAAACAAAGCCTTCTATAAGACATATGTAGTGGAGAGTGGCTAATCATGCTATTAAATATAGGGAATGCCTTAAACTTAGTTGTCATGGAAACTCTTTAGTGCATCTCTGTAACGCACTGGCTTCTTCCAATGAGCCACGAATGAGTTGGGCAACAAGATCCATGTTAAATACCATAGGGCTGACACGACTCCTGATACTACTCTCCTGGTGCGCGCGCTACAAGATTGGACAAGCACCCCCTGGAAGACAGTTGCAAGTATACTTAACCCCAGCAACATGCCTTGACTCCAAGACAAGGTATAGAGGGAGGCAATAGCCCTCCCAAGCTCACTCTCAAAGTCCAATTCTTGTTGATTTAAGCCAAACATGGCTGCAGTTAGGCAATATCTTTAAAATAAACCCAAATTATAAATATATGAATTTTAGGTTCTTTTATTAAATATTTAGCCAAGTTGATAGAAAACAGAACTGAGGAGCCTCCAGCTCCCAGTTCCTTCCCTATATACACATGCTAAAAGCTAAAATAAAATATAATATAAGCTTATGGTGCCAACTTGAATGATGTTTGGTGTAAACTTTACAGCAGGATCGCGAAATCTTTACTCAATGATTCTGTGCCAGTTCCAATCCTCAACGGTTCCGCGCCAGTTCCATTTCAAATCCCAATCGAACTGCAAAACTCCCAAGCACCCATTTCATTCCATTCTCGATTCAAATCCAAATTGAATCTCAAAACTACCCACTTTACTCGTTTTCCATTTTGTTCCGACTTGGACGCCCATCTTGCTCCTTGGCCTACTCCAAGCTCCAGCCCCTTAGGCGTCCTTTCCAGAACCAACGCCCCCTCCTCCTCCATACATATGGACACAGCCTGCCCTGTCTTACCAAAGATCAGGGCAATGTGATGCTGAGGATAGACCTCAACTGTCACAATCTCTCTGAACAGTTGACATTTCTGAGGCATTTATTTAGTGTACTAATGAATTGTACCAGGGTTTGGTAACTAGGGTCTTTGTGGCTGATAGTACAACAGAAGAAATCACAAATAAAGCAGGGCTTTTCCAAGGTGATCTAATGTCCCCAATTTTTTAACTTTAAAGTCAGCATTCTCCTAGCAGCAGCAAACTTAATGCTCCAAGGTGTTAATAAGACAAGGGGGAGCCTAAATTAGCTCTGGTTCAAAACTTGTGGTTTATGATCAGCCACCAGAGGAACCAAGCAACTGCTTTCAGTGTGGGCCCACAACCTTGTATCTGACTAGGGCTCAAACATTTCAGTGGGAGCATATTGGACATAATACGCTCCATGCTGCACCAAATACTCTCCAGAAATGTCAAAACTTAAAGTTTGGTAGATGTAAGTTCTTTATTAAAAACAAATGCAGGGGATATAGAACAAAATAGGCCAATAACCTCACAAGTAAAAGAATTGGACTTATACATAAGGAAGAGGTATTACAGTTTGCAACAATGTTCTTAGGTTCTGTGGCTCTTGGGGTCAGCATCTTCTCCAGCTTCAAGTTCCTGGGTTCATGAACTAGAGTATAGGGTCAGTTCACATGTTGGCGTGAGAATTGATGGTGGGGGAGGTTATGGGGCACGCCATGATTGTCTGTTCCCCAATTTAACTTTCTTTAAAATTTTAAAAATTTTCTGAATTGAGGCATGCTCCATCTTTGAAGGTCCAATGTTTGATAAAAAGCAAAAATTCAAAATCAGTGCAAAGTGACTTTGGGGAGCTAATAAGAGGGAGGGTAAAAAAAGGGTCGGAATTTTCAGAATCCCTTGGCAAAACCAAATTTTCATATCTGGGACTTCATAAAACTGTCAGGATTTTGGGAAATGGATGGCGGTATTGGGGGACCTACCTGGAGTCCTTCTGGCGCTTTGGTATAGTTGAGAAATTCCTTACACAGTAGCATAATCTTGTCAACGTACCAGGTACTAGATAGTTGAGGGATTGGAGTGGGCGCAAATATAGGATTTTTAAAAGATTATTGGTCTTTTCTAACTAAAAAGGGGTAGTAGGCACCACCTGGCTTCTTTTCCATAGTGGAAAGCCTTAAATTACCCTTTTCTTCTTTAGCCAACCTTCTGATAAGGTTGAACTATTGGGACTCCATCCCCACAAGGTAAGTTTGTTGGTGGGATAAGGTGGGGGCGTGATACTGTGACGTTGGGGAGTGAATCCAAAGGGCTCATACCTTCTGATAATAATAATTGCCCTGTCCTGGGAAACAGGAGTTGGCTGAAGGAATCTGGGCAGGCTTTGGAAAATTTAGCTGGGAAGGAACGTCATGTGGAGATTGGCAATCAGAAAACCCATCATCAGGTGAAATACCAAAAGCAACTAAAAACTTTTATGGGGAGTATAAGGCGCAGCATGAGTGGTGGGAATAAAGTAGTCTGCTGTAAAAACTAGTACCATCTGATTTAACCCAAATGTAACGGCCAGAGGCAATTGTGGTTGACATGGAACCGAGTAATGCCTCATCTCAATACTAGAACCAACATATGACAAGCAGCAGCTCATAGAAAGTGGCTGTAGGAATCATATGAGAAGATATGGCAATCAATTGTTAAACCCACACAATTTGGAAGGGGTTAAGGGGACAGGAAGGGCGACGAGTGGAGCTCCACACTGCCATGCAGCAGATTTTGTAAATTTGACTGGACTATTATGTAAGGCGCGGGGGAGCCCATGTTAGCTCTGGTTCCAAACTGACAGGTTCTGATAAGCCACCAAAGAATATAAGCAATTGGTGTCAGTGTGGGCCCGCAATCTTGTATCTAACTAGGCTCACCCATTTTAGCATTAGCATGGTGGCCATGATGCACTCCATGCTGCACTAAATGCTCTCCAGAAATTTCAAAAACTTTAGATATTGGTAGGAGGTTGGTTCTTTATTCAAAAAAACCTAAGGGAGATAGAACAAGGTAGGCCAGTAGCCTCACAAGTAAGGGCACTGGCCCTTATATAGGGAAGGGGTAATATGGTTTGTGGTGCTGTTCTTGGGTTCTACAGCTCTTGGGCTGCCATCTTCTCTAGATGCAGGCTCTTGGGTTTGAGCTTGAGAGGAGAGGGTCAGTATGCAAGTTGGCGTGAGAACTGAGGGTGGGGTAGTAATGAGGGATGCCATGATTAGCTTTTCTCAATTTAACTTTCTTTAAATATTAAGAGTTTTCTGAATTGAGGTGTGCTCTATCTTTATAGTCTGGCATGCAATTTAAAATGAGTTTTTAAAAACATCAGAAAGGGATTTTGGGGAAAAAAACAAAATGAAGGGTTTAATAAGGGTCATAATTTTCAATATTCTTTTGTGAAATTGAATTTTTTGTATCTGGGTCATCATAAAACCATTGGGATTTTTGAAAATTTCGGATTTTTGGAAAAATGGGTGGTGATATTGGGGACTTATCTGGAGTACTTCTGGCGTTTTTATATAGTTATGTGATTTCTCTGCACAGGAGTTTATCTCATCAATATACCAGGTACTAGATAATGGAGGGTTTGGAGTGGGCGCAAATATGGGATTTTTTAATATAAATTTGTTTTTTCTACCAGAAAAGGGGTGGTAGGCACCAGCTAGATTCTTGACCTTAGTGGAAAGTATTACAGTGTTATTCACCTCAACCAATGACACGTTCATATGCAGTCCTTTGTCAGTGACACAGTGATAGACATTTGTACTAATAATAAAAGCAAAAAGGATGAGCAGTTATTTGAGCTTTACCAGGCTCCTCAGATTCAAAAATAAGCATTGACAAACCAGTGCTTAAGGTTGTTGATCCACAGTTTCTGCATCCTAATGGAATGACTCTTTTATGAGGATATCAGACCTTCTTGATTTGGGTATCACATCCAAATAACAGGGCCCAGCAGCAGAGGAAATGGAATAGGCAATACTTATAAGTATGAAAAATAGCTTTATGTAATTAATTAGATAGACTTCAAAAAAAAATAATGCCACTCAACAAATTTCTATTTTTTCAAATCTGTGGTTCAAGGACCACCAAATCTAACTTGGAAATAGTGTGGAGTGTAAGAAAATCTATCAAAAATAAACATTCTTGTGGCACAAGGCCATCCTGCTCCAATTCTTCTGGACAAAATAAACCAGCCCAAAGAAAGAGGGAGACATAAGGTGATCAACTTTGCAACCCATGCTTATAATATTTGGGCAAACTTGTTCCTTGCCATGATGCAGTCCCACATTTGATGCCCATACCTTATGAAAAGTATAAACGGGGACAAATTCAGGGCCTCACAACTCCAATTGTATCATAATACCCCTTTAATGGATGGCTACCACCTTTGAGCTACCATTGAAGCACAAACTCTAGTCTTCAGGAAGTTGTTCAATCAGGAAGTTTGACTCTATGAGTGTTCATTCAGGCTCTGTACCTAGAGCACAAGCTAGATAATCCAGGATTTTGAATTGAGGGCTAAAAAATGAGAACTGCAACAATGTGGGTTAAGAGGAACTGCATAGGGAATAATTTTTCGTAATGAGGCAAACCTGATAGGATACAAAAATTTGTAAAAGTCAGTTTTTAAAAATGTAAACAAGGTGGGTCAACCTTGGGACAAATATACCACGCCGAGTTTTTAGCCTGTTCTAGTTTCAAACCTGATTTAATCAAAACCCAACCTAGAGTGGAGCAGGAATCACCCCGCTATGCTACCCCTCCTCTGTAAAAATCAGTTTTAATTTCATAATTTCCTCAATTTTGAGTTCTAGGGTAATTCCATTATAGCAATGGTTAAAATCCAGCTTCCCATTTTGGGTTTTCTGGATAAATTGATTATCTATAAGTTAAATTTTTGAATTCAGTTTAGTTCTCATCCAAACATTAATTCTGGGATTGGTTAGCCTTCTAAGCCTAAAATAATTTTATGTATTTAACTTTGAAGTTTGCATTATAGTTCTGTGAAGTATCTTCCAAAATCCCAGTTTGAGGTCTATTATACCATTTCTGTTGCGCTGCTCCTCAAATTGTAAGGTACTAGGACCCAGCTACTAAGCAAGACAGAACCCTGCACCCTCTAGAACCAAATAGGGGGTCAATCCTAACTTTTCCCTCGTTTTCA
Organism: Massospora cicadina; assembly: GCA_022478985.1. Lineage (NCBI taxonomy): Eukaryota > Fungi > Entomophthoromycota > Entomophthoromycetes > Entomophthorales > Entomophthoraceae > Massospora > Massospora cicadina. The sequence continues at coordinate 148,540 of JAKSZP010010586.1, forward strand.
AATTGCTGATCTAGGTGATACCCTAGACAAGCCATGGGTAGCAACTGTCCCACCTCGTTTGCCACTATCACCCCCAGGGAATATACCAGCCCCAATTTAACCCTAACCTCTGAAACTACAGAGGAAACCTGCAAAATTAGCCAGGTTTGCCTATATTTATTACCGCTTATCAGAAATTTGTTGCAAAAACTAAATCCCTCTTCATACTGTGTGCCTTAACAGGGGTGCTCACATTTAAAATTTTAATGAGGTATTTCCAGGTGAAATCTTTGAGCAAAAATCCCCTGTATTCCCAACTCAAGCAGGAAAGTTGAGTAGCAGGATATATCCAGTCAAGTTTTAGCAATACCATGGAAAAATTTGAGTTCAAAATGGGATCAACTTTCTGTTAAACAATAATATTAATTTTGATTTTTGCTTTTGACTCATTATTTAAATGGGCCGTTGAGTTTTCCTTAAGTCTTAGAATAGATATTATCTCAATCTGGGACATTTTTGTTTTTCTAAGCATCTTTCAATCTGCCCATCCCTAAAACTTAGAACCCTGCTAATGGTAGAACGTTGGGTATTTAGTTTTCTTATTTTCCAAGTAAAATCTACTCATAAAATCCTCTATTATAAATTGTTTTATATATTTTAGATAAAATCTCAGCTCATATGATGGTTAAGTTGGAGTAAATGAAAAAGTTCTAGTTGATGCCCTCAGGTAAAGAGGGATTCATAGATGATAATTATACCTAACTTCCTAAAATGTTACCCTACTCTGCAGAGACACCACCATATCATCCTCGCTAGTTTCTAGTATGCAACACTCCTCCCTCACCCACCTTCTTCAATTCTCATTGTAAGACGCCGCTCAGTAATTTAGGCCTACTAACGTAGATTGTAGAGTTACTCACATTTACAGACCAGGTTTCTCTTGAAACTCTCTCCTCCTAATAAAATAACCTAACCCAAAAGTGAAAATTGTTAGAAGGAGTACTGTTTTATGGGTCCAGTTGTTCTATGAAAAATTTCGATGTTACTCAGAGAGGAATACTATACCCTCATCCATAGCTCTGAAGAATCTCTCTTGGTTCATATAGAATTATTGTTTTATGAGAAATCAATATTTTGTATAGGGATCTCAAATGACCCTTTATAATGGTTTTAATCTCTATAGACCCAAAGGATCCAGCAATCTCCTTTTATCGCATCTTTTTGGTTCATCAAGTTGAATAACAGCCCCTGGTAACCCCGTGTGTATGAGGATCTCTCTAATGTATGGTTCTTATCAAATCCTGAAGATCCCAAATCCGCGCATATCTTATACTAGGTCTGCCACTATTTCCACCAAGTTTATAAAGAGATATACTTAGTTGCAGAAGAGTTCCAAGGCTAAGAAATAAGATACCACCCTTTGTTTTCTCAATGAGATAAAAACTCTGACCGCACTTATCTCTGCTTCCCATTCATATCACAGTATGACAGCGCAAGGTCACAGTAACTGCCTTTGTGGACACTAGAGCTACAGAAAATTACAATGATATGAAAGTTGTGCTATTGTTAGACCTTGAAGTTACCCTTGGTTCTCCTTTTATGAGGGCATCTATTATCCCAATGCTCACACTTCCCCTAAGCAAACCACTGCAGTTTATTGCCCATGAGTTTGACTATGTGGCAAACCTCGCAGCCATTCCATAGTTATTATATATTGTAATTTATGGGTGGGATGGTAGCGCATCCAGTTAGTGATTGTTGACTTGTAGTGATATTTGTTAACCTTTATCTTTAACTCTCTTTTAGGTAGATCACTCTCCTTCCTCACGCTGGCAACAGGGAATGCTGTGTCAGCCACAGTGGTATACTCTTCCACTGATGTTATGCCTTAATTAACTAATTTGCCTCATCTTCTCGCTCCTTTAAGTCAGTTTTTTGATGTAAAAGGGAGCTAATCAGCTTCACAGTCACTCTGAATTTGATTTAAGCTTCCAGCTAATGGTTGATCTCTTCAATATCAATTGCCCTTATATCCTTATACAGTTGAGGAAGATCAGGCATTAAAAACCTGGAATAATAACATGGTAAGGAGTGGTGGATGATTAAAAAAACAACCACCATGTTATTTTACTGGTATTTTTTGTGAAAATACCTGATGGCACATTCACCCTGTGTGTACTATGAGCACCTTAGCAACTTCATTGTCCCAGATCCATAAACCCTCTTTTTAAAAAGAAGCCCTCGTTGCCCACTCCATTTCCAAGTCAAAGGTCTTCTCTAAACTTGACCTGGTTAACGCACTTCACTAAGTGCAGGTAAAGTCTGGTCAGGAATGTCTGACTGCCATCTAGAAGAGGTATGAATTTTACCTATTCAAGGTCATGCCCTTTGGTTTGAAAAGCACTAGCAGTTTTCCAGCACTGTGTTGATTTGCCCCGGGGGATCTCAGGTTATCCTGCGCAATTGACAATGTGGATGATATTTGATCCGCTTTTCCAATGTAGATCAACATGCCAATGATTTAAAGCCATGGTTGCTGCCATTCAGAAGGATGGGCTAGTCAAAAATCCGTCTAAATGCGAGTTTTATAAGGACTAAGTACAGTTCCTTAGAAATATGGTATTGATGGATGGTAATGCTATCAGAACTATATACCTGGAGGCCACTTAATCTTGCAATTTCCTGTGATGAAGAGAAAAATTTGAAGCGCTCTTGAGTTTTTTACTAATCAGAAGAAGTTTTTACTGACTATCTCTTAGCTAATATCTCCCTTAAATCCCTTCACTTTAGAAATGTCCCAGTGTTTGGGCCTCAGAGAGCCAACAAGTTTTTGATAAATTATAGGAAATTTCACTACCACTCCTGTTCTGCATCATGATGATAAAGATAAGCCCTTTATTGTATCTTGCAAAGCCTCAGGCATAGCATTTGTGGATGTCCTTTATGAAAAAATGAGGAGCAAGGACATCCAGTAGCTTACTTTCAAAGAAGTAAGCATAACTGAGCGCTCTTGGTCATATACAATAAAAAGCTATCCTCAGTTTTGTGTTCATTGATGCACTGGCGGTACCTTTATATGGTGCCAAACATTTGATGGATATGCGCACAAATCATAATTCTCTTATATACTATTGTAAACCCCAAACACGTTAGTTTATAAGAAAACTAGGACTTAATGTACCTTCCAAAAAATAACTTTATTTACGAGTTTGTTAAGGGGCTACACATATTCTATCAAATATCCTGAGCTGAAATCCATTAATGGCTCCCACCATAGACATAGAAACTGAATTAGTCATGTAATTCTTCCCAAGCTGTTTATAGCTCGTGAACAACCATGCGTTGCCACAACAGCTTCCCCACCTCAAAGCCCAAATCCAAAATTCTGTGGTTCAAATCCACCATTACCCCAGTTCCCTCATCTTACCCAGTATTGAAGGTTATTCCTTCCAATCCAGTTCTAGCACGCCTAATAGAAGTATATTCTCTCCTAGAAAATGTTTTATCATCTCATTTTGACCCTGAAGGTCTCAACCACCTGTCAGAGATTGATAGAGTTAAAGCTCTATCTGGATGGTAGTTCTAGGATAAGTTGATCTATTTCTGTGTTAAAGTATAATTTCTTTATGTCCTTTGTTCCCATGTCTCAAGGGAACATCATGATCCCCATACCATGGGACATCGTGGTGTGAAGAAATTTGATTACTTTTATGAAAGTGGGTATGATTGGAACAGCCTCACAAAGGACATCTGTAATGTCTTATGACATGATTTCTGGTGTGAATTGTGGAGACAAGGAGTAAGTAAGGAAGACCAAATAGTCAAGTTGGTTTTTCTCCATAGTCTCATATATACTTTGGATTAACGCAGAGTTTAGGCCAAGCAGGCTAAGAATGATAACAAGCATTTGCATAATAAGTTTCACAGCGTTACATATATGGCGTGAAAAATTACTGACTATATTTTATGAACAAGGATGGTTCATTGTGTTTAATTTTAAAACAAGTGCTAGGTTCATTCTTAAAATATAATCTTATAAAAAAAGGTAATATTCAACTTGTGTCAAACTCTTGAGCTTCCAAACTTGAGTCATGGGACTACCATTAGTGGCAGTCTCTTGTTATTGGCTAAAATTGTCTTAAAGTCCAAAAATATTATCTAGGTCTACCACCCTCACCTTTCTTTACACTATTTTTTGTCCAAAAAAATCTTTGTTGGTCGTCTTTCATTCCTTTGAATAGAACTATTATTATATTTTTTAATTATCAGATGATCCCTTTTGCCAGACTAGCTGTTTTTTCTTAAGGAGGTAATCCATCTTATATCTATAAACCATAGAGGTTTTGACACCGTTCATGGTGGGGTTTCCTTAATATTCTTAATAGTTGTTTCCTTGTGAGTTAATGTTTAGATTCTTCTTTCCTAAATTAAATATAGGAGATTTATAGACACTCTATTTAAAACAACTATGCTTGAATAGAAAATTATTTTGTGTTTCCATTCCAAATCGATTAGAACAGGGAGATGTGTCTCTTCACCCCCTCCAACAAGCACGAGGGCCATGGACCTCAATTTCAGTGAATTTTCTTGAATGTTTTCCAACGTCACAAGGGTATGATGTGGTTATTATAGTGGTGGATTACTTCACAAAATGTGTTATCTTCATTCCCTATTTACCAACCTTTACAGCTGAAGAGATGGCACATCTGTTTGTGTCCCATTCTTTTCTTTGTTTGGATAGTCCTGGGAGGTGATTAGAAAAAGTGACACCAGGTTTACCTCAAGATTTTGGTAACATTGTGCAAAATGTTGAAGTTCAAACCCTGAAGATTATGTACATAATAGCCTTAATTTGATGGCCAAACAGAATAAACAAACCAGTCATTAGAGTAGTATCTCTGATGTTATGGTATCACCTCTCATGACACATGGGCAGAAGATGTCATGAGCCCAACTTAAGTAATTGTGGCAATTTTCTTTTTTTAAAATGTGATTTGAGCCTTTACACTTGCCTTTTCAAATTTGTCTTAACTCACTCTTAGATGTGTGGCACGGATAACTTGGCTGTGCATTGGTGAGTTAATCAGAAAAAAAATTTAGATCTGGTGGCACAGCTGGAATTTCAGTAACTCTTTAGTGTTTTCCTCCCTATGTTCTGCACTGTTACCTTCAACGTTTGAAATATAATCTTCCTCTAATTTCAAGATAACTACATAATGAAATTATAAGGTTTTTAGGCTTACCTTTTGAAAAACTTTTTACTTCAATAAAAAAGTTTTACAATTCTAATTTTGACTTTTTCTATTGGCTTTGCCAAAGCCCCTTAAGTTTAGGCCATCATATTTGATGGCTATAAGCCACTTTAAACTAGTTGTGATAAATGGCCATCTTTTACATTATTTTAAGATCTTACTTTTTCCACCCCGCTGAGTACCAATGTCCTGAGTCTGACAGCCACCAAGGTGTCTGCCGCGCTCTCACCTCCCATCCTGCCCTACATCAGGCTAGATGCACCCATAACGACATCCCCCTCCAGTGCTCTACAATGTGTGTCTTCCATTTGTGCCTTCTATTCCATCTTCCATGGCTGTGCCCTCTGAGTGTAGCCCTGAACATAGTTGTGCTTGCTGTTGCCACCTCATGTGGGAGTGGCCTTGCTAGCTGCTGTACAGAGGCCATACCAATGTTTGCCATACCACCATGTAAAGTATGTAGTGCGATTTTTGTGCCTCCTCCACAACTTGCCTGATGCATCTGCCATCTCCCATCTCCCCTGCCTCCTCCGCTGCCCGCCAATGCTTTCATCTTACAAGGAGGTGATGTCATGATCCGTCTCTAGTCAGTAATGGCATTTATATCTATTAAAATGCAATTTGAGCTTTAAATATTTACTTTTTAGATCTTAGCGTACCTCTTTCTTCAATGTTCAGTGCTGAATCTCTCAGATGCAAATATAAAAGATAATCAGATCAAAAAGTTTTGATCTGATGGTGCAGCTGGAATTTTTCTAACTCTTTAGTGTGTTTCCCCCCTCTGTCCTGCGCTGATTCCTTGACGTTCAGTATACAAGCTTCACCAAATTTCAATAGAACTCTATCTTAAAATTCTAAGGTTTTTGGGCTCATCTCACTTAAGTTCTTTTTAACTTGATAAAAGCAGTTTAACTCCTAAATCTGGCTTTTCTGTTTCTGTTGGCTTTTCCAAAGCCCCTTAAATCTAGGCCATTGTAACGGATGACCATCTGCTACATCTGTCCTGATGCAGCGAATGATCATTTATTACAGTAGACCTTCTTTTGTACTAGTTTTCATATAATAATTCCCTACATGCATTAATGGTGTCTCTCATGTATGCCAACATGGCTTACAATCCTTCTCTCACCATTGGACTACAAATTCTCAGCATTATGAAGCAGAAGGCAACATTGTCAAGTACATCCAGAAGGTGCATCTCCAGTTCCAACAACACTTGACTAAATTGACTAACATTATCAAAAGGTTTGCTGATAAAATTTTTGGTGGCCCCAGACTGTCAATTAGGTAATTATTATAGTTTATACTAAAAAATTTGCACTTCAAAGTTTCATACCATAAGTTGGTTTGCAAAAAAATCAGGTCCCTTCCTATCTTCCAGGTGTTGAATAATATATCTTTCCAAATGTAACTGCCCACATTGGATAATTTACACCTCTTTTCATTCATCATCCCTCTCTCCTTAAAAAGAAAGAAGCCAGAGAAGTTATGACTATCATGATATAAAGAGCCCCCAAGTTTGAGGTGTGTTGTTAATTTTGCAATCCCATTGTCAGGTGCTCTGCAAGTGTGCCAGGCCAACGGTATGGTGACTGCAGACCCTTGATTTTTTGCCATCATTATTGTTGGAAGTAAGGGTTTAGACCACTTGTCCCGTTTATTTTTATAGGCCAGGAAACATAAAGTTCCTGGGTGCTGGATTTTATGCATTTGCTTTCCTTGACCGTAAATCCTTTCTTCAGGTTAATATCCCTGGAGACCTAAGACTTTGACTATTATTTCTTCCTAAATAAATTGAAGAAGGCCAATTTAACTTAAAAGTGGCAAAAAGAAATAATTTTTACTTGCTTAAAATTCACAATATAAGGGAGATCAGGGATGTTTTTTGGTAAATCTCCAAGCAGTTCAAGCTAAGATCTGTAATTGTCACAAATTGGGGATTCTGTGGCAGGCTAGTCATCTTGGTCAAATAGGATTTGCTTTCCACATGGATTGAGTATGAACCCTGAGTCTAGGAAACTCTGAGGAGGCAACAGTTGACCTCATAAGTCAGGGTTAATCCCAAGCTTTGAGAGTACTTGAATTTCATCAGGGATTATCCCCAATAAATGTTTGGGTTATTTGATCAGATTGGGATCAATGTCCTTCAGCTGACACATCTGAATCACCAATTTGGGTAGGAATCCTGACAATCATCTACCTTTTGCTACTAGTTTGCATCAGCAACTCCCCAACCAGTATACCAACAACTTTACCAGGATGAGTAACGACATCAGTAGATTGGACCCTACACCCTATACCAGGGTATATTGGCCCTGACCCTTGTGATATCTAACTAGGGTTACTCCAGTCTTCTGCCCCTCACTATTAAATAGCCTGTTGCTGAGTCTGCATGGGGGTTCCAAGTAGCTCCAGGTTGGGAGTGATAGTTCTGACCACTCTTGATGCACTCACTTGGCACCTATCCTCAGGGTCTATCAGGGATGCAGCTAATTTGGAGAAGACTGTCCATCTTGAGAGAGCTTGACAGTGCCCAGTTGAAGGTACTGAATGCCAGAGTAACAGCTGCTGTAGTACACTTTTAAGAGTGGTTTCCTAAGGGCAATTGAGGGATAATCTGTTTAATCAAAATTCCAAAGGCCCCTACAACAAGCCAGAAAACTGCAGTAGGGACAAATGTAGGTCTTACTAGGGAAACCCCAAGGATGTGTGAGGCAGGGAGGGTGACAACCCATTGAAGGTTCGCTGCCTTTTTTCAAATATGCTTAAATAAGGTGATTAATTTATTAAATATCAAGATACAGATCATGACCAAAATGGCACGGATTGTTCCCAAAATGAGGCAGATAGAGTTAGGAAAAGTTGGATAATGGCCAGTGTGACATACATGAAAGATCAGAAATCATAAGCATTGATGTAGTCGTCCACTACTCATGGAGGGTGGAGAACAACAACGGATCCACAGAATGGGACATCCACTCAGCAATTCCTAAAATTAACTTGCGCATGGTGGCATGCATTGCCAGAAATTTAGGTGAAAATCAGTGAGGTGATGTGGAGGAGGACCAAATGACTAAGGGTACAACGCAAAATTGTTATTTTATTAAGTATATTTATGGGAAAAAGCTAAATAATAAACTGGAAATCTACTTTAAGGATTGTGTTGCCTATATATTAGAGAGAAAAAGGGGAGCATGTAAATTTGTGTGAATTAGCTTCTTACTGAATGCCATAAACGTCAACCTAGGCTTCTTGTAAGAGAGTTGGGGGAAGGTATCAGAGTTCTCAGATGGCGTCATAAAAGTTTTGGCTGCCTGTCTTCTGGATTGAGGGAAAATCAAGTGAAATGCTTCCAAACATGAATGAAACTCGCCAGACAGGTGATTCTGTAACACCAGTTCTGCTGATACCTGACCTTTCAGTATTTAAATTATAAAAATTCTGTCGTGAATTTCATGATCTGTTGGTTTGGTCTACAATCCAATCCATTAATAAAAACCTGATATGACTTATTAGGCGGATTTGGGCCATATAGGGATTTGAGTGAGGTGAGGTGATTCCCTCAAACGTCATCGGTGACCAGGCCACACTTGGGGTGAGTTTGAGCGTTCTGATGAGGTCCATTAACTGAACCACCTCTCTGCAAACCCTCTTACGTAACAGTTCTCTTGATTGTCACCAAAGTCCAAAATGGGCTTAGCTAAAATTAGCGGAGGGGTCAAAAAATGAAAAGATGGAGTGAATATAGGCTACTTTATTGAGTTAGCGTCAATATTTATAGGGCGTGTGGGGACGTGATGCCTCAGGGACCTTCATGTCCCCATAAGATCAGGATCTATTACTGACTTCCAGATTAGCCGCCTATTTGGCGCCCTCATTGTGCTGCATTGTCCTCATGACCGCAGCAGTAAGGGCGGCGCCTCTCATGATTCAGGAAGTGGGGACAGGATTTCTGAAGGTGTTTTCATTGAATCTCATACACATGATGCTTCCTGATAGAAACTAGTTTTGGTGCTTCAGGGTAAGGATCCGTTTGCACTGGTTTGAGAGTTAATCTGTTTATGTTTAATTTGGGTGTAGGGTTCCAGATTGCTCATCATCTCAAATCCTGACAACGCCCCCTCAAGATCCTGTCAGAGGGGGTATAGGGCCAGAGGAACCGGCCATGCAGACTTGTTCACCACTGTCCCCTGATTGATGTCAGTAATGGAGTACTTAGAGTTCACCTTATAAATAACCTTATAAGGTTATGACCAAATAACGCCAAGCTTGTTCTGTTGACCACCGGGTTGATGGTGATAAAAAATAACAAGATCATTTAATTGAAAAATTGGTAAGGAGGGTCAGCCTATATTGAATCAGGATGCCTCCCTTCCTGTGGTAATGACAATACTTTGCGTGGCTAGGTCTTGAAGCTGGACATTCTATCAGCTAAGGCCCTCATGGTTAGATCAGAGCTCTCAAGAACAATGGTCTTGAGCAAAGGCTGAACGCTACTTGGGAGCTGAGGAGCATGTCCATATAGAGCTTCAAAAGGGGACATCTTAATGACTCAATGATAGCTTATTCTATAGGCAAGCAAGGCGCTGGGTAAATAATGACTCCAGTGAGCAGGGTCAGAGGTAGCCATCTTCCATAAAAATAGAGACAAGAGTTCCATTAGCGCTTTCCACCACCCTGTTGGTGGATGGGTTGTACGGCGTCTAAACTTCGGTTGGTGCCAAAAAAACAAAGTAAGTTGTTGGACTACCTGCGAGGTGAGATTTACTCGTTGTCCAAAAGTTGATTTTTATGCATTCATTCTGAAAAAAATGGATCAAATAAGGAAGAGGGCCACAGCTTTTTCAGTGGCAGCAGGGATCAAAATCACTTTGACCTATTTGGTCAGATGGTCCACAGCTAGGAGGATATAATTATGGCCATGCAACCCAGTGGGGTGAGGGCCTATCACATCAATGATGACATTGAAGGGTCCTGTTAGGGCAACGACTGAGTGTTGGTATTGAGTACTGTCCCAGTCTTGGAATCAGTAAGTCATACAGGCCTCCAGGACCTCCTGGATGGTTTCCGTCATTCAGTCCCAGTAACATTGTGTCTTCAACCATTCGTGAGTCTTCTTAACTGCCCCATGTACCACAGTAGTATGACCCTCTAGGATAATGTCAGTTTGGGAAGAAGGGCGGACATAAGGGAGCCATTTATTTATTGACCCTCTTATATTGCAGCCCGTCCTTGATCTGAGTATCTTGGGTCAGCTTTTGGAGCTCAGCTTAGACCTTTGGAGTTTCCAACTCCCAGCGTTCAGGTTGGTCAACTAGATCATACAGTCTGTCTTCCTCAAGAGTCAAAGCAGCCAGCACCAGCATCCTAGAGAGGCAATCAGCGTTCTTATGAATCATGCCCGCACAATGAACAATAGTGAAATCATAAATCTCCTGTATTAAGGCCCATCTGGATTAACGGTCAACCAGGTCCTTCATCTTCTGAAGCCACCAGAGCAAGAAATTATCAGTAACGATGGTAAAGTGAGTGTTGTAGAGATAGGGCCAAAAGTATTTGATTGCTAACAAGATAGCCAGGAATTCCCACTTGGTAACACTATAGTTCCATTCAGTTTTATTAAAGTCTTGCTAAAATAGGCCACTGGGTGGTCGACCTGATTTCTGTCATGCTGGGATAGGATGGCCACAATGGTGACATTGCTCACATCTGTGAACAACGAGAAAGGTTGATCAAAACTTGGCTGGACTAAAATAGGTTTAGTGAAAAGAGCAATCCTCAACGTATTAAAAGCCTGTTTTTGTTCCAGACGCCACTCAATTGGCATGTTTTTCTTCAGGAGGTAAAATAGAGGCTCGCTAGGTCAGTAAACTGAGGGATAAACTAATGATAATAACCCTCCATGCCAAGGAATACCTGAATATCCTTTAGGCTCTGGGTCACAACATCATTTTATGGCGTCAACTTTGTCCATATGGGCTGGATGCCATCTTTTGAGACCTTGCGTCCCAAAAACTACATTTCTAATTGGAAGAAGGAGCACTTAGAAGGTTTTAGCTTTATCAGAGCCTTCTTGAGCCAATTAAAAACTTCCCAAAAATTTCCACGTGTCCATTAAAAGTTCGTGAGAAGACAGTTATGTCATAAAGGTAGACAGGGACACACAATAGCTTTGAGTTCCTGATGATATTGTCCATGGCGCGTTGAAAAGTGGCCAGAGAGTTACAGAGGCCCTGGGGAATCCTTGTGGGTTTGAATAGCCTTTTATTGGCTATTAGCGCACACAAATCTTGATCTTTGGGGAGAGCTCCACTTGCCAATATCTGCTGGCAAGGTCCATTGCGGAAAAATACTGCAATCCAGTGAGCAGTCAGAGAGAGTCATCAATTCAGGGAAGAGGATAACTGTCCTTCTTGGTGATGGAGTTAATCTGACAATAGTCCATCACCACCTGATGGCTGCCATCTTTCTTCTAAACCAGAAGAAGAGGAGAGGCAAGTGCTGCACGAAAACACCAAGAGTCTTACTTTGAGTAGTTGTTTAAGCTCTTCCACCACCAGGGCTTCTTCAACTTTTCTTTTTCAGTAGGTCAGGACTGGAAGGGGGAGCGTCTCCAGTCTCCACATGAAATAAAACTCAATTCAAGTTTACAAAGTAATAGATTGAGGCTAAAAAGTAGGTTTGAATACTCCTCTAAGAATTATTGAACTTTGCGCTGTTGTTCTTCAGTGAGATTCTTTCCAATACTGGTGTTGACTAGGGCCACTGATGAGGATGTCTCAAAACTAAGGTCCCTTAGGCTCCCAAATTGTGGATGTCTTCAACGCCTCTACTGGTAGGAGGCAGACATAGGTATAAAGACTGTTTGGGACTAGTACCATGGGTCTGTTGGTAAGGTTATATAAGTCCTGGGAAGCATCCCCTCTGCCTGGACTGGGCGGTGTTCCCATTCCCCACTAAAAAGGGTCTGAAGTGGGCAGCTGTCCCTCTTGCCTCACAGGGTGATCTCATCCATGTGGTCAACGAGAATTGGGTAACAGCCCTTCCTCTGAAGATTTCACCACCAGTCCCCGCAATTGCCTCCACCAAATTAGTATTGTGAATTGAGGAAACTTGTGCCAAAATAATTGGATTTCTGCCACCCCCATAGGCTGAAAGGTTCCGATGAAGTTAATGGCACTGAGCCCTCAAAATCAAGGTCTGGAAGCCTTAAACCCTTGGTAACTAAGCCTGATGGGCTTGCACATTCAGTAAAATAGGAATCAAGTGTTAATCCTTGGTAAAATTCGCCAATGGCATCAGGCCATTGGAAATTGTTGCCGTTGGTTTGAAACCTGCTTCAAAGCCATCATGGACAAAGCCTGACGGGCGTACCTTTAAGAATAATGTGTCCAGTGTCAAATCCTTAGTAAACTCGCCAAATGGCATTGGGCCATTGGAAAATGTTGTCGCTGAATTAAAAACCCTCAAAAACATTGGGGATGAAACCCAATGGACATGTACCTCCTAATATGCATGTTTCAAATGCTGAATCTTTGGCAGGACTCGCCTATGGCGTTGGGTCATCATCAAAAGTCGCCAATAGCTCTAAACCCTCCCCTTAAAAATCAGGATTGTCATTTGATGCATCTCGCTTGGCATAAAGGACGCCCAAGTGACTGGGTGCAGGAAGGTTGGGTATCCCAAACCTGTTTCTGACCTCTTGGGACTACCCCTATGTGAGGGTGGCTTTGGGAGGTTCCTGTCACCTTTCAGGCAAGATGCCATCATGCTAATTGTCAGAAATGTGGTGAAAACACAATTTGGGCATCTATGGTTAAACTGACAGTGACTCGGCCCACCACTGACTCCTTTGAAATCTTCATATTGAATTTGTTTCCCCCACTCCCCACTTAAAGTTCGCCAGGTTAGGTCAAATCTTGCAGGCCCCAATCCCATTCTTTACTAAGTTATTCCCCGAATCAATTGTCTATTTAAGCAGTCATAACACACTAAGGAAATTAATGGTTGCTTTTCTTAAATTTACTATTTATTAAAAATCTCCCTAAGTTCAAAATATTTTAATTTATTTTAAATTTTTTTCCTTGTTAAACTCCCTATGGCACTAAAGATGTTGCCCCTTGTGCCCCTTATTGGCTGGGCAATACCAATCATGATAGTAACTATAGCGCCAACCGCAGTCAACTGATTGTATTATTTAAGAAGTTTATGAGAATTCAACCCAATTGTCGATGCCATCCACCAGCAGGATATTGGTATCCTGTGGGCCCATCCATCTCCACTACAGGTGAGGATCTGTCCCCTCACCTCCATTTTCATACTTAACCCTTTTATGGAGGTTCCAGAGCTACCAAATTTGATCACACAACTCCCTGCACTAAGACCCACAAGGTCTGGAGTTTTAATAACCTGGTTACTTATTGGGTTTCTTTTTACACTTGTTATGCATTGGCGCGCAATAATTGTACACCTTCCTGCACAAATCAACGTTGTTCAAGTGGTATCACCTCTGGCATTCTGGCTTTCCTTTTGGGTGCTTGTACATCCCAACTGGCAGGACAGTCTAAACTTCATATGCCGTCTCCCTGACATAATTGGCCATCCAATGTTTCCAGCCATTTCCGCCCTCCTCATAGAGATGGGCGCTGCAGTGATTACCCTTTACCAAATGAACGTGCAGTCAGTAGCTTGTATCCTGCAGTTTTTTGGTCAGTCGCCAATCTTGTGAGCAGCGTTCAGATAGCCTTGGGAAGAATTTCTCCATGGTAGCATGCCCTCATTACCCACTACTCTTCCATCAGCTCACTCTCAGGTGAGGAATCCAGGTGTTCCTTCCCAAGATGTGGCTAATCAAGTCCTCAATGCCCTTGCTGAGATGCAAATGCAATCTACAGTTGCCTTAAATAATGCCGCTTCATTGTCCAGTGCCCAGCAAGTTGTTGCCCTTTTGGATGAAGTTGAAAGCGAAGCTCATTGGTGGGTGTGAGGACTTCTGCATTCTGCTATTAGAGCAGATGACCCTACCTCACTTATTGCAGCAGTATCAGCAACATTGAAACCCCCTGTACCATGCTCAGAACGTTTATTTCGATTACTCTCTCTTATTTCCAAAGCCCCTAGCATGGGCTCTTTAGTCGCAGTCTTCTGTGAGCAAGTCCCAGCGCTTGATATTTCTGGAGATATGCTCCAAGCAATTTTCAGATTGGGGTTGGATTCTGCCTCCACTCATCACAAGGTTTGGTCCACCCCTATGGTAACCGTGGATCAAATTTTTCAGGCAGCAACTTCCATCAAGGCCTCTCTCCAACATCATTTCCACCCTCAAGAGGGAAACTTCATGATTGGGTTGGCCAACGGAGTCTCAGATCCTGATCCTGTAGTTGAATCAGTATTTGTATTGGTCCTAGGGTCAGACGCTGCCTTTGCACCCAAGTTGGTTCATCCTGGCTCACCTACAGCAAGTCTATGGAAGCTCAGCTTGAGGAAGATAGATCTAAACTTCTCTTCCCCCTCAGTTTTGATCCCATAAAAGATCCTGATCTTCCCCCTGATTTGCTTGCTATATCTTCAGTGTCATCAGAAATGACCGTACTTGCTAATAAACAGACTTTCGCCTACTTTTTATTACCAATGAAAATTAGTATTGGATCACACCAGGTGTCTTTCAACAGCATTAAAGGTGTTGGGGATTCATCTACGATGACCAATTTTACTCTAAATTGAGATTCAATATCTCAGTCTAATAATATTATAAAATCTACATTGGAGATATCCAATTCTAGAATGGACCAATGATCAACCCTTTGGAGGTATCATCCTTCTATGAAGGATGATGCTAAGATATCTGATGAGGCAAAAAATTATATAAGAGAATCAGACTCATCAAATAAGAATATTATCAAATCTGGCCATCATAAGTATGGCATTTTTAATCAGCAATATTGGTCATCTAATAGGAAAGATCTTCCCTTAGGTGCACCTTGAAAATCCTCACGCATACCTACTAAATCTACCCCTATAAATATCCCTCATTTCTAACTAATAAAACCACAACTTTTATCTCGATTAGCATTTTTGTCTCTTTTTTTAGTACTAGATGGTCCCATAATTTTGGTCTCTTTTTTTATACTAGATGAAATTTTGTATTTCATACAGTATTCTATATTCCAATTGGAATCAACTATAGCAACAAAACTAATAACTTCGTTGTCATTGTGTCAATCTTCGCTAGAGCCATGGAACTAATAATTTTGTAGCCTTTGTAGCACCTGCTTATCATATTTCTCACAAAATTCCAATACTGGTGCTCCCTGCCAGGTCTGCTTCCAAGGCTACCTGGTGAAAACATACTTTCACAACCATGAATATGTCTAGCGAAGAAAGCCATTTTTCTGAGGAATCAATGAGTATCACCCAATGGGTACACTCCAAAGGCAAGAGATGCCTTCCGCTACTACAAATAATCTACAATTTCAAGCTTCTATGGACTTGGCCATCGAGGGCCCTGACCAATCTAATTATCAGATTTAAGCCACAAATGTTGAAGAAACCTTCAAAAGCTTGTTAAGGGGGCTATTCAGCCTGGTGCTCACCCTAATCATGACCAAGCATCTAAAGTTGCTAGAAACATGATGAACTTATATAGCTGAGCGGTGTTACAGCCTACTGAAGTTGGTTTGGCTAGAACTGAGCAGTACCTCTGACATTATGTACATCCTGATATTCACCATGTACTCCAGATTTTGGGGTTGCATCATCTCGAAATCCAGCGCCAGTTGACTCTAGTGCAACAATTTCACTCTCAATTATCTTCATTTTATGAAATGGCATCTAACTTTGAAAGTGATAATTGGGAAGCCATTCTCAATAATAGAAGAGAAATCAACAGATATTCATAACCAGTTAGTGAGAATCAATAATGGAGTTGTGGGATACATCAGCCAAGAAGTATCTCAGCAAGTTAGCGATGTCACTAACCCTATTCACCACTGTATCACCTCCCTGGAGGATGAGATTAAGAGACAACTGGATCAGTTGTGGGCCAAACATGAATAGTGCTTGTATGAGCTTAACGGGCTATCCCAACATCTTGTCCAAATGGTGGGTAATATCAGAGAAGGTGAACCCAGCCCTGTTGGTCCTCCTGGACCACTGGGACCACCTAGCTCCCCATTGGTAACCCTGGGACCTCCTGGTGAACGTGGTCCCCTGGTCTGGTGGGTCAACAAGGCCCGCTGGGGCCAACAGGTAGAGATGGGTCGCAAGGACCCCTGGGACCTCCTGGTCCCCCTGGCTCCTTGCTTCCAATGTCCAATTCTGAACCTTTGATGCTACTAGTATCTCGAGTACAAGCATTAGAAACACAAATCTGAGCCATAGCTCAAGGGTGTTTCTTATCTTTAGAAGGCCTTCCAACTGACCTGATTACTCATTAACCAACTTATTGGATGGCGTGGATAATGCCCATCGCCTATGCGATGCTAATCAAACTACTCAAGAAACCCAGTTTGCAAGGCTAAATGCTTCCATTGAATGGTTATCTGCTCATGTGGACTAATTGAGAACAAGCAGGCTGAAATGATCACTGCAATTTCTAACTTGAATCAACAACCTGCAAATGATCATCTTGCTCAATGGGTTCATAATTTACAGGAGGACCTCAATCATCTAAGGCAACAAGTTGACCAAATCCCCTCTCAAGTTCATATCCCAGAATCAGAACCCTCCAAAGCTGAGCCAGTCTTGGTATCAGGTGTACATGTTTTGAGCAATGAACCCACTACCTTTAAACCTACCTTTAAGGATAAGTTTGAGCCGGGTGAAGGTAGCATCCATTCATTCCTCTTTGTCTATGAGCGTGCAATGGATGGGGCAATCCTAATCAACAGAAGGTCTGGCATATTACCTCTTGCCTAAGCCAGTTTATGCAAGAAATCATGGTACCTCACTTGAAGGTTTGCAATACATGGGCTCAAGTGAAGACCGCCCTTATTAAGGAATTTGGGAGTGATCAAATCCTCTCAAACCAAAAGCAAGCCTTTATGAGTATTCAAATCAAATGAGGAGAGTCTATCCAAGATTTCGCTAAAAGATTCTACCATGAGGCCCAAACTCTTGCCACTTGCGACTGGATTACAGTAGATGATGCTATATCAGCTGTAATGAGTGCATTCACTTCTCGCACTCAGTTACTACTGCATTTGAAATCACTTAAGAGAAATTTCCGATCCATTATCAACATCAAAGAAGCGCTCATGGAGATTCCCAATGGTGTGGTACACCTGACCTCCGCGAATAACCCTCATTCTTACATCCATGTGATGCCACCTAAGCCCAAGTCTAAACTGAAGAAGGAACCATGCTCTTATTGTGGTCTCGTGGGTCATGTGGTATCTCAATGTTGGAAAAAGCAAGTGGAAGAGTCAAAAAAGAGGAGTCAGCATAGGGCATGAGGCTCCCTGTGCTGACCTACCTCCTGTGCCTCCATCAAAATCTTTTAACTCTTCTACCAATTGTTATGTGATATCCGCTCCTGGTGAGCTTGATGTTCCTGATGAATTAGCCAACAAAGATACCATTTCTACTTACGCTTCTGCTTGTTCTTCTTCTAATTCATTTCAATTGATCAATCCCTCGGTGTTTTCAATCCCAAACTTTGGCTCTGATGTAACCTGGGTGGAAGTCATCGTGCATAAGGTGAAAGTTTTGGCTATTATTGATACAGGATTGCCCATCAATGTAATCTCGTCCAGGCTTATGAAAAAATCAAATTGGTGCTGGACTTGAACCATTCCCAAGGCTATGGAACTGCTGGTCCTTCCTACACTAAGTCTATAGGAGCTTACTCCTCTCTTCCAATGTGCTTTTGAAAATTGGTTGTGTCAGCCCCTGCAGTAGTATTGGATAACAACTGCTATGACTTGCTCTTGGGAACTAAGTTTCTTATAGATTTTGATGTGATAATCAGTCTTAAGGATAGTTACCTTTCTTTAATGGGTACCAAGTACCTTTAATTCTACAGGATGTCCCTAATAGCAAAGGCAAACTCAAATGACGTGTTTGCTTGTTGGAACACCCCACTTCTATCTCTCATTTAGAATACCAAATCTTGGGACCAAGAACTATACTTCCACCTCCATCAGCTTGTGCCTCTGAGGGCATGCCTTTATATTCTAACTCTCTGATTACCATTCCCCCAAAAGCTCAAATCATTGTTGATATGGGAGTACAAGTATTTGTACCCACTGATCATGTGTTAGAGATCTTCGGTAACCAAAATCCCTCTCATTTGGAGGCCTTACCCTGCCCTGGTATCCTTGATCCTGCCTATGATGGGACTGTTTCAATTCTACTAGCTAATCTCACTTCTCGACATATGCAATTGAATTGCAATAACCCCATCGCCTATGTGAGGCCTACTCCTGTGAGTTAAATCTTATCCATGTTGGGATGTGGAGATCTACGTGAATTTGGGCTAGAAGATTCCCCTATTGTTGCTAGAATTGACGTCAAAATTTGGGGACTCTCTCACTCTAGAACAACATCATGAAGCTGAGGCTCTGATTGAAGAATATGGATATATTTGCCAAGGTTCTGAAGATTTTGGACTAATGAAAGATATGCAGCATCAGGTGAAAACTGGTGATACTCCCCCTATTTGAGCTCTACCATATCATAAATCTAAAGTTGAGGAGGCTCAGGTCTCATTGAAATTGAAACAACTCCTTGATGCGGGGCTGTTAACGCCTTCTAAGAGTCCATGGGCTTCCCTTTACTACTCATTCAAAAAAAGATGGGGCCATAGAGTAATTATGGACTATTGTCAGCTCAATGCTGTTACCCAAAAGGATTCTTATCCTTTACCTCGCATCAATGATTCATTGAGATTATTGTCCAGATCACAATACTTCTCAGCTATGGACCTTGTGAGTGGCTATTGGCATTTTGACCTAGCTCTGGAAGATCGTCAAAAATGTGCCTTAATCTCTAGTGAGGGGTTATTTGAGCCCACTTGTATGCCGCAGGGACTTTGTAATGCCCCTGCCACTTTTCAACGAGCCATGGATGGCTTGTTTGGGGATTTGAAACTTTTTGTGTTTTGGTATATTTAGATGATGTTACTGTGTTTTCTCGCACTTTTAATGAGCATTTGGCTCATTTAAAGGAAGTTTTTGTCTGTATGCATCTCACTTCGCTTAAGCTAAAACCATCCAAGTGTGCCTTTTTAAGACTGAGATGGAATTCTTAGGTCATAAAGTTAATCACGAGAGGATTTTACCCTTATCTAATAAGATACAAGCTATTTTGGACATGCCTGTTCCTAAAAGCTTGTGCAATATTCAAGTGTTTTTAGGGATGGTTGGTTATTATTGACAATTCATCCCTCATTTTGCAGAGATTGCGGAGCCTTTAGTTTACCTTTTGCATAAGGAAGTCCCTTTTGTATGGGAAGAATTTCAGCAGCAAGCTTTTGATCTGTTGCGCCAAGCCTTAATGAGTGCCCCAATCTTAGCCCATCCTGACTTTTCCAAACCTTTTATACTATTTACTGATGTCAGTGATATTTCTATTGGATCCATTCTAGCTCAACATGATACTAACTTAGTTGATCACCCCATCACATAATATAGTAAAACCCTTTCTAAGGCCAAACGCAATTATAGCGTTACCAAGAGAGAATGCCTTGCTGTCTTGTCTGCCATTATGCATTTCCGCCCTTACCTCTATGGCAAGCATTTCACTATAGTCACAGATCACGCTTCCCTGAAGTGGTTGCAACAAATGAAGGATCCAGATGGGCGCTTAGCTAGATGGGCTTTAAAGCTCCAAAATTATGACTTTACTATTCAACATCATGCTGGCACTATTCATCAAAACGCTGATGGACTTTCTCAATTGCCTATCCTAACGTTATTTTCTGCTGAAGAGGATCGCATCTATGACTTGATTAGTAGACCTGAGCTCTGGTACTGGGAATCTAAGGATGTTATCTCGAAGTTACAATCCTTAACCAAAGATACTCAGGTTAAAGAAGGTTCATTATACAAAAAATTGGGATCTAAATGGTTGCCCTTTATTTGGCCCTCTGCGAGGACTGATACTATTATGGAGGCCCACCAAACAGTAGGGCATGGAGCTGTTGCTAAGACCCTACAGTGGTTGAAAACTCATTGTTATTGGGATAACATGATGGAATCTGTACACTATGTGTTGGAGTCTTGTCTTATGTGCCAACAACAACGTGGTGGAAATCTGATGTTTCAACAAAAAATTGTGGGCCCTTCCAAACCTTTCTCTACTATGAGTATCAATGTGGTGGGTCCTCTCCCTACTGCCACTTATGGGCATCAATATATTATGTTAGCTATCGACCATTTTACTAAATGGATTGAAACTGTCTCTGTTTCCACAGTCACTGCAAAGGCTACGGCGTCCTTTCTTTTCAAGAAAGTTTTCACCAGGCATGGTAGCCCAAAAGTCCTGTTATCAGATAATGGGACCAACTTCATTTCTCAGGTGGTATCCAAGCTTACTAAGTTAATTGGTACTCTATCAGTCATTCATGTCCCCATATAATCCTTCTACTAATGGTGCAGTTGAACAAGAAAATGGCATTCTTGTAGCCATTCTTTAAAAGATGGCTTCCAATGACCCTAGTAGATGGAATCTCTACTTGCCTAGTGCAATGTTAGCCTATAGAGTTAGCTACCATCGTATAATTGGAGATGTCTCCTTTTTAAAGCTTTATATGGTTGGATCCTATCCTCCCCTCAAGTGTACAACCTATACTTGAGGAAGCTACCCCGCAAACTACTGATTTAGCTATGAGGAGACTAGCTGATGAAATCATTTGGTTGCAAGCTTTAGCTTCAAGTTCCCTTGCTGCTACCACCTTAAAGGAGGGAACAAGAACCAACGCTAGTAGACCTACGCTACCAGAATACCAAGTCGGGGATTTTTACTATTCTCTCACCATAGGCCTGGAGGAAGGATTCACAAACTTGACACCTTATGGGCTTGTCCATGCCATATTATTTATTGTCGGTGTATTGAATACTCCATTGCCTCTGTTGATACTGGTAATGTTATCAATAGAGTATATAGTAGATTTCTGCGTAAGTATGTGCCCCCTAGGCAAGATCTTGAGGGGGGCATTGTTGGGGATTCATCTACAATGACCAATTTTACTCAAGATTGAGATTCAATATTTCAGTCTAATAAGATTGTAAAATCTATATTGGAGATATACAATTCTAGGCTGGACCAATGATCAACCCTTTGGAGTTATCATTCTTCTCTGAAGGATGATGCTAAGATATCTGATGAGGCCAAAAATCATATAAGAGAATTGGACTCATCGAACAATAATATTATCAAATCTTGCCATCACAAGTATGGCATTAATAATCAGCAATATTAATCATCTAATAGGAAAGATCTTCCCTTAGGTGCACCTCAAAAATCCTCACGCATACCTACTAAATCTACCCTATAGATATCCCTCATTTCTAATTAATAAAGGATCACAATTTTTGTCTCAATTAGCATAATTTTGGTCTCTTTTCATACAGGATTCTGTATTTCCTATTAGAATCAACTATAGCAACAAAATAATAACTTCGTTATCATTGTGTCAAACTTTTCTAGAGCCATGGAACTAATAATTTCATAGCCTTTGTAGCACCTGCTTATCTTAATTTCTCACAAAATTCCAATATAAGGATTCACCTTGAGTCTAATATGCTGTCATTCTCCAATGTTCAGATGGAGGGCGACTTTCCTTTACTAAATACTTTTACTAAAACTCAAGGTCATAGTTTCATTACTTCCCTTGTCTCCCCTGAAGGCCTCCCATCAAATTTTCCAGAGGCGTTGATGAGTTATCAAAGTATTTTTAAATTCCAAGAAGGAGGACCGCCTTCCCCCACTTAAAGAATTTGACTTGAGATTTCGGAAAATGGTGCAGGTAGTGAGCATAAACTGCCCACGTACCCACATACAGCGGAGGAGGAGGCAGCCCTTAATGCATGGTTGGATGACATGCTTAAGAAGAACTGGTTGTTCAAAAAAAAATTCCCTGGTTGCCTCTCCCATTGTCTTTGACAAAAAGGATGATGGTTCCCTTTGTCCCTGCGTGGATTATGGTCACTTTAATAAGATCACAGTCCACAATCCCTACCCTCTTCCTTTGGAACAGACAATAGAAAAAAATTTCAAATTGTGTGTTCTCAAAACTCAATATTGTTAATGCCTTCAATCAGATTCAGATGAAGGAAGGTCAGGAAATTTTACCACAATATAAATGAAACAGGGCATCTTCCAATTTTGAGTAATGCCTTTTGGCTTAGAAATGCGCCAGCCACATTTCAAAGAATGATTGATAGTGTGCTGGGTGATCTCCAGTTCACCTGTGCGGTTGCATATATCAATAATATTTTGGTACACTTCCCCACTCCTGAACAACATGTAAAGAACTTGGAGGCGGTAGTGGCTGTTTTACATAAGGCAGGCCTGTACATTAAACCATCAAAATGCGAGTTTTACAGGGTGGAGGTTACCTTCTTGGGCAATCTCATCTTAAAAGATGGGTACGGCGTTCCCCCAAACAAGTTGGACGCCATCCGCAAATGGCCAACCCCCACAACCAAAAGCAACTGAGAAGCTTCTTGGGTACTATCATTTTTCTTAAAAATTCTCCCCTGCCCTATCCTAGTTAGCCACCCCAATTCACCCGCTCACGGGCAAGAATGTCCCCTTTTGTTGGATGCATGAGTGCCAGAAGGCATTTAAGACAATTAAAGAGGTGTTCTTGTAACCCCCATATTAAAACATGCAGACCCCTCCAAACCCTATGTCATAGCATGTGATGCATCATCCGTTGTGGTTGGGACTGTCTTGCTTCAGGAGCATGAGGGGAACATCCGGTTGCCTACTTTTCCCACAAGTTCTCTCCCACTGAACAGTCCTGGGCCATCTAAGATAAAAAGCTGGCAGCCGTAGCATGGGCCTTGACCCATTGGCGATATCTCTTGCAGGGCGCTCAGTATGAGTTAACAGAGCGCATGGACCACCAAGCCCTTCTTTATTTCTGCAAGCCACAAAAGTTGGCACACTGGCAGGCCCAAACCTACTGAGATTTGTGTAGCTTTAACTTCAAGTATGAGTTTTTAAAAGGAGCATTGAATGTTCTTCCATACTTCCTAAGCTGTAACCCTGCACATTGTCCTGTAGACTCAGATGAGGCAGATCTGGTCACAGTAATTCCCACCACCCAAATATTATCAATTGTATCACCTGTGGTTTTGGCAGTGGACTTAGCTCTGGACGCCCCTCTAATTTCTCAAGTTTTAACAGCACAAACGGCCTGTGCAGAAGGTGTGGACCTTCTGGAGTGGTTATCCCTCACCGCTTCAAAACATACCTTATATTATTTGGCCAAGGGCTTTTTCAATTTTGGTCATGGGTCTGGGTCCCTCCTCTCTTTTGAGCTGAAGAGATTCAGGTTCATCACAACCATCCCGCAGTTGGGCACCCTGGAAATAAGAAGTGATCAACTTAATTAAGCGTACTAATAATTGGGTGGGTTTGTCAAAGGATGTTCCAGCCTGAATTGCAGACTGTGTGACTATTGTATGGGCCAAGTCAGACCTGTCTTGAAGAAATGGCCTTCTTCACCCCTTACAACGGGCAGAGGGACCATGGA
Organism: Massospora cicadina; assembly: GCA_022478985.1. Classification (NCBI taxonomy): domain Eukaryota; kingdom Fungi; phylum Entomophthoromycota; class Entomophthoromycetes; order Entomophthorales; family Entomophthoraceae; genus Massospora; species Massospora cicadina. Next base: position 172,474 of record JAKSZP010010586.1, read on the forward strand.
CGTCAGTGTCCGTGGATTTTATTGTAAAACTTCCCAGTTCCATTGGGTTTACAGCGGTGACAGTGGTGGTTGATTGCTTTATATAATTTTCCCTTTTCATCCTATGCTCTTCCACTATTACCTCTGAGGAAGCTTCCCTTCTATTTGTGCGTCATGTGTTCTCTATGTTCAGTCTCCCACAGGAGATTGTCAGTGACTGTGGGCCCCAGTTTATGGCGCAATTCTGGAATGAGCTCTTATCAATCTTTTAAACTACGCCCTATCATTCCACTGCATAAAACCCCCAATCCAATGGACAAACTGAATGGGTTAATCAGATCCTGGAATAGTACCTGTGGTGCTATGCTGAAGCTTCTCAGGATACCTGGGCTGATGACCTCCCTCTTGCTCAGTTTGCATATAACAACGGAACACATGCCTCCACTGGGTTTCCCCCTATGAAGCAACCTTGGGGAACAACCTCTCATTTTCAGTTGATCCATGCCATTGTCCAGAGTTACCAGCTGCCGACGACCATGCTGAGCATATTTGGGCTACACAGTCCTTGGTTAGGGAGCATCTAACCAAGGCTATAAGTAACTACAAGCGGTTTGCAGATTGGAAGCAGCTCCCAGCACATGTAATAGAGGTGGGCTCATATGTCATGCTCTATACGCCATTTGCGGATGCAGGTGTCCTTGTGCAAGCTTGTAAGAAAATTCTTTGATCTTCAATTGGTGGAGAAATATTTGGTTAATGGCGTTTTCTGTTTTATATTGCCACCTCACTGGAAGCAATACCCAGTTTTCCATGTGTCTCATCTGTCCCCATTCAAGGGGGCAATCCTCTCAGATCCAGAGCCTATTGTGATCAAGGGTGTGAAAGAGGCTGAAGTGGAGGTCATCCTGGCTTCCCGCAATTCTCAGCGGTCTGTTCAATATCTTGTCACATGGAAAGGCTACCCAGCCTATGAGAACAGTTAGGTCAGGGCCCAAGATTGCACAAACTGTTTGAAGCTGATTAAGGCTTTCCAGACACTCACCCAGAAGCTCCCTATCCTCCCTCAAAGATTGCTACTTTGATGGCAATCAAATTGCCCAAAGCCTACAAAAATGTGGCTCTCATGCAGTTCCCCAGTGGTGGCACCCCTTTTAGCAAAAGGGAAGGATAATGTAAGTCCAGGGGAGCATCACCTCTTCCTAGACAGGGAGGTGTTCCCATTCCCTACAAAAAAAGGGTCCAAAAAGGGCATCAGTACCTCTCATCTCACAGGGATATCTCACCCATGTGGTAGATGAGTGATGGGTAACTTCTCTCCCCTTGAAAATCACCACCTGTCCCACAATTGCCTCCACCAAATTAGTACAGTAGATTGAGGAAATTTGCGCCAAAATACTTGCAAGCTGCCACTCCCATGGGCCTAAAGGTTATTATGAAGTCAGTGGCAACAATCCCTTGAAATCAAGGCCTGGAAGCCTCAAACCCTCAGCAACAAAGACTAATGGGCATGCACATTCAGTAAATGAGGAATCAAATGCTGAAGTCTCAGCAAAACTCGCCAATGGTATCAGGCCATTGGGAAATGTTGTTTTTGGTTCAAAACCTACTTCAAAAACTTCTGGGACAAAGCCTGATGGGCATGTACCTCTTAAGCAGAATGTGTCCAGTGTCAAATCTTTGGTTAAACTCGCCAATGGCATTAGTCCATTGGGAATGTTGTCACCAATTCAAATTTGACCTTGAAAACTTTGGGGACAAAGCCTGGCGGGCATGAACCTTCTAAGATGAATGTGCCAAATGTCAAATTTTTGGTGAAACTTGCTGATGGCATTGGGTTATCATTAAAAGTTTCCACTAGCCCAAAATCATCAAAAAAACCAGGATTGTTGTTCAATGCATCTCGCTTAGCCAAACAGATGCCAAAGTGACTGGGTGCAGGAAGGTTGGGTATCCCAGACCTGTTTCTGACCTCTTGGGACTACCCCTATGTGAGGGTGGCCTTGGGAGGTTCCTGTCACCTTTCAGGCAAGATTCCATCATGCTAATTTTCAGAAATGTGGTGAAACCACAATTTGGGCATCCGTGGTTAACTGACAGTGACTCAGCCCACCACTTACTCCTTTGAAGTCAGTTTAAATTAAATTTGTTTCCATTACCCCCACCCACTTAAAGTTTGCCAGGTTAGGTCAAATCTTGTGGGCCCCAATCCCATAATTTTCTAAGTTATTACCCAAATTAATTATCTATTTAATCAGTCATATGACACTGAGAAATTAATGGTTGATTTTCTTAAATTTACTATTCATTAAAAAATCTCCCCCAAGTTCAAAATATTTTATTTTATTTTAAATTTTTTTCATTGTTAAACTCCCTATGTCACTAACAATGTGGCCCCTTGTGCCCCTTATTGGCTGGGCAATACCAATCATGATAGTAACTATAGCGCCAACCGCAGTCAACTGATTGTATTATTTAAGGGATTTATGAGAATTTAACCCAATTGTCGATGCCATCCACCAGCAGGATATTGGTATTCTCTGGGCCCATCTGTCTCCACTACTGGTGAGGATCCACCCTCTTGCCTCCATTTTTGTACCTAACCCTCCTATGGAGGTTCCCAAGCTGTCAAATCTGATCACACAACTCCCCGCACCAAGACCCACTGGGTCTGGATAGAACAATCTGGTTTCTTATTGGGTTTCTTTTTACACTTGCTATGCATTGGTGAGCAATTGATGTACACCTTCCGCACAAATCAACGTTGTTTTAGTGGCAATGCCTCTAGAATTCTGGCTTGCCTTTTGAGTGCTTGTGCATCCTGACTGGTGGGACAGTCTAAACTTCATATGCTGTCTCCCTGAAAGATTAATAATGTTGGTAGATTGGCCCTACACTCTATCTCCAGGGTGGAACATCCCTGACCCTCATGATCCCTACCTGGAGTTACTTTGACCTTCTGTCCCTCATTGTTAAGTAGCCTCTTTTTTGAGTCTGTTTGTGTGTATAAGTAGCTCCAGGTTGGGAGTGGTAGCACCAACTAATCTCTAGATGCACTCACCCAGCACCTATCCTCAGGGACATTCAAATTCTACCCTTAAACTATCTAAAATCCAATCATTTTCAATAATAATAATAAGGTAGGAAAAAGGTCTTTATTACATAAAGAATCTAGGTATTTATACTATAGTGATAATTAGAAAAACCCTTGGCCACCTATTTTATCATCAGAAAAACTGCCAGAAAACTTGGAATACCTCTCCTAGCAAATATAACCTGCCTAACTTCCATCAATTTCAAACATCCTTGGCATTGAATGCCAGATGATCCTAATTTAAAACCTAATATGATTTACATCAGCAATAATCACCAGTATTTATGCAGATATGGCACATTAGAATATCAATCTACTTCAGCATTTATGTTATTAAATCAGAACACTCAAAAAGCTATTGGTGATTGGTACAATGCTTTTATAACTGCCAGAAATCAGAAAGCTAGCTTAGAATACTCTAAGAGCATATTTGGAACTACCTAAAATCTTCAAAAAGCCAATTTGAATAAATGAGTAACATATTGGGGTTGGAAATTCAAAAGTTGGTACAGGTTACATTTGATGACAAGGGCACCCAACGTAAATAAAAACAACCGCTGGAATACATAGGATTTGATAGGGTTACAAATTGCAACAAGGTAAAAAGGATATTGGACTCCCAATGGGTTAAGTTCAGGATCAGTTACTTAGGTTCTTGGAAAGGGTACCCACTTATGAGAGCAACAGGGTTCCTAAAGATTGCATAACTTCAAGGAGCTGTATGCTTTTTTCCATGATAAAAAACAATGTAGCTTCTTCCTCCATCACCCAATTCCCCTGCCAATGCAGCCCTCAAGTTGCCAATTTTGCATAAAAATTATGCCCTGGCTCAGGCCCTGAGGGGAGTGTGAACTTGGTTGTTATAGGAAAGGGTAATGTAAGGTTCTAGGAACCAACTATTAAGCTGAATAGAACCTTGCACCACTTCAGAACCAAGAAGGGGTCAACCATAAAATTCTCCCTCTTTCTCAACTTGCTAATCTAATGCATACTCTAGATGAGAGATGTGCATCAGATGTCCTACCTCATTTGCCCTTTCCAACCCCAGGACAATTCACAGCCTTAAGCCAACCATCATCTCTGAAACTACAGAGGAATACCTGCAGAGATTAGTTATTTTCGCCCATATTTTAATACTGCTTCTCAGAAAATTGATGAAAAGGCTAAATGCCTCTTTGAACTGAGGTTTAACAGAGGTGCTCTCATTGTAAAAAATTAGACCTAAGGATACCCCATTTGAAAAATTTTAGCAAAACTCCCTTGTATATCCAATTAATCAGAAAAGGTGTGCATCATGATTTGATCCTGTCAGGTTTGAATAATGCCAAAAAAATCTGATATTCAAAACAGGTTCAAGTTTCTCATAAACAATAATATTGTTCAATTTTTGTGAGTAACTTGTTCTTACCCTAAGCAGGTATGATCCCCCTGCAAGTTTGAGAATAGCAATTAATCTAATTTGGGACTTTGTTGTTTGCCTAAGCCTCCCCCATCTGCTCATACTTAAATTTAGCACCCTGCTAATAATAGTGTTGGGTTATTTGCTTCTCTTATTTCCCAAACAAATTAACCCATAAAATCCTCTATCATTAAATTCATTTTATATAAAATTCTATAAGTTAAACTGCAGCTCCTGCAATGGTAAAGTTGGAGGCCATGAAAAGGTCTAGTTACTGCCCCAGTTGAAGGGGTTTTTCAGTTGATAACTACATCTGACTTCCCAAAAATGATACTCACTCAGCAGAAAACCCCACCTCATTGTCCTCATTAATTTATAATATGCAACACCTCTCCCCCACAGCACCTCCCTTAATCCTCATTGAGAAGGTGCCACTTAGTATTCTATATCTGCTATTGTGGCTGCTGAGGTACCCACATTTGCAGCCCAGTTTTATCTTGGCACACTCTTTGCCTAACACAAATAAATACACTTATTGCTTGAACATCAATTTTAATTTAAATTTGCTAAAACTAAGTTTATTTGTCAGTGCTGGTTATAATAAAGGAAACCCTGATTCAGTTGCTAATTTTGGTTATATATACAGCTAAGGAAACTATCAAAGGAGAGGATGGCTTTACAACAGTTGGGAATTTAATCAGATTATGCTTTTTCCATGATGTTCTGATACTAGTGAATTAGTTGGGGATGATCCCCAATATGATTTATTAGTGTTTATGACTTTTAAGCTTATGTGGAGAAATCTCCACCATAGCATTCAATCAAATTAAGGCTATGTCAATGACTTTTAGGCTCCTAAGGAGGGAGTTCTGAATTAGCATTTATATTTAATTCAATGATTAGACTTCCTTAAGTTACCGGAAATAATCTACAATAGTTTATTTTATCAGAATAAAGGGCACAATTGCCTACACTTAGAAATCAATCTGAGGGAAGTTCTAACCAATATTATGTCAAATGCTGCAGGCCAATGAATTTAATGAAAAGCTATTCTCTGGCAATGATGTCAATGATTATAACAGGTGGGCATTGGATTGTCATGATTGACTTATATATATATATATAAGATTTACTTTTCTAATAAAATTATCTTTTTTGCTCTTACTATATTATGCTAGTAATTGGTTTAGTTATTGTAGGAAGAAAAAGTGCCTAAATATTATAATGAACAAAGGCCAAGTTTAGTTGAACCATTACCAGTTCAGATTCATGCTTCCTGTCATCATATATGAAAATTTATTAGTTAAAAAGTAAACCCTCATGAACCTATGCAGTGACCACTTTTCAACAGCCAATGACCTTAGCCAAATGGTCCATTAGTGAGTATGCTATGCACCACCTAAGGTTCCAATCAACATTTCAAGCAGATATTTATTTATTTAAATTGAAAAATTACCTATATTGCTGTTCAATAGAGAAAAGTCATTGATAGTGTGGTTTATTTCACTAATGCAATATTTAGAAATTTGGTTATTCTGAGCATTACAGAATTAACCAAAATTTTGAACATTTATAATAAAATGGAAGCAACCCCCAACAAGACCACAAATTCTAGCAAACTGAGCAACAGATGGTCTTTGTAAGGAGAGTGTCTATAACTCTCCTGTTTCCAGCGTGGTGGTGCATGGTGCACAGAGCCAATGCAAGGAAACTAGTTGTTAATAATACAGCTGCTAGTACTCAGCAGAGGGTGCAGGAGCAACTACAGCTTAAACAAAGAAATGCTAGAATTAACCAGCCAAAAGCATCACGGTGCACATGGAGAGAAGGGTAAATGAACCAGGTTAGAGGGTACCTGGGCGAACCAATAGTGCATGAGGCGAGAATCAGATTGTGTTTACAATGACAATGTTAACAGAGCATGAGACCTCCTCAAAGAGGTTTGCATGCAGGATTGTTAGAAAAAGCATAAATTAAAATGACAAAATGGGGACAAGGTTTATTCAGAAAGTCAAACAACAAGGAATGTTGGTCAGGGAAAACACATTTAAGTTTCAACAGGGAATATGGGGTTTGTGGGAGTAAAACCCAAGCACCAATCCACTAATAAACACACACTACCATCTCAATTGGTAGAATACACCAAAACTGACTTCATTCATGTTATCTATTGAAGTTAATTTAACCTGAACGTGCAATTGTGTAAACAGAACAGGTTTCAAAACCCCAAACTCAACTAACCAAAATGAACCATTTGCATTCATTACTTAAACCATTTGTTTCAATGCCTGGGATAAAGTATGGTTGGGCATTTGGCTCTCCACTAGTACCAACCTGGGCATATTTTGCCCATACCCAGCGTTAGCTAGGGTATGCCTCAGGTCAGGGAGGACCTGTAACTTCACCTTTTGGGCCTCCTGGCAACCAGCCTTATCTTTGTGGTTGGTCCCCACTATGATGTCATGTGATCATGACATTACCTCTCCTCCCAACAGGGCCAACCCCCCTCCAGGGGCTTGCACAAGAAAAAGTTCTTGTGGGCAGGGGCCAACTTCATGGCAGAAACGGTCAGTTTGGGTTGAGATCCAGCAGCCTGGTGGAAATGCTTTGGAAGGCTTCAATCAGATCTTGGGCATGCACACAGTCACGCACTGGGACCCAACTGTTCTCTGCAGCATCAAAGCCCTTCCAGGATACCAGGTACTCCAGTCTTTTTTTAATGCGGCGGGAGGCAACTATTTCTTCCACCTTCCACTCTGGTGCCCCATCCATGAGATAGGCCTCAGGAGTCTCTGGTGGGGCCCTCAAACAACGTCAGTTTGCTCTCATGAAACACTGAGAAGATCCAAAATGAAGGGGGAAGATCTAGCTGTTATGAGGCATGACCCACCTTTCTGACAATGCGGTAAGGCACAATCCTCTTCAGTCCCAACTTCTTGCATGGCTGCTTGATAGGGATGTTACAAGCATCAAGCATCATGAGATCCCCTTCCTTGTACACAGGACCCACTTGGCGCTTCCCATCAGCGTTCTCCTTATACACCTGCATTGCTGCCTCCAAGCTTGTGGAAACCCCCTGGTGGACCTTCTTGATTGTCGTGGCAAAGTCCACCACTGTTTCAACCTTAAACCCACAGCTGGGCTCCATGTTAAAGGTGGGGTTAAAGCCATGGCTGGCGAAAAATGGGGAACAACCAATTGAGGAATGCAGCATGTTGTTGTAACTAAATTGGGCCATAGGAAGTTGAGAAGCCCAATTTGAGTAATTCATGGCATTGTAACACCACAGGAACTGTTCCAAGAACTGGTTCACTCGTTCAGTCTGCCCATCTGATTGGGGGTGATAGGCAGTCAAATGGCAGGGGCGAATCTGAAGAGCCTTACACAGCTCTTCACAAAAAATGGAGGTGAATTGGGGGCACCAATCACTGATAATATCTTGGCGAACCCCATGGAGTGCAAACAAATGGGTGACGAAGAGCCTAGCCATCTCAGCTGCGGTTATTGTAGTTTTGTAAGGAATGAAGTGGGTGAACTTTGTAAAACGGTCCACCACCACCATGATGGCATCATAACCGTCAGAGACAGGTAGTTCCACAATCAAATCAACTGAGAGGGAAGTCCAGGGCCCATCAGCCTTTTGGACTGGTACCAACAACCCTGCTAAAGGTTGACAATTGGGTTTCATCTGGTTGCATATCAGGCACTCCTTACAATACCGCCCCACCTGAGCAGGCAAGCCCTTTTAATAGTAGGTGCAGCGTATCAACTCCAAGGTCTTTGCTTTCCCCAGATGACCAATAGTGATTCCATCATGATGGCCCAGATGATTTCTAGGCGCAGTGGTCCAGCAGGTACCCAAAGGCGTCCCTGGAACCACACCATCTCATCCTTTACATGATAACCCCTGGATAGAACCTCTTGATTTAAAGCACTCTTTGCAAGTACCATAGTATATTTGCCTGACAAAAGCTGAGAAAGGACGACCTTTCTGAACATACCATATTCCTCCACATTATCCAGAGGTACAAGCGCTGGCCCGTTGGCCAGGGGAAAGGGAAGTTGTGACATAATTTTACTTGGAGGAATCATAATCTGTGTGTTGTGCACTTCTACCTCCTTGGGGTCAGGGGCTAAAGCAGGGTTGCGGCTTAAAGCATCCGCCAAACCATTATCCTTGCCCTTGGTAAACTCATATGTGAATGAAAATTGGGCAAGGGTCTCATGCCAACGGGTCTGCCATGGAGTTAGTACATGAGGGGCATGGTAGTACAGCAAGACACAGTGATCTGTACGTATGCAGAATGGTTGGGTAGAGCCATGCAAGTGGTGACGCCAATATGTCAGCACCTCCACCACTGTGAGTACCTCCTTGTCATAAATGGCGTAATTCAACTCTGGCAGAGACATATTCCTAGAAAAATATCCCACTGGATGCTCTATCCCATCTTCGCCTACTTGTAACAAGGCAGCCACTATTGTGAAGTTGGAGGCATCAGTAGACACAATGAACTCCTTTGAAGGGTCAACATAGCAAAGAACAGATGTGGACAACAGGGTGCACTTCACTGCTTGGAAAGCATCCTCCAAAATGGGGGACCACTGAAGCACCTTGGCACTGCTAGCCTTGTATAAGGGAGCTGCCACCTCAGACATATTGGGAGTGAACTTCTTGAGGAACGTACACATCCCCAAAAAGCTCCTCAATTCCTTGACTGAGGTGGGGGTAGGCCACTCATGAATAGCCTTCTCCTTGTCTGGAGGTATCATGTGTCCCTGGTCAAACATGACGTTGCCCAGAAAAGTGGCCTGGGACTTGAAGAATTCACACTTGCTTATCTTCAGCGTAAGGCTGGCTGCCTTTAACCGCTCCACCACTTGCTAAAGGTGTACTGAATGGGACTCCTGATTGGTGGAAAACACCAGGATGTCATCCATGTAGGCAACCGCGCATACCCCCAGAAAAGTCCCCCAACACTGCATCAATGTGGCGTTGAAAGATAGCAGGGGCATTCTTAAGCCCAAAGAGCATGACTCAAAACTGGAATATTCCTTTTCTAGTGCGGAAGGCAGTTAATCACTCCTAGCCCTTCTTTATCTGGATCTGATTAAACGCATTGAGGCAATCCAGCTTGAAGAAGACCTTCGCCTTCTCCACAAAGAGAAGGGGGGAGCATACAGGGGAGGTAAGCTGAAAAATCACACCTTTAGCTAACTGATCCTTCACCCACACATCCAATGCCTCTTCCTCCCGCACAGTCAATGGGTAAATGGGGAAAGGTATATGCACCAGATCCACAGTGAGCTTGAAGTCACAATCAAATTCTGAGCGCTCAGGAAGTGTGTTAGCGGTTTCTGAATCAAAAGAAGATTCCAACCCCTCCAAACAGGATGGTAGGGGAACCTCCACCGAGGGCTTCAGCAATGGGGAAAGCTTGATAGTGGGATATTGGGCCAATGAGGTAATTTTCCTTGGGCGTTATCCTCTGACCAAAGAACAATCAAGATGTGGCCATTAGACAAAGACAAGGAGAGAGTATTTTCTTTCAAATTAGTCCTAACGTCAAACTTTCTCCACCACTCAACCCCCAAAATAATGGGGAACAAGAGGTGCTCGATAGCTTGAAAATGGTCAGACAGAAGATAGGTGCCCACCTGGTAGTCCACCAACCCTATGACGTTCAGCGCAGGGATACCTTGATAAGCCCCACCTCTAACCATACCACCTGGTGAGTAACTCAACTTGAGGTAGTCAGCAAGGTCTTGGTCAATAAAATTATTCAAGGCACTGGTATCCACTAAAATAGTTGTTCTGAACTCAAAAGAGGATGTAAGAGTAGCAATCAAGAGGAAGTATCCAGAGTAGGATTTATTCAAAGCAGACAACGCCCCCACCTCACCTAGTAATTATTCTGGCTTAAGCAAACTATAAGGGTAGGTTTTGAAATCATAAAAGGGGGAGGGATAGTTGGCCACCCTTACCACTGAGGCCACATACCCCTCCATGCCTTCTGCAGGTGCATAAACATTTTCATATTGGAAACGCAGTTCTTTTTAACTTCCTGAGTGCTGCAAATCATGGAAGAGGTCAAACGGGGATTTTCTGGTGTGATTCTATACACAGGAATAGGTTCCAAATCTGAGCCATGAGAGGGACAATATGGTTCAGAGGTATATATCAGGTTTTCATTATAAAACGCATTTTTAAATGCAAACAATCCTATTCCTTTAACCACAATGACATGCCTGATGTTATCCAAGGCCAACGCCTCTAGACCCATCTGTGCCAATTCCGCTGGCATCATCTGAACGCGCTGTCAAAGGAAAACTTTTTTGTTGGCATGAAAATTGATTATTTCAGCAAAAAGTCAGGGAATCACAACTTTTGGACATTGAAGCATCCATATCCAGCAGGTATGAGCATGAAGGATGGATACTTTCCAGTCAGAAGCAACCATAATACTGCCAAGTTGCTCCAACCTTTGGGAAAAAGAGGAAACAGTGGTGTGACTAATGATAGCTGAAGCCCCCAGCTGGCTCCCACTGTTTCCACTTTGGAAAAGTTCCACACAGAAAAAGTTTGTGCACATAAGAAAAGGAGGTTGGTCAACTAATGTAAGGAGAGTGTCTATAACTCTCCTGTTTCCAGCGTGGTGGTGCATGGTGCACAGAGCCAATGCAAGGAAACTAGTTGTTAATAATACAGCTGCTAGTACTCAGCAGAGGGTGCAGGAGCAACTACAGCTTAAACAATGAAATGCTAGAATTAACCAGCCAAAAACATCATGGTGCACATGGAGAGAAGGGGTAAATGACTCAGGTTAGAGGGTACCTGGGCAAACCAATAGTGCATGAGGTGAGAATCAGATTGTGTTTACAATGGCAAGGTTAATAGAGCATGAGACCTCCTCAAAGAGGTTTACACACAGGATTGTTAGAAAAAGCATAAATTAAAATGACAAAATGGGGACAAGGTTTATTCAGAAAGTCAAACAACAAGGAATGTTGGTCAGGGAAAACACATTTAAGTTTCAACAGGGGAATACGGGGTTTGTGGGAGTAAACCCAAGCACCAATCCACTAATAAACACACACTACCATCTCAATTGGTAGAATATACACCAAAACTGACTTCATTCATGTTATCTATTGATGTTAATTTAACCTGAACATGCAATTGTGTAAACAGAACAGGTTTCAAAACCCCAAACTCAACTAACCAAAATGAACCATTTGCATTCATTACTTAAACCATTTGTTTCAATGCCTGGGCTAAAGTATGGGATGGGCATTTGGCTCTCCACTAGTACCAACCTGGGCATATTTTGCCCATACCCAGTGTTGGTCTAGGGTATGCCTTAGGTCAGGGAGGACCTGTAACTTCACCTTTTGGGCCTCCTGGCGCCCAGCCTTATCTTTGGGGTTGGTCCCCACTATGATATCATGTGACCATGACAGTCTTGATACCATATACAGTCCCAAAGATCTGTTTGTTGGAGTGAACAGCTAGCTTACAACCTCCAACCAGTACTCATTGATGTTTAAAATTTTGAATATAGTAATCAATTCTGGAGAGCACTTTGGCCCAGTCTACCTCCCTAAGGCATGCCCTGTATGCACTGAAGATGAAGCAGATCTTACCCACTAATACTTTGACTGCCCAATACATAACTACAATTGGTCCACAATGTGGAACATCTTGTCTGGCAACCCAGTCATGGGCCTACACCCATTGAAACCTGTTTTTTGTGCAAACACTATAAAATCAATCAATAAAACTCTAAGCTTTCATATACCAGAACTACTTATGGGAAGTGCATTCTGCACTCATGGCTAAGGCTATGAGCCAAGAATGCTTATACTAAAAGGCTATGATCATATAGACTACCTGGATTATAATTGACCAGCTTGCAAGAATACAGAAGTTTTTTAAATCACATTCTGGAGTGCTATAAGGGAAGATTGTGACACTAACCCCCAGATCAATTGCCCAACACAAGATGACTGGATGCCTGAAGCTCATATGGTACATTAGCAGTCTGCAATAGAAACATAACTATTTCAGGCCATTAAAGACCAGCAATGGTTTTAATGCCACCAGGGCAGCAGCACTCTAACCCAGCCCTTTTTCATTCTTGGACAAATTCCAATTCCTCCCATCCCTCTTATCCTATTTTTTCTAATTAAGATGTGAAGTTTATAAAAATGGAACCTGTTATAATTCTAAAAAGGTTGAGTTTGTTTAATTGATATACAGATGTAAAGATTCTTACCTTATTTTCAGCAGCACTATCAAACTTACTTTTAAGCCTTAACACTGACACTAACTGCTATAAAAAATCCAAACTTTAGGCTACTACCTGTTTTATGACTAAAATAAAATAAGCTATCAAAATCGTTATCTTTATTCACTTATTACAATTTTAGGTCCCATTATTTGCCTCTTATTTTTATAGTTTGCAATTACCTTATCTTGTAGGGTAAGTAATTGTTTTTATGACGACTAATTAGTACTTAAATGCAATTTTTATTATGCTGTCTAGTTTTATCATCAAACGCTTATATGCTCAGTAAAGTTAGTAATATGATCTACATTTTAGGTTCATTTTAACAAGATTATGTATGTGTAAAATTAGCGTTTCTAATCAACTTTATTAAAATACCTAAATTTACATAATTAAAACAGATTTGGCAATGATAGAAATACACATTAGATGTGATTCCTATTTAAAGATAAATTAAAGTAAATTGTTAAAACATTAAACCAAAGTTTTCCTACAATGTAAAATTTTATTACATTTGCATATACTATCCGTGGCCTTATTAAACAATGTGCTAATTTCTAATTTAAGCTAAAATTTAACGTTTAGTTTTATTTTTTTGATAAATTGAATAAGCATCTATATTATTTAGCTGGCAATTTATTTTAAGGTTAATAAATGGGTAAGTTAAGCGGTAAAAATACCGCAGAAAAATCTAGCATTTGCAAAAGAAAATTTCCTTGCCTCATAAATTTTATATAAATTTGAGCATTTAATGTTTACTTCATATCAAAAGTACATTGGTTCTTATTTTCACATGCATAAGTTGACAAAAACATGCTGAAAAATATAGCACAAACCCTAATTTTTTGTTCATTATCTAAAATCACTTAGCTTTATAAATAACTTAAAAAAGATTTGGCCTCAGATCAGGCAATTTACTTTAAAAGAAAAAAAATGGAAAAGTACAAATGATTGTAGTTTTTCTCCAAATATCCATAAATCATGGCTTGAACTTCTTATTAACCAAGCTTTAAAAATAAGTAAACAAAATCAATTAAATTGAAGTGCAAAAAGCTTTAATTAAGCTTTAGTAGGGACAACCTTCTTGCCATCCTAGAAAAATTTAAAAACAACAAAGAATCAATTTACCTTAAAACGGAATCTCTGAGGAGGAGCGCGGTTCCGACGCTCAATCCTTGAACGAACGCGAACAATGCGAGAATGAATTGCGCATGAAACGCAGTAGTAGAGTTTAACGTAAAGCTTAGGAATAGCGTATTCTTTTGAAATTAGAAAGTAAAAAATTTAGCTACCCTCATAGACTGAGGCCTCAGCAAGATCACGTTGGGCGGCAGCCTCTACCATATTACGGACAGTAAAACGCTTAATTGTTTATCCTTTTTAAAAGTAAATTTGTGAATGACATGACCAAACCTTAGGAACACAGCGAGCGCAGTTGGTGCAGCGGACAGGTTTAACATGACCACGACCATGTTTGTTGCGCCCATTATTTCTACGCTTGGTAGTCTAAAAAGCTTGAGTACTTTGCCTCAATATGACCATTTGTTATTCTAATTTACCATGTTTCTGAGCAAAAGCAGTTTCAGAGAAAGAAAGAATTATAATACTGGAGAATTTTATTATTGAAAGCATTTCACTCCAAATCGATAAGTTCTCTAAGTTTCGAGGGCTTTTTTAACCTACAAACTATTTAACAGTGTTGCTCGAGTTTATAATTTACCAAGCGATTCTAATCGATTATTTTAGCTCTTATATTGGTAGATAAGATGGCCTTAATAAGTTTAGAATAATTGAACCTATCGAATTACCCAAATAACTACCAAATCGCATAGCAAAATATCGACCTAATGAATCAATCGAATATCCCCAAACCGCTCAGCCGAAATGTTGTGCCGATTCCCTTAAAATTATATATTTTGGCGTGTATATGTCTTTTTTTAGTACTAGAAGCGTGTGTATGTCTTGGGCTGGAGATAAGTTCAAAATCTGGCTAATGAAATGTGTCATATTGTGAGAGATTGAAGTATTGTAGATGACCATCGTTAAGTTTAGCATGAAATTAAAATAAATCAAATCAATTAAAGTAATAAAATTAATGAAGTTTATAGATGTCCATTGTTTATTTTAGTATGTACTTGGACCAATCAAATCAATCAAAACAAATAACCATTAACACCAAACTCAAAATCATTGAGCCTATCAAAGTAAACAAATAATATCAAACTGCTCAGCCAAAATGATATAGCAATTCCAATTGAAGTCCTTTATACCATCTTTACATTATATATATATATATATATATATATAACTTTTAGATTTTTATGATCAAAAAATTATAAAAATCTATGTTAGTACTCCTAATTCATAAAATGTTTACAACAAGTTTAATTACGTTTAGTTTATATGGTTAGGAGGAGTTATGACAAACTTACTTATACACAAATACAATAATAATACCTTTAAGATAAATTTTTAAATTACCTTCACCTAAATATTAACTGATTCCAATTAATTCAATAATTTCTAATCTATCTGTATCAGCCATCTGGTTGCTGATACAGTTTTAATTTAGGTCAATCCGACTATTGACTAAAGTAATCTAACTATCCCAGTAGTCTTCTTTTAAGATAGATAATAATATACAATGATTATGTCACAGCATTCCAGTAAATAAATATTATAAAAAATTCTGGAAGATGCCCAGCTAATTCATATAAATGCTCTTTAGCTTTTTACCATAAGGTAAAAGCCATACTATTTTTAAATATTATAGTGACTTATATGATCTTATATTATTTAAAAAACCTGCTTATGTTGGTTCTCCTAATTCATAAAATATTTTGCCATGTTTCTTTATTTTTTTTGGTTCTTTTCTTTAAAAAAATATTTTTAAGTCTACATAACATACACCTAAAACAACTTATATAGTGATTGTAAATGGGATATTAATAAATTTAGGAAGCAAGTAATTGAATCTATTAAATAAATAAACAACCACTAAACTGCTTAGCTTAAGCCAAGATATAGATTTCTATCACCATCATATTATTTTTATATTATATATAGCTATTAGTAAATTTATTAAAGTTAATAAAAAACTACCTATGTGTGGTTTCCCATTGTGTAAAATATTTGTACCAAATTTTGTCAAAATTGGTCTTGCAGTTTAATAGTTGTAGAAAATATATAGCATATAGCGACTTTTATTTATATAAAATGGTGGTTAGCCTAGTGGAAAAACGTTTACTACCACCTGGAGGTGCATAGGTTAAATTTTACACATGGCTAGACTTGGTATGGTATATTTATTCCAATGTTGACCCACCTTGATAACCTTTGATATCTTTTATATACATTAAGGAGTAGCAAAAGACTATATAATTAATAAAATAAATCAGTCAACAGTGATATGAGTAAAATGAGCTATATATACTCCTATCAGGGGTTTATATAAGTAATTATAATATAAGCATACTACTTAGCTATATTTTTATATAACAGGTAGATATTAAATTAAAGATATATTAATAAACAGAATAATAAATATAATTATTATTTAATATATAAAATATCTAAAAATTATATATAACTATATATAATATAGATGGAGTGGTAACATGGTGGGGTGGTTCCTGCTCCATTCTGTGTTGGATTTTGATTGAAACAGGTTTGAAACCAGCACATGCTAAAAACTTGGCATGGTATATTTGTCCCAAGGTTGACCTGCCTCGTCTACTTTTTATATATAATATAAATTAATAAATTTATTCGAGGTGGGTCAACCTTGGGACAAATATACCACACCGAGAATGTTTTCTAGCCAGTACAGGTTTCGAACTCAAAACCTGCACTAGGGGTGGAAGCAGTTTTACCCGCTCAGCTAACCACCCTTTAAATATAATATAATATAGAAGATTCTAAATTCTCAACATAATTTTTTTATAATGATCATTAAAATTAAATTAATATTATAAAATTTAATCCACCAAATTCTAAAGATAATCTTATTTATAAAGAAAACTAAAAAAGCTAACCAGCTAAATTATAATATAAAAATTAAAAGGTAACTTGCTTTTATAAAAATTATAATAGAATATACTAAAATATAGTAGCTTTGCCAATACTCCTAAAAAAGGTATTAAGTTTTAATATATTATTGATCTTTCAAAAGCATTCCAATAGCCTAGAGAACTTTTATATTAGACCTTGTAACTAGACAGTATACTCTTTTAAATATCCAGACTAAACTTCTATATTTCAAGAGTGTTGAGAAATCTATGACTGGATGATAGGCCAAAATAATTACCAGTGGATCATTGGTTAACTTTTGTGGTTAGGCCTATATGAGTAATATTGAGTATCTGAGTTGATGAGCAAAGTTAACCTTGGAATATAGGAGGAATTCCACCAAATATATAGCTATTAGGCAGTTAGAAATGTCAATGCATGATGAATGATTGGTAATTGCCTCAAACTAGGCAATTGTGAATTTAATAAGTGATGAACTCTTCCTGAACTAATAAGATAAGGTGGAACAAATTACTAAGCTAAGAATTTGGTATCATCTGAATTACTGAGATATAAGTGAGATGAGGTGATTGAAGAGAGGAGGTTGATTAGTAAGAAGAGATTGAGTGGACTAGGAAGAATCTACTAAAGATATAGATTAAATAAAGAAGTGTCATTGGAGCAATTGCTCCATATTTATTAGAAAGTTTATTGTGTTGATTCAAGGACAACAATCTTCATATCATTGGTCCTATTGCTCGGTGGGTGTAACCCTGTGCAAAACCCTTGGTGTATCTTTGTTATACCGCCAATTTTATAATAAAGAGTTTCTTTACTAAATTAAAAAGTAATCTATTATAAGAATCTAGTTTACAATTACTACAAATTTTCAATAATTTAACCTAAAAATAACTGCCACTCATATGTTATATGGTACTGCATTGGTTACAGCAGTATTTTGATCTTCTCTTACATAATTTTAGGCTGCTTAGTCTTCTAAATTTAATAAAAACATTTTGTACTGCCTTAGGACCTTGACTTTTATTATACACAAAAAATGTATCTTGCAGCCCACTTTTTTGCCATATTTATCAATTGATATATCCTGGAGGTTAAGTATGAAAAACTTTTCCTAAACTTGGATATTGATATTATTTATTAGCCCATGAAGTTATACAATGTTCAAGTTTATTGACTTCTACTATAATGAGATTTATATTAAACTTTTCTTATTCTTTAAGCTGATGTGCTTCTGCAGCTTTAGTGTACCTGATTTATAAAAAAGTTATATTTCTTGCTATCTTATTGCTTTAGCTAAGGTGTAGCCTTGGCTTTGGCAATTGCTTCATTAATCCCAGGCTGAGTCAGAGGCAAAGCTCTACTTGCCCTATAAGGATTATTCATAGAAGGTTTCAAGTTATTATAAAAAAGGTGAGATAATCAACAGAAAACATAGTCAAATCAAATCAGGAGCAAACTTAGATTTTTAATTATAATTGGTTTATGTTAAATTTATCAAGAGCCAAATCACTTCAACTGTCAAAAAACTATATTATAATATGCTTCCAATTCATATATTTTAATTCTTATTTGAGGTATGCCAACCAGGGGATGGGCATTACTGATACTTAATGAGCAAAGGAACTGAATGAAAGAATCAAATGGATCAAAACCAAAAACCAACCAAAAACCAAAACCAAAATAAAACTCCAACCAGGCAGGGACCAGAATACCGCTGACCCACCATGGCAGAGGGTGGGGGGTCAGGCAGCGCTTCTACAGACATATTTGGTTGGTCATCCTCATTGAAATTGTAGAAACAGAAAAAAAGTGGAGAGCCAGGGTGTGGGGGCATCAGCATGGTGGAGGTGTAGGAGGATGAAAAGTTGATTACTTTCCTCAAGATCATCTTGGTAGACAGCTTCAACAAATTCCGCTACTTGGTGTTCAGCTTGAATGTGGGCTTCAGGAAGTTGAAAAATTTAGTGAAACTTTATTGGGTTATT
Organism: Massospora cicadina; assembly: GCA_022478985.1. Classification (NCBI taxonomy): domain Eukaryota; kingdom Fungi; phylum Entomophthoromycota; class Entomophthoromycetes; order Entomophthorales; family Entomophthoraceae; genus Massospora; species Massospora cicadina. The sequence continues at coordinate 191,242 of JAKSZP010010586.1, forward strand.
TTTTCAGATGGTTTAAAATCTGCTAATTGTGCCACATGCATGACCGCACTAGTGGCTTCAGTAACCAATTTTGTGATTTCTTCCTGTGCTGTTTTGGGGAAATCAGGGGGGGAACTTGACTATGCTTAGCCCCTGGTGGAATTTTAGAATGAATTGGGCCACCACTTTTTGTAGGGTTGGGCAATGAGGTGAGGCCACCGCTGCTAAAGTGAGCTGATGGTCACTTTGGTAGGGTGTAGCATTGGTTTATGATCAAAACGTTTGGGGGATGGGGTTTTGTCAAAATCAGAAGGGAAAATTTTTGCCCAACCATAATTGAATTGGCTGAGAGGTTCACCAGGATCCTCACTCATGATAACTTTACCTGATTTGTCAACCTCAGCCAATAATTCCCATAGATTTTGGTTCACAGGAATAGTGGATGGAGATTTTGAGTGGGCAGAAGTCAAAAGGGATGCTTGGGTGCAAATGGTGGTCTAAGCCTGACTCTGATTGGTGGGGGTTTAATTGGCTGGTTTAATGTGGGCAGTTGATTTGGTGGGGTTGATTTCTCACTCTGGCCCATCAAATGAGAACGTTGAGTGGGATGGGGCAACAAAACGCCCAATTTGGAATCTGCCAGTATGGCTCAGAGGCCACACAAGAGGAAGTGGCTTGGGGAAGGATTTTTTTGAATGGTCAAGTCTGAAACTGAGGGGACAAATTTGGTGACCATTATCCACCCTAGCCCAAAAGAAATGCTCAGGCACTGCAGTGATATGAGCATGGGGAGATTTGTTGGGCTATGGCAGGGTGGTGTGGGATTATGGTGGCAGTGGCATGAGGTGCAGCAAGGCGCTCTGCTCCAGAAGGAATGGCAAAGACAAGGTTGGTCTGTGTCTCATATGCCAGAAGCCCCACCATTAACTGATCATATAATAATTGGGGTGGTAGGTGAGATGGGAGGGATGTGAAGGACACCAACAATGTGGTGCCTGAAGAAAGGCGAGTTCAGGTGGTAGGGATAGGAGTGTTTTTGTAAATTATGGGAGTAGAAGCTGCTGCTGCAGCATCTACTCCATTTGGAAGCAAACATCAAAATAGCCCTTGAATGGGCAGAAATTGATAAAGCTAGCTGGCTTAAATGCAGCTGTGGCTACTTTAATAATTGTCTTGTTGGCATATGGGAACAAACTCCTGTAGTTGAATCTTAGGCATAATTGGATGTTGGAATGAGGTAGAGAAAGGATGGGGGTGAGAAGGGTTTATGCGCGCCAGGTGGAGCGCTAAGTCCTGAGGGGGGACAAAATGGCCTGAAGAAGATGGTGGGCTATTTGACCCCTGCAAATGCGTTTGCCCGCAGGGCGGAAAATGCTAGGCAGTGGTGCACTGCTACCCCACATTTGAGCAGCATGCGGTGGATCCGCGGACATTTTTTGGGAAATGTCTTGGCCAATTCCAATTCATATAGCCATAGATAATTCCCAACGCTTGGTCCCAATATTTTAAACTTACTTGCCACTACTGAATCTCAAGAAGGCTCTATTTTTGGTCCTGAAATTTATTCTGCTAAACATCCATCCTTTCTGACTTTGATTTTACCATATAGCTCTGCTTCTGGTGTCAAGATTGGTAGGGTGTGATCCTCAAGATTGGCACCCCTGATTATTTAGATGCTGTGGTTTGCCCAACCACCCTTGACTACTGCCACCAATGGGAAACCCCTCAAGAGCTACCAGTGTGATTTTGGTGCCCCTGTTTACTGAAGATTGAGGAGCTGAAGATGAATATAAGTTCTAAGTGACAAGGATAGTGGACAAACCACCCTGAGTGAGGATGGGTGCAGAGCTAGCAGGCCACCCAGACAAGAGGCTAATGGGTTGGAGGCGCCAACTTGGCTACCCAGTCTAATAGCTATGGAGGGTGTAAGGTTCTGTACTTGGTGAAAGCGCTGATTGATCCTGATGTTAATCTCCCAGTTGATGCTACAAATTATGGTTTTGCTGCTTGTGAACTTTTGGGAGTGTACTAGCAATGAAATTCCATTAAGTCATGAGTTGGCAATCTTTATATCATCAAACCTGACCATCAGCAGAAATATCCTGTCACCATTGCAAAAGCGCTATTTTAGCAACATCTTGTGTTCATTACAGCGGGTTCTGCTGGTGAGTCACAACAGATTTTGACTAACTAACTTTTTAGATACTATAAAGGATGAGGAAGTTAGATGGCAAGTAAATGCAAGGAAGGATTCAGATGTTGGGCATGTGCGCAGAAATGCTCCCCATAGCCAAGGCTGGTGGGGTGAGGTGTTGCAATCTCATTGATTTAGATATGATGTAGCTTTGACTATGGCAATTGCCGCATTAAACCCCAGGATGGGTCAGAGGCTAGGCCTCACTTACCCTATAGGGATTATTTATTAAGAAGGTTTTAAGTTTACATAAACAAAGGAAAGAGAATTAGCAGCAAACATAGTCAAATTGAGTCAGGAGAAGTTTTTAAAATATTTACATATAATTGGTTTATATTAAAATTTATCAAGGGCCAAATCATTTCAACTATTGTCTGACCACAGTTCCCAATATGCTGCTGATTCATATTATAAGCCTTGGGAAGGAACCTCTCTATCTGGACCAGGATCAATTCCCATTATGCTCAAAAAAGGGCTATAAGTTGACACCCATGACTCTCACCTCCTAGGGCAATTTAGCCCATGCGGTGGATGAGAGATGGGTAACAGCGTACCCTCTAGGAGTTGCAACCCCCTTCCAGTGGCCTCTTCCACCAAGTTGGTGGATATTCAAAGAATTTGCCAGGAAGTGGCAAAATTGTGCAAAATGGCCAAAAACTGCTGAGACCCTGCCATTACATCCAGCCTACACCCATCCCCAACAGGTAAGGAGGCGGTCAACCCCTTCCCCACCAACTGGGCTCAGCCCTATGTGGCTTAGCCTTGGGATCAAACTGCCGTATATCCAAAACGTCGCTATCATAGCAAATGCATGTACATAATGAAAAATTTAAATTTGAGTAATGAGCCCAAATTACTTGACTAAGCAGTCTGGACCCAAATCAGTTGGAAATTAGGTCTAAGACCCAATTAAACAAATTGTTTCAAGTTTATTCTTGATGGCAGTTTCATTCACATCTCAATTTTCCCCAGTGAGCTTATAAGCAGCAGTCCCCAACAGGTACCGCTGTCACACCATTTTCTTATTTTACATCCCTTTGAATTCAAAAATTTTTTGGAAAAAGAAAATACTTTAGCTTTAAATATCTTTTTAAAAATAAAATGGGTGATGATCCCCAATATTAACATCCCCTATATGGTCCTCATGTCCATTTGTTAACATCCTGGGTTCTTCACTATTGATAGTTCCCAGGAGGTTAAATGCGCAGGTTCAATATGTGCACAATTTGCGTTGTCTTATAGTAATTGATCTTTGATTGATAATAGTATGACAACTATTATATTTAGTTGAATAAATAAACCAAAAATGGTCCAAAGATAGACCAGTACTTCTCCACAAAATACTGTTGTTGTTGACTATAGGGACATCTTCCATTATACATCTAACTTTAGCCACTCTCAGATTCAGAAGTTTACAGTTTTTCTTCTCATCATGCTGAGTCTATGGAGATTTTCTTATAAGTCCAGCTTCTCTTCTAAGGATCCTTGATCCTTACTCTTTATACAACAAAGAGTCCACAATTATTGTATACAACAACAATAATTTACTGAAGATGAATAGAACTTGATATTAATTATATCTTTTTTAACTTACTCCTTTATTAGTGTGAATTGTTAGTGAATTTATAGAGAGAATTTGGCGCCCAGCCCTTGGTTGGCGCCTCAGACATAAAACGGCAGCTATTTCCATTGAAATTCCCTCTGACGTCTCAACAACAATGGTCTTCTCCATCTGGTTATGATTCCTCCATCAGAAATCCTCAAGACCTAAAACGGAAAGAGCCAGAAAACGTGTCCCTAATGTTTCCCACTTGATCACAGCAAACTAAACATATTTGGCTAGTGACCTGCTTAGGTAATGGGACTCTTTAACCATTATGGCATGTTACAAACCAGCTGATTGATTCACTAGTTGCAGCGGCATCACTTGCCTCACAACTGCTCATTAAATTCCCAATCAGTTGGTGATGAAATCTGACTGATCCCAATTGGTACACCTGATAGTTAATCATAGATCAAATTTCAGATGCCCCATTTCTTCAGCAACTCTGCCTGAAGAGATCTTAAGCATTCACATGGATTGATCCCTGATGGATCTAAACTTGTCAATTTACCCAAAATCCCCTGAACATTATTAACCCAAAACTGGGGTCAACCAATACCCAATTTACTCGCCATCAGAAATTATCCCCTAGCGATCCACAGGTAATCTAGGAGGTTGGAAAGGTGGAAGAAATCCCAACATATCCCCCCTCTTGCCTAGATTTCCAGCGAGAATAGGATTAGGACAGGAGAATGCCACCTTAAACCAGGTGAATATTTCTTGGTTTCTAGTGGATAACAGTCAATCTGCACTCAATGCTGCTCAGGACAACCTTTGGCATGCGGTTCTCTTCCTTTTCCTCCTTGCTACCACCTCTTCAGATCACAGTCCTCACAACCTACTGTCATGCTGAGCTGATCAATTTACTCGTGATGATGCTAGTTCTGGAAAGCTGGTTTCCCCCAGTTGGGACATACAACCCAATGTCATATTCAGGATCTTGGTTCAGTGTCCTTAATTTACTTATCTCCCTCCTTGTCCTTGACAGGTCACTGCTGTCAATGTTTATCTCGTGGCACAATCAAGAATGCTCAATTATATTTGCTCTTGTTATTTTCTCATAATAACTTTTTTAATCATATCAATTTTAATTCTTTTCTGAAGGGCTTATCTCATTAGCTTTTAGATTGTTTCACTTAAATTAGAGTATAATTAATACTGAAGTGAATATTGTCAACTATTATAAAAAGTCCAACATCCCCCTCTTGTCCAGCTCATATGTCAGTTTCAGATTCCTGGTACTAGCAATTGCTTGACAGTATGTCTTATAAAGATGCTTGGCTTTTAATTGATGAGGTGATCTGTGCGAAGAAATCACTTCTATGGTCCCCCTAGGCAGAATTGAGGACCCAAGTGACTGAGGCTCTTCATAGCTCTGGACCCCTCCAATCTTACAAACATCCTAGAATGAGATGTTGCAGCCTATGCTTTTTGTTTTTCAGGCCAAATTCTTAAAAGTTGGGCCATGAAGCTTTCAGCCTCTCCCAAATTCCATTGTTCATTCTGCTTTCAAATTCAAAAGCTCATAGTTGTCCTCTTCAGGATGCTGTTTGCTCCTTGCACAACTATATTGTATCTTGCGCTTCCCATCAGTACCTCCCCCTTATTTCTCTGATTGGGGCATGATTTGGCAACCCCTGCATAGTATCCCCTGCTCAATACTGGCTCACATGTCCAATGTTCTTGATGAAGCCCATTGGCAAGCACTCAAGACCAATCTATCAGCTCCAGTGCCATTTTGGGATTACTTGGGGTTATTCTCCAACTGCCTCTTCTTGTTCTGTTGCTTCCCTCCCAAATCCAGAGTATTGTGTTTGGCAAGTACTGACATCTCCATCTCTCTTACCCTTGTTGTGTTCTCACAGGGATCAGCCTCCACTCAACAAACTTGTCTTCGAGTAGGTCTAGCTCTTGCTAGCGTCCAATCTCAATTAGATTTTGATGGCTTATTCACCCTTACTGTTATACATCCTCCCTCCTTCAAGAGGTGACATAGGCGGAATCATCCCCAAGTCGAGGATAAACAAAAAAATTATAAAAATATATGACTTTTTATATGCATTTTTAATTTTTTTTTTACCTTATATTTTCATCAATCTTATTTTTTCTTCTTTTTTATATGAGACATAACCTTCACTCAGTTCAGTGGTCCATCTTATTTATTGTTCCTCCAAACTGGTTCCTAAGTATACTTTGACCTACCAATTTTCATGGTTCAGAGGTCTCATTTTTTAAGACTTAACCATTTATTTTGGTTCAGCGGTCCTTTTTTAGGATTTAACCAAAAAAATGTCAGAATATAACCATCTCAATGGTTCAGCAGTCCTTTGGGAACACTCTTTCTATTTTTTTCAATTTACTGCTTTAAATATTTAGCATGGACTCAATTCACAATCCTTCCATCCAAGAGGTTCTTGATGGAATAGGCGTCCATCACTGTCTTAGTGAAAATCTCAAACAGACCCAACTGCAACACATCCAACATGTTTCTTCTTCTGAAACCATAAATATCACAATAGGCTAATTTATCATCTATTTAATATTCTGATAATGCCAGTAAGTTTTTATTGTCTGTTGTTTTTGCCTTGATTCTCTTCTTCAAGGTCATATCAAATGCTTATGATTGCATCCCATTCAGGTTGTTCAAAAGTCAGAGCAGTTAATGCTTGGCACTCATCCCTGAGTTGGTTGAACCACCAAACATGGAATTGGCAGTGATGTGGCCTTCCTTCCATATAAAATATAAATGGCGTTTTTCCTGTTGCCATATGGTGACTGATATTATATGAAAACGTCACCAAACTGAGGTATGTTCCCCATGTGGAAGTTCTCCCTGCAACCAGCTTCCTCAGCGTCATGGCCAGCATTCCTTTGGCTTGTTCTACCAGTCCGTTCATCTCCAGCCAGTAAGGTACTGAAATAACTCCTCAGATCCCCATTATCTTTTTCAATCTCAGGATCATGTGGGACATGAAATTTGTTCCATTGTCGCTTAACAAGACTTGTGGGCATCCATTGTGGTATACAACATGATCCAGGATAAACCTTGCAGTACTTGTAGCATCAACTTTTTTTCAGGGCCTTCATCTTGACCCATATGGTCAGATGGTTGATCGCAACTATGATATTTAACTCCCCCTTTGCTCATCATCAGTGGTCCCATCACATCGATGGACACTGTATGCTATGAAAATCCAGGGTGAACCAGTCAATATCCAGTCATTTTCTTGTGGGGTTTGTGCAACTGGAACTCCACACAGCAAGCCAGATAATTGGCCACATCATAGTTGATAGACTTCCAGTAATAGTACTGGTGAATGTGGTCAGTTGTCTTCCTTAGGCCTCCGTGCCCAAAACCTTATGTGCGGCTTGAATGATTGCTGCTTGTTCTGATGAACTTGAGAATAGTAATCGTTTTCCATCGTTTTGTCTTAAAAGCTTATACATCCTTGGTTTTGGTGTTTTACATCGCTTTCCAAAGTTCACCATGGATCTCTCAGGGCTCATTACCAATTTCTCCATCGACCATCTTCTGGAACAGCTCATCAGCTTGTTGGTATAACACTTGGACCATTGTCAACCTTGATAAGCCATCCGCATTCTGATGAGAAGCTCCCACTTGGTGAACTATCTCATAGTTGTAAGCCTGAAGTTTCAAGCCCTTTGAGCCAGAAGTCCTTCCAGTTCTCTTAGATTATGCAGCCAACGCAGGGAAAAGTGGTCCATCACCACTTTAAAGTGCGTTCTGCGAATATACACCCAAAACTGCTTACAGGCATAAAGTACCACAAGGCATTCATGCTCAGTAACGGTGTAATTCTGTTCTGCTGCTAATAGCATCCAGATCACATAAGCTTCCAAATGCTCATCTACTTAGCTCAGTACAGCGCCAATTGCCATTAATGAAACATAAGTCTGTACTATAAATTTTCAATTAAAATTTGAATTTTAAATATTGGAGAATATATCAAATACTGGCATAAGTTATCAAGAAGAACTCTGGGCCTTTTCATTCCAAACGAATCCTTTCTTCATATCCTCCAGCAAATGAAAGAGGAGCTTGGCGATTCTCATGAAATCCCATATAAATCTTCAGTAGTATCTGAACATACCAAGGAACACTTGGATACCTAAGACAATTCTCAGGATGGCAATCCGTTCTATGGCCTCAATCTTCTGGGTTTGCAGCTGCAGTCCACTAGAGTTAATCACAAGCCCCAGATATTCAAACTCTTTTGTAGCGCACTGGCTCCTTCCAGTGAGCCACGAATGAATTGGGAAGCAGGGCCCAAGTCAATGACCAAAGGGCTGACATGGTTTATGAGACCATTCTTCTAGTGCATGTGCTACAGGAGCCATGGATAAACACCCTTTGGAGGACAGTTGTGAGTATCCTTACCCCCAGCAAAATGCCCTGACTCCAAGACATGGTGTACAGAGGGGCAATAGCCTTCCCAATCTCTCTCTCAAAGTTCACCTCCTGTTTGTATAGGCCAAACATGGCCGTTGTTAGACTTAATTTGTTATTATAAACCTTGGAAGACAGTAATAAAAATCAGTAAGGCTTAGGAACGGCTTTATTTGGTATATTTAGGCAAGTTGATAGAAAATGAAACTAGAGAACCTCCCATTCTCAAGTCTATTCTCTTATAACTCTCTGCTGCAAGCATATATCAAGCTCATTTGTCATGCTTGACACTATGTCTTTTGAAATATGCCATAAGCAAACCACAATTGTTTTAGGCCGGATTGAATTAGTAGTGGCTGAACCAAAACACCCAAGAATCGTTCCAATTCTGATTCAAATCCACCTTTAACCTAGAAACCACCCACTTCAAAACCATTTGGTTCAACCCCAGTTTGATGAAACATCTAACTGTCGACCTTCCCCAGTCTTAATCTCAAACTGGGGTCTAGCCAAAACTAATGCTCTCTCACCCCCTCTATTTTCCACAACATTTTGTCCTGTCTTATCAAAGATCAGGGCAATGTGATGTTGAGGATAAACCTCAACTTTACATCATCCCCCCTATACAAGAAGAACTCTCAGATCTTCCTAGGACACTGGGCGCAATCTGGATGTCTGCCATGTGGCATCCTCAACTGGATGACCTTTTCCACTGGACCAAAAATGACCTACGACCCCACACCACCTTTGTGTTCAGGATCTCCAACACCTCATAGTCCTCGCCCCCTTTCAGCTGGAAACAGTGGGGAGGACTTCTCAGGCAGCTGCCCCAAGAATGGTTTGAACTGTGTCACATGCAACACTGGATGAGCCCATGACCCCTCTGGCAACTTCAGCTCAAACGCCACCTTGTTCACCGTCCTCACTGTTGGGTATGGTCCCAACGCCACCGCCCCAACTTCCAGGTCCTCACAGGTATGGCATAGTTCCGAGCGTTTACTAAGACCCAATCGCCCTTCTAAAATTGCTCCCCTCTGACCGATGCCTATCTGCTTTCCTCTTCTGATCTGCAACCGCTGCCTCTAAATTCCTTCTCAGGAGCCTCAAGGTATCCCAAGTCTCACGTGACAGCTCATCTGTTGCTGGATTCTGACACTGCTCCTGAGGCCTCATACCCTCTGGGTGCTGACCATGGTTTGCAAAAAATGGGGTCATTCCATGGAGAAAAGCTTGTGGTTGTTATATGCAAATTGCGCCAACGTCACCCAACTCACCCAATCATTTCGTCGCCCTGAGACATACACAGTGCATTCAAAAAGTTCTGGGACTAACGTTTTAAAGACACAACTTTACAAATAAATAAACTTTCTTTCATCATAATTTAACATACAACCTTTCCTTCTATATACATATTTATATTGCTAAAACGACTGTTAAAAGGTATGCACATAGTTCCTATTTTGTATAACCATGTTTAAACCAGCTGTCACATTCTTCTGAATTTTCTCTACTTTATCAAAAGGATGAACCTTCAGTGCCACCTTCAGATTATAATTATCCACCCTATTCATCAGATTTGGCTCTGTCTGACTTCTTTCTGTTCTCTAATCTGAAGGTGGCACTGAAGGTTCATCCTTTTGATAAAGTAGAGACAATTCAGAAGAATGTGACAGTTGGTTCAAACATGGTTATACAAAATAGGAACTATGTGCATACCTTTTAGCAATTGTTTTAGCAATATAAATATGTATAGAGAGGAAAGGTTGTATGTTAAATTATGATAAAAGAAAGTTTATTTATTTGTAAAGTTGTGTCTTTATAACGTTAGTCCCGGAACTTTTTGAATGCACTGTGTAGCACCTCAAATACCGTTCCATATTTGATTTACCCTCTCAGTTTGGCCATCTGATTGGGGATGGTAAGCTGATGAATGGGAGGCCTTTATCTTCAAGTTCTAACAGATGTAACCAGAACCAAGATGTGAACTGTGGACCTCAGTCTGCACAAACTCCTCTGGTACATATGTCAGGAAAAGAACTCATGCAAAAGATCTGACCTGCTACCTTTGCAGAGATGGTTGACCAACAAAAGAAAAATCTGCATACTTTGTCAGGCGATCCACTACAACCATCAGGGCGTCCATCCCCTGGGACGTGGGTAACCCTGTGATAAAATCCACACTTACAGAGGCCCATGGCCTAGACGAAATCTGAAGCGACTTCAATTTCCCTCCTGGCGCCATATGGCGTGACTTTGACCTGGCACACACCACGCATCGCTCCACATACTGCCATACTGCAGCAACCACTCCCCTCCATGAATACTGGTGATGAACCAAGTCCAGTGTCTTCTCCCCACCTGAATGTCCAGCCAAAGGATGATCGTGGTTAGCTGCCAACTCCTCCTGCTGCAAACTCATCACTGGAACCCAGATCCTTCCTTCATGCCGGATAAGACCTCCCCAGACTGAGAACCCCACATGTTTCTTGCTTGCCTCTCCTTCTCTTGTCTAATCCAAGATCCGCTGGCCAAACTCACTCCTCTTCTGTGCAGTCTGAATTCTTCCCAAGATTCTTCTCCCCAACCCTGGATTATTGCAAACAAACTCAATGGCAACATTGTAGCGGTATTAAACTTCCTCGACTCCTCCTCAGAAAACGCCAACCCTAAATCACGACTCAGTAAATCTGGCAAGATATTCTGTTTCGCTGGATTATAATCAATCTGCAAGTCATACTGAACCAGATCTAAGTGCCACTGGGCCTGTCTCTGATTCATCAGACGTGGGGACTTATAATACTCTAATGCTTGATGATCAGTCCGGATCACAACTGGATGCCTGGCGTACAACAGGTGGTGTTGCCACTCCCCTAATGCCGCCACTATTGCCAAATGTTCCTTGTTTTAAACTGGGTAAGTCTCAGCAGGCACCATCTTCCTGCTGAAGTAACAGACAGAGTGCTCAATTTCGTCTTTACCCTCCTGCAATAGCACCGCTCCAAGTGCAAAGTTTGACTCATCTGTCTCTACTAAAAATTCTCTGTTGGGGTCAGGATGGGCAGAACTGGGGCTGTCAGCAGACAGGTCTACACCCGCTGGAAAGCCCTTTTCTCAGCCTACCCCCAAATGAAAGGTACATTCCCAGTCAACCTTGTCAGTGGCACAGCCCACTCAACTAAATTCTTGGAGAACCTCCTTACAAAGTTCACTACCCCCAAAAAACTCTATAATTCAGTCTGATTCCTGGGGGCCTTCCGTTCCTTCACTTCTCGCAGTTATAAGGACATATTGCTAACCCTCCTGGAAAGCCACGTTTCCCAAGAAAGACACCATTCCTTATTTAACTCACACTTGGATGGCTTCAACTTCAAGCTCGCCTGGCTTACCACCTCCAGAACACTTCTTAAATCCCTCACATGATCTTGCATTGTCCTGGAAAATATCAGAATATCATTTATATAGCAACGCAACATCTACCCACCAAACCTCCCAACACACAAAAAATCATGAGTTGGAAAACTGCAGGGGCATTACGCAGCTCAAATGGCATAACCTGATACTCAAAATTCCTCAAGTGACACTTAAACGCGGTATACTTCTGGTGCACTGCCCGCACAGGAATCTTATTGAACTCGTCAACCAGATCCAATTTGGTGAACACCACACACTCCGAAATCATGGGTAGAATGTCTTCCAAGAGTGGCATCAGATAAGGGTCAGGCTCTGTTAACGCATTGAGGCACCGGAAGTCCACACAAGGACTTAGCTCCCCACTTGCCTTTGGCACCAGCAGCACTGGTGAGACCACAGATGATTTGGACGGCACAATCAAACCCAGACCTATCATCTTATGGACATATTGATCAAGAGCCTCCCAAGCCTGGGGTTCCAATAGATAAACTGGACATCCCCTTGGCAACTCAGAGCCCTCTTTGAACCGGAAACTAAATGCAAAGTCCCCTGTAGGTGGGAAGGGTGCCTCACCCTTGGGTTCAAACACTGATGCAAAATCCTGGTACTCCTTTGGCAAACCCTCCAATGGCGCGAATGAAGATGTTCCCCCCATTTGTTTAACTGACGACCCCTGGGACTGGAATTTCCACTCCCACACATCTGAGCCTTCAGGTGAAAACAGCACTTTCCCCTTAATCATATCAAATTGTGGACGGAATTGGTGCCACCACCTCATCCCCAAAACCACTGGGTGAGGCAAATGTGACAAAGCATGAAATTCTTCCTCAAACTCATCTAAGCCTTGTCTCAACAGGATCTTTGCCTGAACCTTCCAGACCGCAGTCCTCTTGGTGGCATCCGCCTACAACACAAATCCATCCTCCTGCAACGGCAATCCACATCTTCTTGCCCTCCTCATCCACATAATTCTTATCAGCACCAGTGTCCACCAGGGCCAGGACCTTTCCACACTCCTTCTTCCCAGGACCTTCCTGAACTTCTATGGGTAAAATAAATATGAATAAAGCGAAGGGAGCAATTTATTCTGGGACACTGGCTTCTTGCGGAAGTTATAAGGAGCATTCTTCTTCTTTGGGGCCTCAGGAAACTGAACAAGGGCCTCAACCATTGCCACCCTCAGAAATTCGCCACCCTCTCTAGGATCCCCCTGACCCTTTCCTTCCTCCTCCACATACCTGAACCCCTTTGAGCTGTACACAGGCTTTGAACCTGATCGTCTCATTGCCTCCATCCCATGGGAACCACTTGGGAACCGCACCAACTCCTGGAGAGCCTGGGACAAGGCCACCTGCCGCTCCACCTGCAAGGTTAAGGCCATCTCTTCCTCCAACGTCGCTGCAGGCATTACTGCCATTGCAAAATAACAAATCAGCCTGCATATTCTGAAGGAAGATGCGAGGAAGCTGGGTACTCTGACGCCTTGGCTGCTTTGGTTAGTGCCTAGAACATCTGACCATATTCCTCCACAGACTTCCTCCCCTGACTGCACTGCAGCAAAGCTGACCAAGCTGAATCTTGTGCCTCATCTGGACATGCTGCTCGGTCAATCAAGTCCAAACACTCCTCTGCTGAGTTAGGCAAGCTCACCTGCTGCTCTAAAAGTTCACATACCCAGTTTGAAAGCTTCACGGGCAAGGTCACCAAAACTTGGTTCAACTGTAAAGTGAACAAATACTCACCCCCTGAAGCCTTTGTCAACCGCCCTTGGAACTGGACCTGGCCAAACGTTTGATGGATCAGCTCCAACTCTTCTGAACTTAACATTGATGGAATCTTCCCTCCAGTCTTCACCAGTCCTACCACTTTACCACCACTCTGAGACACACACTCCAGCTCCCAGTATACCTCATGAAGCAAAAACACTGCTGAAAATATCACCATTAAAAGCGTCGTGGTATGGTGATACCACACAGGGAACACAACTGCTTTTGCTCCTCTTTTGCTTGCCACCACAATGACAGGAAAGTAAATGAGTTCCGTTTAATGTAACGCACTGGCTCCTTCCAGTGAGCCATGAATGAATTGGGAAGCTGGGCCCAAGTCAATGACCAAAGGGCTGACAAGGTCCCTGAGACCATTCTTCTAGTGCGTGTGCTACAGGAGCCGTGGATAAACACCCCTTGGAGGACAGTTGCGAGTATTCTTACCCCCAGCAACATGCCCTGACTTCAAGACAAGGTGTATAGAGAGGCAATAGCCTTCCCAATCTCTCTCTCAAAGTTCACCTCCTGTTTGTATAGGCCAAATATGGCCGTTGTTAGACTTAATTTGTTATTATAAACCTTGGAAGACAGTAATAAAAATCAGTAAGGCTTAGGAACGGCTTTATTTGGTATATTTAGGCAAGTTGATAGAAAATGAAACTAGAGAACCTCCCATTCTCAAGTCTATTCTCTTATAACTCTCTGCTGCAAGCATATATAAAGCTCATTTGTCATGCTTGACACTATGTCTTTTGAAATATGCCATAAGCAAACCACAATTGTTTTAGGCCGGATTGAATTATGTAGTGGCTGAACCAACACACCCAAGAATCGTTCCAATTCTGATTCGAATCCACCTTTAACCTAGAAACCACTCACTTCAAAACCATTTGGTTCGACCCCAGGCCTGAAGAAACATCTAACTGCCGTCCTTCCCCAGTCTTAGTCTCAACCTGGGGTCTAGCTAAGACTAATGCTCTCTTACCCCCTCTATCTTCCACACCAGCTTGTCCTGTCTTATCAAAGATCGGTTCAATGTGATGTTGAGGATAAACTCAACCATCACATCTTTCTTGAAGAAGTGGCACTTCCTTGGCTTAATCTTCAGGTTAGCCTCAGAAAGTCTCTTTAAGACTTCTTCCAAGTGGTGTAAATGGTCAGTGAAGGTTCTACTGAACATTTATATTGTCCAAGTACACCAGGACGCATGACAACTTCAAATCATTTAATATGGCATCCATGGCCCACTGGAACGTCACATGCGCATTACAAAGACCTTGGGGCATCCTAGTCAGTTGGTAAGCCTCTGCGCAGTGATGATTGCACATTTCTCCTGATCTTTTGTTGGCAAATTGATTTGCCAATATCCCAATAGCAGATCCATTGCAGAGAAAATACTTCACTTCTCAATTGATCTAATGCATCATCAATTCATGTTAGTAGAAATGAATCTTTCTTTGTTATTTTATTCAGCTTCCAATGATCGATCACTACCTGATTAGAGCCATCCTTCTTCTTCACAATCAGGATAGGGATCACCCAGGGACTTGACGACGGAATTAAAAGCCTGTGCTTCACTAGTTTGCTGATCTCTTATTTCACTACCACTTTTGTGGCCTTTGACCGTCAAATCAGTCTCATCCTTATTGGCAGATTTTCACTGGTGTCAACTTTATGGATGACATTCCTTGCACATCCCATATTGTATTTTTCTGAGAAAATACTTCCCAATACTTTTTGAATATTTTGAGCACTTCCTCCTGCTGTCTTTCCATCAAATCAGCGAGTTGCTCTTGATTGACCAATAGATTGATGCTTTCAGCCACCCCTGCCGGTAATCATCTCATTGAGGGTCCCAAAATCATGGAATTTCCTCAATTCCACCATTGGGATCAGATGGACAAATGTGACTATATGATTATTCTCAACTTCATTAGTTTTCCACTCAAATTTTCCAGGAGAACTCGAATTTCTTTATGACCTGGCATAACTATTCCAGGAGCAACCCATAGCTCTACTCTGGACTTCTTCCAGAGGCTACTGACTCTCTCCATACAACAGCTTGGGTATCCCCAACATCAATCCCATGTTGACTATGATCTGCAATCCCGGTGGTATGGTCCTCAAATTCTTGATTCATAGCAGAATTCCTCAATTTTCCAAAATTTCTTGTCGAAATTTCTCATCACTTTTGTCCAACCAATTGGTAACTAATCAGGATAATGCCATCAATGTAAATCAGATTAATGAAATTGTTTCTCCTGGTCAGCGGAGTTTCCCCATCTCTCTGATAAACTAGAGGTTCGTCTAACCCAATATGGTCAACATATTATCTTTGAAGTTATATTTAACTCCATACTTTCTTAGAAACTTAGTCCCAATCAGAATATTGTAGCGTTGGTTGGCCAAAACTATTGCTGGAGTGGATACCATTAAAGATTCAAATCAGAGTGGTAAAAAGCTATACGCTCCACAGAAGATGGTTGTATTCAGCCCAGCAGTCCCATATTCTCTCCTATGCTCCAAATCATGTGATATTCTCATCTTCTTCACCATCTTGGTCAAGAAAATATTGATAGGCGCTCCACTGTCAATTATTGCCTGCACCTGTACTCGATTAATCAGTATATCCATATATGTACACTCAGATATTGTAAAATGGTGTTTACTGAGTGTATAGCGGCATTATTTTCCAAATTAAGGGTGTGAATAATTTGCGTTGATAGATCAGGAAATGATTTATTAATCACGCTAAAGGGGATAGACAGGTTTGACTCATCTGATCTGACCACAGCCAGATCCTTCAGATTTTCTGGGGATAAATTTTGTCCACTAGTTGTTGCACATATGGGCAATCAACTTCTTTGATTATTTAGAGGCTGATCTCCTTTGCTCCAGATCTGGTTACTTCATTAAAATCTAAATTGACCACTTGATAAAGTTGATCCTGTGCATCATCATCAACAACAGATCACTAATCTCAATTTCTTCATTTAAGTATCAGGATGAACGGTTTTAACTGCAGCTCTAGACTGTTCCCCATCTACGCCATGGGCCCTTTTCCTGACTCCTGTGCAGGTTTGGCCTGGTTTGCCTGGACCACGTTAATCTGCTCCTTTGGCTTCTTGCTATAATATTGCAGCAAAGTGTCCCTTTCCTCCACACTGATAACAACATTTATAATTCTTGTCTGTCCACTTGGACTCCTTGGGCTTGTTTCCTGGCGAAGTTCAATTGTTGGATTCCTTAGCTCTCTCAGTCACCTTTGTAGGATTCAAATCTTGAACTGGACTCAGCTTGAAACTTCTATTAGGAGCCTCAAATGTGGCTCCTAGTATCTTCAAATGATCCACCACATTCAGGGTGTAATTTTGGTTGCAAACATGTAAGACATCATTTGATGTAAATTGAAATAGGGCCAAAGGGCCATTTGAAATGTGATCCACATGTCAAAATCATCCAGTACTATTGCTCCGACCAAAAATCTGTGATTATTGGTAGAATCAGTTGGCGAAACTTGCTAAGGACTCGCCTTTATGAAATTGGATTCCCATAAATTCCTGTTTGCATTTTGACATACATATGGGACTTCCAAATTCTTTAATTATGGAAGCCTTAGACTCTGAGTATGACCATCTGTCTTCCTATAGATGGGGTAACAATAAGTTCTGACAATTGGTGTCCAAACAGTTCATCACCATCAAAGCTTTTTTAAAATTGCCATACCTAAACATTGTCATGTCAAATAATCAGAAAAACGTAGGGGCGTTATCCTAATAAAATGTGGGTAATTTTGGAATAGCTCTAAATGCCTCCAAAGTTTCTCTAGACGCCACTTTTGGTTTGCCTATTTGACTGACTTGAGGAGTGATTTTAGGGGTCATCTTTAAAATGGCTGCAAATGCAGTCAGCATATTTCTTGGAATTATTGACTTCCCAACTGGAGTTCTTGGGGTCCTTTCTTTGGCATCTGTCGCTGCATAGGGTTTACATTCACATCTATGAGTCTTCAACTCTTTGACTTGCTTCACTAAATGCTCTATATCTGCACTGATGAATGCAATTGAACGCGATGCTTTGCATTCAGTTTTCAAGGATAAACTTCTTAAACTAGATCTCCTTCTTTCTTTAATGACTTTACTTTCCCTAGCAACTCATTGCTGAAATTGTAACATCTTTGACTCCTTCCTCAATCTTAGTGACTCTCTCTTCCAACGCAGCAAATTCTCTGTGATTGGCATAATTCAATGTATTTACGTTTATGGTTGCCAACTCCATCCAGAGTTTTCTTAACTTGTCATTGTATGATATCTTATACTGGCGTATCTTACTTAATTACCCCCTGTAGTGAGGACCAATTGTTAAAATCCTGGGTTACTCACTGATTAATAGTTCCCAGAAGGTAAAACTGCACAGGTTTGATATGTGCACAATTCGCGTTGTCTGATAGTATTTAATCTTTGATTGATAATAGTATGACAACTATTATCTGTAGTTGAATAAATAAACCAAAAATGGTCCAAAGATAGACCAGTACTTCTCCACAAAATACTGTTGTTGTTGACTATAGAGACTTCTTCCCTTATCCACCTAATTTGATCCACTCTCAGATCCAGAAGTTTATGGTCTTTCTTCTCATCATGCTAAGTCTGCAGAGAACCCTTCTAAGCCCAGCTTCTTTTGTAAGGATCCTTGATCCTTAATCTTAATATGAAAAAAGAGTCCACAATTATTGTATAAAAAACAATAAATTACTGAAAATGAATAAAACTTAATATTAATGTATATCTCTTTTAAAACTTCTTTCCTTTAACAATGTGAATAGTTAGGGAATTTATAGAGGAATTTGGCGCCAAACCCTCAGTTGGCGCCTCAGCTGTGAAACGGCAGCCATTTCCATTGAACTTCCCTCTGACGTTTCACCAAAAATGGTCTTCTCCATCTTGTTATGATTCATCCATTGGACATCCTGAGACCTAAAATAGAAAGAGCCAGAAAACTTGTCCCTAATATTTCCCGCTTGATCACAGCAAACTAACCATATATGGCTAGTGACCTGCTTAGGTAATGGGACTCTTTACCCATTATGACAGGTTGCAAACCAACTGATTAATTCACTAGTTACAAGAAGCATCACTCGCCTTATAACTGCTCATTAAATTCCCAATCAGTTGGTGATGAAACCTGACTGATTCCAATTGGTACACCTGATAGTTAATCGTAGATTAAATTTCAGATGCCCCATTTCTTCAGCAGCTCTGCCTGACAATATCTTAAACATTCACCTAGATCAATCCTCAATGGATCTGAACATGGAAATTTACCTAAAATCCCCAAACATTATTAATCCAAAATTGGGGTCAACTGATACCCAATTCACTCGCAATCAGGAATTATCCCCTAGTTATACTACAGGTAATCTAGGAGGCTGGAAAGGTGGGAAAAAATCCAAACACTTTTTTCCTATATTTCACTTGTCAATTTGGACAGCTATGACCGCGTCATTCTGGCTTGGGTTTTGGAAAAGTTAATGCACCCAGAGTCTTTAGGCCAGTCTAAATATTGTTTTCAGAACGCTCCATGACACATATAGCCATAGTCATTACCAAACTTTTGATCAAAATATCATTATTACTGTTAACTATAACGCCTGGGTTCACTCCATTGCGCCACTAACACATTTTGCAGCACTGGCAATGTAAGAAACCACATAATGGATATGCCAGCTGATACCAATCCATGAATGTGTAAACTATATCTTATTTTCATAATATAATCCTAAAAAATAGTCCTAGTGATGCTATATGCTAACAACGTTGTTTGAACCTAGGACAACATCATTAATGAGGAAAATTCCTGGCCTAGCTCACTATCTGTGATAATGCCAGCCTAATAGTTCTGAATGTAAATAAAATTTTTTATATTAAATAAAATCAGCTGCAGTATTTTATTTCATTTGTTAAAGTATGATAGAAGATGAAATTAAATCTTTAAGTTCTGTCTACATCATAATATATCTTCTGCTACTGTTATCTCAGCGTTTATACTAAATTAAGCTCTTGAGAGATTCCTAAATCATTGTTTGCAAAGATTTAATATCCTATCTTATCACAATTAGGAGCATTCAGGATGCTTGGGAACAATTCCACCAGAATAAACTCTTTACCTGTTCCTCAGGTTCCTTACTCTCAGAAAAATTATCTGGCTACACATTCCCCTTCTGTGTTAGTTTCTGATAAACTTAACCTTTGTTTTCTTGGAATTAGCCTAGACTTCAATAATTAAGTCAATGTAAGGATCAGGTGGCACTGGATCCGTTACATTACCCCCTATGAGGCAAAAAACCCCTGAATTTTTCTTTGGGCTCTGAGCACATTACTCCTGCATTTGCCACATCACTTCCCCACAGGGTATCCCTTCCAATTTAGTAAGAACTTCCGGCATCCTCTGTTTTAACATGCATCCAATATCTGTTCAAATTCATACTCCCATCCATCATTCTTCTGAGGGCTTAATGGTTTAGGCTGATCAGTTCTCTCTTCTTTAAATGGGTGCAGCTGTGATTCATAGATTACCAGATGAGCCTTAGAACCTGTTGGGCTTCTATTTTTTTCTCAGTGGTGCTATGCCTAAGAAGCATGACAGTCAATACTTGTAGCCGTCTAAGATTAATCACAACTACATTTTAAACTTTAAAGGTGCCAAGTCACCGCTTATGTCCTGTCAGCTATAGTATCCATCCTATGGTAAGTATGGAGAAATGGACTTATTGAAGTCAAGTACCAAAATGATGTATATAATTTTTGCATAATTTTATTAAAAAATAGAATATGAGCTTTTATATGTCGCTTTGACAATATAAGCCCCAAAATGAAAATGATTGATAAATATAATGGTGAGGGAACCCAGAAGAGAGGTTCTTGGTCAGGCGATGCATTTTGGATGGTATAATGCCTTTTTAGCTGTTAAACTTTACCCTGATGCAAGGGAAGCCTTGACTTCGGTATTTTTGAATAACTTATATTTTAAGCCCCATATCTATGTATAATTGTTAAGGTTAATAATCAATGCACTGTTAGGCCAAAGGCCCATAATTATCACTTTTAAGATACTATTCTGTTGGTCAATGCTTTGTTTGGCTAAATTGCCAAAAATTATTAGTAATGATTTTTCTAGCCTTGACCAAACCACAATTCCACAAATGGTCATCTATATGTAATTAATTGGGAGAAACCATCCTAACAACCCTATTATGACAAGCTTAGGCAAACAACCCTACTTTCACTTAGCCCCCATTTTCCCTAGCCCTATTATAAGGCTAATTTGATTTAAATCAGATGACCTTTTTACGTTTAAGTTGATTTTGAATAGTTAAAATTAAGTAGAGATTTCGCCTACTATAAGCATTGATTTTTCCTTAGTACAGCTATGCTGCCAAATGATTTGCTTCAGTTCAGCTAATCTACCAGGTGATTTTTCCTAGAGAGAGAAAGTCTCCTAGGTGATTGCACTAGTGCTACTAACGCCTAATAAGCATGTAACTTTGAAGGGATTGGCCTTTAAAATGTGTAATTAAAAATCCAACATTGGTGATTCCTCCAGGGAACCTTCCAAGGCTACCTGGTTAAGACATAAATACACGCAAGAATTACCAGCAATAACAATAGGGAGTGTACATTAAAGGATCCTTTCTAAAAATCAGGATAAGATGGTTTTGGAGGAGGAAATAGTCCTCCACCTTCTGGATAGAAACTGGTCTTACCACCTTTGGTTTGATTACTGTCAAACTTACCTAGATATCATAGATACCATGGACAGTATGAGCCGCGGGCTCCTTGAATCAATGAAAACTTCCATGAAGAAGGTGAGCTGTGAAGTTTAATGGATGCTCAACGTTCAATTGTGTTAAAAACAGCTTGAACTTATTAAGGACTATGCCAAATATGTTGCTAAACAAATTGAAAAGATTGACCATGAACTCAGAAATTACTAAGCAGCAAAGGAAGGCCTTGATATAGTTTATAATGCTATGAATCAGAATACTTATATCCCAATGCTGGAGCAACTATTAGATGAGCGCTGCAAAAACTAAAATCTCCATAATAGAAGAAACCTGGGATAAGTTATTAGTACTTGGGCTTGTTCCAGCTGACAAACTTGATGTTGCCAACGCTGTACTAAGGAGATATTGTGTTTAGTTGTTTGGCTGAGCAGAGACCCCTTGATGAAGCAGATAGAGCAACTGAACCAAATAATTGTCCCACCATCAAGGTTCCTGACACTCCTTGCTGCTCTGACGCTGAAGTTAAAACACTAAACCAAACGCCTCAGCGCCCTTATTGGTTCCCTGCGCCAAAGCTCTCTAGTCTTCAAGTGACAAAATGAGTGTGCCCAAAGGGTTTAATCAATAAGTCAAAAATCAGTATTCTTTACTTCAATTATGCAGGACAGGCTTTATGGAGAACTGTTGGATGAAGTGTCCTACCAACTTTAAGTGTTAAAAAGCCCCAAGGGGCTACTAATGCAGGCAACTGTTTTGGGATGAAGGCCTGTGGTACTGCCTCCACCACACTAGAGCTGCTCAAACCTATGCACCACCAAATGTGGCCCAACTGCAATTGGGAGTAGCTCATGCTACCCCTAAACTGACATATGCTCTCCCTATTTAAGTACTGGACAGCTCGTTTGCACCATCTAGGACAGGCGATATACCTATCATCCCCCTTGAAGGGGACAAGACCCAATGACCCTAGGTTTAAGGCCCCTGAGGGGGAGAGAACAAAGCCCTCCCCTTTGTCACCTGCTTTTTTAGCGGAGTTGTGCTCTCTGGCCCCTTTTTGTCCAGGAAGCCTTGGAGTCCTTTTGGATTAAATGTAATTTTCTTGCATGATCACTTTTTCCACCATCTGTCTCATACCAACTGTACTGGAAGCTAGCCAAGCTTCAGGCCAACTTGACAAACCACGCCATTTATTGTAGGCAGGTGCATTGAAGAGAAGACAACCAGGATTTCCCCTTTCTTGATCTGGGGTCTGCACCCGCGCAACCCCAACTCATGGGAGGCCGTTTGACAGGCGCCATGCCCAACTTGTACCCCCTTCCTGCCCATATTCTCCCCTCAGGGAGTGGTAGACACCTGCGAGAACAGATCAGCACAGTCATCACTACCATCCCACACCTCTTTCAGGCCACTACAGGACCTGACCAACGTGCATCTCTGAGTTCTGGTGTTAGCTACTAACCAATGTTTCCACAGGATTTCCCCAGTTGCGCCATGAGGAGGCCCCAGCTTAGCCTAACTAGCTCACCGTGTCCTACCATCTTGACCAGCTCCCTATCTTCTTGTCAAGTATTGCTCAAGTCAAATATAAATTTATTAACTGGACGTCTGATTACCAGAAGACCAAATAAGTTTTTGTAAAAATAAGATGTCAAGCTGGCAAAGTAGCCCATAACCTAGGACGTGATTATAAAGCCCCACCTCTCCATATTAAAATTGAAATGGCAGTTTCCTACTGCAAAAAGCAGATAAGACAGTTTTAAATGGTTAAGGAAAAATCTACTACTATTTTCAAGGATAAAATTAGGCTGATTAACCCAATTGTCTGAGCGCCATATCTGGTTCCCAATGCTGAAGCTTTTTGTGCTTCCAATGCTGACGTCAAAGCAACTAACCCAACATCCTTGGCGCAGTTCCATTTACCTGCGCTGACACTTCTCACTGTTTTGCCAATTTAAAACCAACCCAAAAGCTTGGGAGCCCTTCTCAGTTACCTGCGCGTCAAAACTCCTTAATTTCCAAGCAATGAATTTTTAACAATCACCTTAAAATTTTTGGCGCCATTTCCATTTCCCTATGCCAACGCTTCCCACTGTTTTGCTTATAAAACAGCTGACGAAAATGCATCAGTGTCCTCTCCATTCCTTTGCGCAAATGCTCCTTGTTGTTCTGGCAATGGAATTGGAGCCAAAGAGGCTCAACCAGTAAATTCTGAAAATTAATTGTGCAACTGAATTGTAACTGCTTGGCAAGAAATTGAAGCAGCCAACCTAACTGACTGCCTTGACACTCATTTTTCTGATGCTGAGTCACAGTTTCCTGACTAGGGTGTCCAAATCAAATGCTTCAGTGCTGAACTACTTCCCTTAGCCATGGCGCCTGAAAATTTAGACAAATCCTTAGGTTAGTCAAGTTAAATGTCCTTAAGGTCAAAATGCCCTCTCCCATCATTTTATTTTAACAAATTGATAAGGACTAGCATAACCACCGCAATGCGCTCAAACCAGCTGAGTTGGGGTCATTGCAACCACTTCACCTCTCCACCAATGATATCTTCTGTAGTTTGGGGGAGTTGTTTGGCCCAGTGGAGCAAAATAGCCCCTGATCCAATCTATACTCATTTGCCAATTTAAAAGTTATGAACATTTCATTTATCACTTGGATTTTGTTAAATTTTAGGCTTTCCACCTATTATAAAAAGTCAAAACCACCTGATCCACCTAATTGGAAGGTGTAAAGTTTTGGGTAAGCTTAATAAACAGGTTGGTTGTTGTATAATACTACAAACACTAGTTGTATGATGAAAACTAGTAGGTTAAGTCTTCAAGATAGGTGGCAACGAATCCACTCTGGTAACTGTATTTGAGAAAAACAACTAGAGACCTTTGTTCCCTTCAATCTTCAATTTAGAAGTAAATATAAATATCTTGCAGTTACATTCTGTTTTTTTTATTAGAAAATGCTAGGGGTTTTTATAGGAAAAAGGTGGACAACTTTTCAGATAATTCATTAAAAAAACTGATTAGTCTCCCAAAAACTTCTTACCCTTGGGATTAACTTTCAATGATAGCAAATATCTTCATTTTAGTTAATCTCCCACAGTGTAACCTTTTATGGATTGGCAACTATCCCCATGTGTTAGGAGCCATACATAGATGGTATGGGGGCCATGTTACCTGATTACTAATACTAGCTATTGCCAAAACAAGCTTTAAAACGCTTCAGTAGCTTCATTAAAATGATTCTAATCATTTAGCACCTCTGCTGTAACAATTCATTTAGCAACACAACTATTGGCAATCATGCCCTCATCAAATTGCCTAATTAACATTGTTAGGCATGATGCCCAACAAATATCAAGCAAAACAATCGTTCAAATATATCCTTTGATGAATTTCAACTACTAATTTAGTTAAGGTGATCCCCAAAGAAATAGTAATAAGATCCCATCATTGGATTAGGTCCTTTAATAAATTACAACTAATAATTTAATTGGGTATGATCTCCGACAAAATATTAATCAAAACCAACCATCAGATTATATCCTTTTTTATTTATGATTAATTTTTAGTTGGCAACCATTGCAAAACAATAGGTTGCTTTAACAACCATCAATTTTCTAATTGGCAAGTAAGATGGATAATGTGGTCAACCAAATTTCCAACACATCCCCCCACTTGACCAGATTACCCAGTGTGACAGTTTTTCAGAAGCACTTGCTTCTTCTAGAGACTTAACTTACAAGTAGTTCAGAGGTTCATCTACATGACTTAACCATCTCATTAGTTCAGAGGTCCCCTTCTCGCTGCCGCCTCTGTTGAGTTTGGTCATATGGCCTCATGCCATACCAGGACTATTTGGCCTCAACACTGGCCATAGCCTGGAAAACCTGTACTCCCCCAGGTTGGGCTCTCCATTTGCAATCAGAGAACATCTTTTTTTAGTACTAGATGGTCCCAACCCAGGGGGGGATCCATCGATGTAGAGAAGATCTTCTTTATTTCTAGACAATACACTTTAGCACCTTGGGACTAATTTCGATGGACCCAGTTGCAACCCAAGCTGGCCCTGCCAAGGATAGCATAGAACAATGCCTGATAATTTTGAGTATGAGTAATTAATATTGATTTTTTTATATATATATTTATTATTATTGAATTATTTTCCTTTTTTATTTTTTACTGGTGCTTAATTTTTTTCTTTAAGTATATATTTCTTTTAGTGCCAATTTAATAAATACTTGCTATTAACTCAGTTAACTATATATGACCATTGAGGATATTTTTGATTGTATAGGCATCCACTGCCAATTTGGAAATTACTTCAAAGGGAACTATCCATAAGGCATCCAGCTTATTTTGTCAGCCAAATCCATGCATATCACAATAAGATATTTTATCCCCCAATTTTGAATCTTTTTATGGGTGATCTTTTTTTATCATCATACATTTTAGCCTGGATCCTTTTCTGAAGGGTTTTGGTGAATGCTTGGGATTGTAAATCAATTATAATGTTGGCTAATCAATTTAAATATTGGTCTGAACTCATCCCCAAAGTTAATTCCAATGCTGAGTATAAAGTTGGTGGTAAGGCGGCCTCCTTCAATATAGCATTTTAAAGGGTGTTTTTCCAGTTGAGGAATGATAGCTGACATTATAGGAGAATGTCACCAAACTTTTATACAAAGCCCAAGTAGATGTTTTTCCTGCAATAAACTTTTGTAATTTAGAACTTAAGGTAGCGTTCACTCTCTCAACTAGTCCATTTGTCTCTGGCTGATATGGGACCAATATGACCCCCTTGATTCCCATCAATTATACAATAGGGGTATGAAAAATAAGGTAAAATTTATTCCATTATCATTAAGGATCACTTGAAGACAGCCATGCTGATTAATCACTTGATCCAAATTAAATTTGGCAGTATTAATCACATTGACCTGTACCATAGCCTTGGTTTCAATCCATTGGATCAGGTGATCAATTGAAACTATTATATATCACATTCCTCCAGTGCTTGTACTTAGAGGTCCCTTGATCAATTAATACTGTATGCCAGGTGAATCCTGGTCGCACTAACCAATATCCAGCCACATTTTTGTGTGGCTTGTGGAGCTGACACTCTGTACAACGGGAAAGGAAATCCGCTGTATCATAGTTTAACGATTCATAATAGTAATATTGGTGAATATGCTCCAGAGTTTTCTTGAGGCTACCATGACCAACAACTTTGTGAGTGGTGCAAATTATTTCTGTTCATTTGGATGGTTTCAGGAACAGAAGCCTTTTATCATTAATTATTTTGAATAACTGTTCTTTCTTTTGTTCTGTTCCCTCCATGGCTTTTTGTAACGCCATTTGAACTTCTGGTGGATCATCCTCCAACTCTCCTTTAACCATTCGTTCAAATAGGTCATCAGCACAATCTTGTACTGCAAGAATTGCCAGTAGTTGGGATAATCCATCAGCATTTTGGTTTTTATCCCCAGCGCAATGTTCAATTTCATAGTCATATGCCTGCAATTTCAAGGCCCATCATACTAGTCTTCCCTCAGGTTCTTTTAAGTTATGCAACCAACGGAGAGATGCATGATTAGTCAAAACCTTGAAATGCATCCCATGAATATAAACATGAGATTGCTTGCAAGAGTAAGTAACTGCAAGACATTCATGCTCAGTGACTGTATAATTCCTTTTGGCCTTGGTTAAGGTACAGCTGGCATATACCACTGTGTGTTCTTCACCTTGTTCGTCCACTTGACTAAGTATGGCACCTATCACTGTGAGCGATGCATCTGATTGTATAGTAGTTAGTCAGTCAAAATTTGGATATTTGAGTATTGGGCTGGTCATCAAGTATCGCCATAATCTGTCAAATGCTCCTTGGGCCATTTCATTCCATTTGAATCCTTTTTTTTGGATCCTTAAGCAGGTGGAATAATGGATACACTATTTTTGCAAAGTCCTTAATAAAACGGCAATAATAACTGACCATTAATAGAAAGACTTTTATATCACGAACATATTTTGGCAATGACATCTGCTCAATAGCATCAATTTCTTATTTTTGAGGCTATAGTCCATCCGCGTTTATAATGAAGCCCAAATATTCTAGCTGCTCCTTAAAGAAGTGACACTTTCAGGGCTTGATTTTAAGATTTGCAGCAGCTAATTTCTTGAATACTTCATATAAGTGTTGTAAGTTCTCAGTGAATGTTTGACTAAATACATTGATGTCATCTAGATAGACTAGAACATAGGACAATTTGAGGTCACATAAGATGGTATCCATAGCCCTTTGAAAAGTTGCAGGGGCATTACATAAGCATTGGGGCATCCACATAGTTTGGTAAAGCCCTTGTGCCATTATTATGACACACTTCTCCTGGTCCTCCAATAACATATCAATCTGCTAATACCCTGAGATGAGGTCCATCGCCAAAAAGAATTTAGCCCTGCCTAACCAATCCAACGTGTCATCAATTCACACCAAGGGGTAAGAGTCTTTTTTTGTGATTTTATTAAGATGGTGATAGTTGATTACAACCCAATTTGACCTGTCCTTTTTTTGAAAATTAATATTGGACTAGCCCATGGGCTGTATGAAGGCACAAGAAATCCGTGCTCCAACAACTTTTTTATTTCTTCAGCAACTACTGCCTCAGCTGCTTGGGACCTTCAAATAGGTCTCATTCTAATTTGGGCAGCTTCCCCAGTGTCAATTTGATGGAGTACATTTTCTGCGCACTCAAGATTGTGGTCATTTTGGGCAAAAATAAATTGATAATGTTTTAATAAAGCCAATACTTCATTTTGCTGATCTTTGATTAATCATGATAATTGTTCCCAAGGGAATTATGTATGAATGCATCCAGCCAAATCAGGTAGTCCCATTTCATTTAAATCCCAAAATTCGTGGAAGGAGTGGAGCTCTGTTATAAGGATTAACTGGGCGAATGCAACTACTTGATTTCACTTGAATATTCTTGGCGTTTTTCCCAGATTGGCTAATAGAATACAAATTTACCCATGACCATGAATTAGGATCCCTGGAGCTACCCAAGGTTCAATTCTTGATCTTCGCCAGGGGAGCCTCAATTTCTATATATAATTGCTCAGGAATTTTCAGAGTCAGTCCAGTATTGACCGCTGTCTGCATCCCAGGCGGTAGGATTAATTCCTTTTTTACTCAGATTGGGATCCCTTGGTTTTCATTCATGTGTTTTGGTAAAGGGTGGATCTTCTTCCCAACTAGTTTATAACCAACGAGAAGGATGCCATCCTTATATATCACGTTTATAAAGTTATTTCTCTGAGTGAAGGGGGCATCCCCCTTCCAATGATAGATCAATGGTAGTGTCTGGCCCAAAATTGTCATAGTATTCGCATCAAAGTCACACTTTAATCCATACTTCCACATGAAGTCAGTGCCAATGAGAATATTGTAATTTTGATTAGGTAAAACAATTGCTGGCTCAGACACAACTAGAGATCCAAAACAAAGAGGTAAGGCACTATAAGCCCCACAGGAGGTAGTAGGGTTGGGCTCAGCAGTACCATGATACTTTTGATGTGCTGTATCCGGTGAAATCTTTAGACGTTTTACCAATTTGGTAGACACAATATTGATTGGTGCACCACTATTGATTATAGCCCTTACTTCTACTTTGTTAACCAAAATATCGGCATAAGTACTCTCAGAATAGTGGGAAATGTTGTTTACTGAATGTATAGCGGCATCAGTTGCCAAATCCAGAGTTTGAATAATTTGGGCAGATATACCAGGAAATGAATTTTTGATGGTAGCAATAGAAATTGAAATGTTAACGTCTTCCAACTTCGTCTTTAGCAATTCATCTTGGTCATCAGCGTTTTGGGCCTTTTCCAACAGTTGACTAGTGTAAGATCAGGCAACTTCTGATATAATTTCAGGATTAACTGCATTTGCTTTTGATTGAGTTATAGTGTGGATATTCAGACCTGTGCTCCGCTGGGGAGAATCATGAACAGGTTCATCTACAAACAGGTCTGAGGTATCAATTTTGTCAAACTTGTCTGGGGAACTGGGCAATTTGCAGATCTAGATCGTTCCTCATCTAGACCGCAGGGCCTTTTCCTGACTCCTCATAGGTATTGTCTTCCTGAACAGAGTTCACCTGATTTTTTGGTTTCTTAATCCAGCACTGGGAAGCATAGTGTCCAGTATTTCCACATCTGTTACAAGTAATGCGTGGGGCATTACTAGACTATTTTGGACTGCCAGGATTTTTCCACATTTGCTTAGGGAAATCCTTTTTGTCTCGGGATTTTTTTACCAAATTTGTTTTAAATGGCTGTTGTTGTTTTACACTTCAACTTGGTGCATCAAAAGTGAAAGCCAATTCTTTCAGGTGCTCCACCATTTGAGTAGTGTTACTACTGGTGAAGGTTGATGACATGATTTGGTGTAAATCCCAATAGGGTCAGAGTGCTGCCTTCATAGCAATGCGAGCATCAAAATCACTCAGGTTATCAGCTCCTGTCAGGATTTGTGCTTCTTTGTAAACGCAGTTGGCAAATTCTCCTAAGGTTTCATCTTTTCAGAATTGTATTTCCATGAACTCCTGCTTTCAGTTAGTCATTTTTTCAGGGCTTCAAAATTCCTTCATAATTGCATTTTTTGCCTCATTATAGGACCAATTTTCCCCTCGCAAATGGGGTAATACCAAGTTTAGACAAGTGGTATCTAAACAATTTAATAACAGTAATGGCTTTTTGGCGATCACTGCAACCAAACGTGGTCTTTTCAAATAATATGAAGAAAGCTGAAGCATTATCCTGATGAAAGGGTGGCAATTTTGGGGTGGGCCAAAATTACTCAGTTTCCACATGCTCAGTTGTAGGATGAGTAGTGCGGCTAGCCATTCTAGCGCCAGTTGGTGAGTTGTTGGGGGTCATTGCTGAGATGGCAGCATAGGCACTTGGCATATTTTAAGTAGGCTGAATGCTCCCTATATTACTTTCATCTTCATATAGGTCCTGATCCCCAATCTCCGTTTCTACATGAATACAAGTACATTTATGTTTTTCCCATTCTTGTACTTGTTTCTGGAGCTGACTATGTTTTTCCTGTAATATCCAATTTTTTCCAGCCTCGGCTTGAAGTGCTACTTTGAGCAGGAGTAGCTCCTTCTCCACTTTGGAATATTGTTGCTCTAACTCAGATGTTTTTCTGAATAATTTATTATTAACTTCTGTGACAAAGTTGACACCTTCTTCCGCCTTGAAAACGCGATTCTCCATTTAGATAAATTGGCCTGAGCTGCTGACATTAGAGTGGTCTGATTCACACTATCCAGCTCAGTCCATAACCGCTGAATCTCTCACTGCACCAATGACATGGTGGTACTTCTTGACAAGAATCAACTACACCCTCTGTAGTGAGCACCAAGTGTAAACTTTTGGGTAAGTTTACTGCACAGGTTGGTTGTTGAATAATACTACAAAAACTAGTTGTATGATGACAACTAGTAGGTTGAGTCTTCAAGATAGGTGGCAACGAATCCACTCTGGTAACTGTATTTGAGAAAAACAACTAGAGACCTTTGTTCCCATCAAGCTTCAATTTAGAAGTAAACATAACTATATTGCAGTTATATTCTGTTTTTTATTAGAAAATGCTAGGGGTTTTTATAGGAAGGAGGTGGACAACTTTTCAGATAATTCTCTGAAAAATCAACTGATTAGTCTCCCAAAAACTTCTTACCCTTGGGATTAACTTCCAATGATAGCAAATATCTTCATCTTAGTTAATCCCCCACAGTGTAAACTTTAATGGATTGGCAACCATCCCCATGTGTTAGGAGCCATACACAGATGGTATGGGGCCATGTTACCTTATTAATACTACTAGCTACCGCCAAAACAAGCTTTAAAATGCTTCAGTAGCTTTTTAAAATGACCTAATCATTCAGCACCTCTGCTGTAACGATTCATTTAGCAGTATGACTATTGGCAATCATGCCCTCATCAAATTGCCCAATTAACATTGTCAGGCATGATGCCCAACTAAATATCAATCAAAACAATCATTGGGCTATATCCTTTGATGAATTTAACTACTAATATAGTCAGAGATGATCCCTGACGAAATAGTAATCAGATCCCATCATTGGATTAGGTCCTTTAATTAATTATGACTAAAAATTAGTTGGGGACAATCCCCAACAAAATATTAATCAAAACCAACCATCAGATTATATCCTTATATTTATGATTAACAATTTAGTTGACAACTATTGCCAAACAATTGGTTGATTTAACAACCATCAATTTTCTAATTGGCAAGCAAGATGGATAATGTGGTCAACCAAATTTTAAACAGAAGGAACAAATGAATCTTTAATCTTACCAGTTGATTCCCTTTGGTAATCCACCAACCGCTGACCTGGTGGTTGACCCTCCAAACTTGACATATGGGGGCTCGCCACAAGGAATTAGAATTTTGCCTCAATGATTCACAATGTCTTACCAAGTCAAACTTAATTACATATGTTCTAGCTCTTACTTATGGTCATCATATTCATAGAAAAAACTAAACCGCCTAATTTAATCTTGGGACCAACCCAACCAAGAATCTTGTCACTAGCAACACAAGACAGGCTGAAGCCATGAAGCTCCAGCCAAGTTGGGGGTCACCCCCATTCAGCCCAGGTGATGCAACTGTCCCCCAGTTGAAGCTTGGAGGGGGAAGTTTTAGGCTTTGCCCCAATGTGAGGGAAGCCTTAACTTTAAGATTTTAAATGATACATAATTTTAATCTCCCATAATTTATATTCAACTGTTAAGTTTATTAGTTGATGTTATGTTGGACTAAAGGCCCAAAATTACCACTTTTCAGATAACATTCTGTTGGTCAATGGTTTGTTGGGCTAAAGGGCCAAAAATTACTAATAGTGATAAATTATCTAGCCTCAACCAAACTAATTTCAAAATTTATCATCCCTATAAAATTCCATAAAGAAATTGCATCAACGACCCCATTTTTAACAAAATTGGTAACTTATCCCTATTGCCGCCTATCCCCATTTTCCCTAGCCCTAATATAGGGCTAATATGAATCAAAATAAAGGACCTTTTTACGTTTAGGTTGATTTTGCCTGGTTAAAATTTAACTAGAGATTTTGCCTGCTAAAAGCAGTGATTTATGACTTGGTACAGCTAAGCTGCCAAGTGTTTTAACTCAGTTCAGCTAATATGGCAAGTGATTTGACATAAGGAGAGAAAGTCTTCTAGATGATTGTGCTGGTGTTACTAACGAAAAATAATCGTGCAGCCTTTGAAGGGCTTGGCCTTTTAGTTTTAAATAAAAACCCAATTGTAGCCTATTTTTGATAGGGCAAAAAGAAAAATTGAATGTACCAAGTCTTATGAGAAATGGTATCATTTAGGTTGATCTCTGGGCAGATCCTTTTTTTAACCTTTTGCAGGTTTGTCTTAATATACTGTCTTGAGTGCTACCTTGAATATTAGTCACCTGACCTTCTGATGATCCTTTATCTAAAATAGTCAAGATTTCATCTTGAGGTATCTTGGCTCAATTTGATCTGACAGAACCCTCCTAAGGTCAGTTTAAGCCATACTGACTAGTGATTTTTCCAGGTGATTTAATAAGATAACATTTAACCCCTGTAAAACTTTACTGGAGGGGTTGATTTAACAGAGGTCAACCCTAGTAATATTTATACTGCACAGGTTCAGTTTCCTCGTGCACCTTGTGTTGTAAGAATATATATAATATGATAATAGTATGATGACTATTGCCCATTTTCAAGTTAGAATTATCTTCAGGCCCAACGCTTCAGTCGGTATTTCCGATGATACTGAATATCGCACTCTTAGGGATTCATTCCCTAAAATTCTTTCCACTTGATCTTTGTTAAGATCCTCTGATGACAGTCCCTTCAGCCCAACACACAGTCGGCAGCAATCCCTTAGCCGTGGTTCCCTTCATCTCTAGATCCCCGCTCAGATCTCTACTCTTCTCTGAGAGTCTATTAATTATTGCCTTCTGCAATAATATCCTTGAGATGAAATCTTAACGCTAGATGCTGATAGTCTAACTACTACTGAATCTACAATCAAACTAATAAGGTTCTTTATTAGTTCTTTCCCAACTGTAATCTTGTGTCAATCGGTGAGTATTTTTCAATGTAATAATTGAGTGTATTTGAGTGTTTTACTACTTTTTTATTATTGTGAATTCTAGGGAATTTATAGGGGATTTGGCTGTCTAACCCTCAGTTGACACCTCTTCGATGAAATGGCAGCTGTTGCCATTGAATCACCCTTCCTCATCTTGGCAGCGATAGTCTTCCCCATCCTGACTAGGATTCTGACATTAGGCATCCTCAAGACCTCAAACAAAAGAGTCAGAAATGTATCCTTAACGTTTTCCTCTTGATCCAAGTGAATCATCCATAATTGGCTAGCAACTAAATCGATTCACTAATTGCAGG
>JAKSZP010010587.1:0-224063 GCA_022478985.1 Massospora cicadina
TTTGCAATAGTTGCCTGATAACATGGGTGGTTCCTCAAGAAATGCAAGTTGATGACCAAAGATAACTTGTCCTCCTCAGGTCAAAACAGTATACTTGAGAACTGATGAAGAACCTGACAAACGTGATCCTACTAGTCTATAAGGAATTTATAAACTATTGGAAGCGTTTCAAGAGAATTGCTTTTTATTGAGTTATATAAACGTTTATCTAACTTAGAAGCATAAAGTATAGCCCTCCTATACTATTTTATATTTAATCTTAGTAAAAGTTTTTCAAAGATATAATGAGTATAACTTTTTAAAATTTAAGCACCTCCTTGACCTCAGATAAATTATTATTATAGATTTTCTCCATTGCCATATCTCTCAAATTATATAGGGTACCTCCTAGATTATCAATACTATACTTATAAGCCTTCTAAAAATTAAATTAACTCCATTGACTTTGAGATATAATATTATCATAATTATTAATATCAAAATTTTAAACTTATTAAGCCTCTTACTAGAAAATAGTAATGACCTGAGCTTATAAAAACTTCAGGAACTTCTTTTTCTATCCCAAAAAAGACCAAATTTAATATTTATTATCACAATCCATAATACATTTTTCATACACCTTAATAAAGAATATAATTTAATGCGCCCAAATAAGTCATGTCATTTTATATTATATGTGATATCTATTCTTAAAAAAGTGCATAAGCTGCCATTTAATCTACTTTTTATAGATTCAAAATTGTACCTTTAAACTAGTATAAAAGCTTATAGTCTCAAATCAACTTACCAGCAAGAAGTCTCTGTTCTGGGGGGTGTTATGCCCCAAAAAACTGCCTCTTGTGTCAAAGGAACCATACAATTAGTTTGGTGTTCCATGGCAAAGCTTCACAAAAGAGGTTTGTTATGCCTCAACAAGCTCTTCTTGTGAAACCATTTTACTGACCTTTGGTTTTTATTGAGCCATGTTTAATTGCATCCTGTATCTCATACAACTAATCTTATTTTATCCAAATAATGTCATCTAAAGCATATAGGTATGTTTGTCATGATATAAGCCATGCTCAGTTTAACCAATTATAATAATAACTTTAAACATTAAAATCTAATTCTATGAACTTAGATAAAACCCCAAAAAGCTATATTGCTGCTAATTAGCCAAATTGTATATCTTAAAAATATACTTAATCATTCGAGGTTTACATCCCTCTCTGGACTAAGTGAATAGACTCCAAATAATGCATCTTTTTTCTGTTATAAACTATAGTATCTTAAAAATCATGTTTTAACTCACTTAACATATCTTTTTTATTATGTTACTATTAGGTTTATCCCTAGAGGTCTTTAGGGTATACCTATTGCTTTTTTACAAAGCATTCTCTTTGACGTCCATTCTTATTATTGCTTAAGAAGATCTGGTGCCTATAACTTATGAATCCCTAATGAATCACCAACTTTGATCCAAAAATTATGTCTTTAATAACTTTATAATTTTTAAACCCGTTGATCCTGAGTTAATTTCTTATACTTGTAGGATTTTTTTGGATCTTAAAGTTCTATATTTCCATCCTCTATCAATGACTCAACTTTTTTGCATCTTAAGGCATATATTGTCACAAAAAAATCAGCTAATGTAATATATCAAACTTAATGCCAAATTATCCTCACTTGTATTAAGTTTAAGACTATATTCTGCTTACTCTTATATTAATTTATTAGTGTTATTTATTAGTTAAGTATAATCATGAGCCATATTAAATAAAAAGGCATCTTACCCATCTGCTTTTTTATAGCTAGTGGTTTTCTTAAAATAGAATGCAAAAAGTATTCATTTCTTTTTCTATGTAAACAAGGTCTTAAAAAATAATTTACCTTAAAAGAAGCTTGTAGATGTGCACCATTTCCCCAATATGGAACAAATCTACGCTGAGGGGTGTTATGCCTAACCTGCTATTTCCAGTACACTGCCTTAGATGTCATATTGAACATAAAGCTCCTGGAAAGCTCCCTACCTCATCAAAAACTAGTAGGTATAGCTTACCTCATTGATTTCAGTAATGCTGAAGTTATTTTCTAACCATTGACCTCTACAACCTGTGACTTTAACTCCTATACATATTAACTGAAACCTCATATTTTAACTTCATTGTCATTTGTCCAGTCTATATATTCTATGCATGAGCCAGGAATTTATAAGGTACTCTGGGTCATAGAGGTTGACTGCCTCAGTAAATTCAATAATTTGAGCTTACATAGACTTTTGTTGTTGAAAGTCTTCTATTAAATTACTACTTAGCCACAGAATTCCATATTAAAAGCCTTCTCACACATAAGCCACATAATTCTGAAACTTACCCTGTGACTTATACTTAGACAACTCTATAATTATCTTCTATGCCAATCCACCCTTAAACTGTATCCTGAATTCCTAAATAAGCTTATCTAAAGGACATAAGAAAGGGATTTTCGCGGTGTGAGAACATTTAAACTTACCTTATCCATCACATAGACAACACCCACTTTATCCTTTGTGTCAAGTCATTAATGACTGGGGTCACACTTTATAATTTAAGTAAAATATGGAAAGTACATTCTTATGTTTAAATTGCA
Source organism: Massospora cicadina (assembly GCA_022478985.1). Taxonomy (NCBI): domain Eukaryota; kingdom Fungi; phylum Entomophthoromycota; class Entomophthoromycetes; order Entomophthorales; family Entomophthoraceae; genus Massospora; species Massospora cicadina. Next base: position 2,608 of record JAKSZP010010587.1, read on the forward strand.
AGCTTTTTAAAGATGATTATTAGAAGTTGTGCCACTAATTAATAGGGTTCAGGCTCTTATAAAGATGATGGCGCTTGCATAAGGATATTTTATATCATCTTCTTATTTCAAAACCTTATTATACTAGATATGGAAAATTTAAGTCCATTTCAGTTTAACTTCACTCTATTTTCTAAAGTTTAAACTAAACAGAAAATTCATTACATTTTTCTCACTCTTATGTTATCACAGGTATATGGACGCATAAAGAAATTAAAAGGATAAATATCATTATGCTGCCTCATTATCCGAGCTCCCTCCAGAACGTTGGCCCACACACCTTAATTATAGTTCTAAATACAAGAGCTACGTTGAGAAACACCATTTTTGCCATAATTCTGGGCGCTTTCATGCACTGTCCTCAGAAGGCACTAAAACAGAACATTTGATTTTGGCAATAGACTATAACCTCAATCTTAACCACTAAAAATATTAAAGTTCTGTGAGAGAATGACTGTAAGGCTTTTTGAGTTTTACACCCTTTTCATATAAGACTTTACTATCCCCACATTTCCTAGCGAAAGCGTATTGAGAGGATTAATTTATTGTGTAGAGAAATCCCTAAACTGCACCACTAAAATGACAATATTTACATCAAGTAAGTTCCCTCTCTACCATGATCCAAAAGACCAGAATTTCCATTGAATTTACTGATTTCACTTTCCATATTTATTTTATTTTATAGTAATATCATTTGATTTGCCATAAAATATAAAGATTCTTAACTTAAACTCTGGCTCCATCCTTTAAAATTCCATAATAAATATCCTCAATTTTATGAATTTCCTTGGTTGATTGAGTTCCAGGAACTCCAAGAAAATAGGACCTCACAAATTTGGGAAATTTCCAAAAAGTTTTAAAAAGCTAAAATTTGGTAAGCAGCCAATCATGGCATGACTCATCATCCCTCCCACCTGCAATTCTTGTGACAATTTCATAATTCTGACCTTTCCAATGCATGAAGCTCACAATATTGTACAAAAAGAGAAGATATTAATGGGTTGTAGGGTTTAAGAACAGCACAAATGACCACTAAAGCCAATCCCCTTTTATGGGCCAGTACCCTCACAATTGAGGGTAATGTCCTGTTTTCTCTTTTCCTTCCTAAATTATTAAACATCGTTTGTTCATTTATTTTGTTATCCATTTTTGTAAATAGTTTGTGCATCATGTCGCGCATTGTGGCCAACATGCAACTGCAAAAATGGCTGACCCCTTGTCAGATAAAGGCGTTGGATCCATAATCTTATTAGGTTTTGGCCATTTATTGTTCCACAGTAACTGAGAATATACACCCAAAACTAATATTAGCTCTCCTGTTCCTTATAATGTCTGAGTTGCTTTTAAAGTACTTATTATTTCTTATACCAAGAAAGCTCTGTTAAGCTAACTTACAAGGTGCTAGGGCCAAACCTAACCCTAGTTGTACAAAATTAACCCTGGTAAATAACTTCAGCTCTCATGTTACACATATATTGATGTTATGGAGCTAATATCAAGCGAGTTATAAGTGGCTTAAAATCTTGGGTCATGTCATGCTTTTCTATAATTAAGTTTAAGTTTTACTTTGTTATCCTACTCACGTGTAAATTGGGATTAGGTAAATATAATATCAGTCATTGTGGATTCTTTATTCAGAATCAACAAGTATCCTATGCCAATCACTCAAGCGCTCTACATCAGTATTTACAAGCCTATTAGTGATTAATCTTCAATTTCCTTCAGTACTAAAGAGTATTTAGTTGAGTAGAAGCCAAATCAAATTCGTCACATACCAAATCTAATTACACTATTTATTTTTACTGAAAGGTACTAGACAAACTATCAGCCTAATACATTTATAATAACAATGAGTTCATTTCAAAAAACATGACTTAGAAGACATGTTATAAAAATACTTTTATCAAAGTGTCATAATACTCCTGTTTATCTCTTTCTGTTTGTTAATAGAGCAGATAGCAGTGATTTTACAACAATTATTAACAGTCAAAAAAGTCACTTATAAAGCATATTACTCAATCTAAAATATCAATAAATTACTAAGAAAGCATCCTAGCTAATTTGTGTGTTGCCTTTATAATGCCATCTACCAGATAAACATTTAAGTAGGCAACGATGTTGACCACCCTCAAGACTTGTTGTTATAATCAATACTTTTTTTTATTAGAAAGTATGTGATGATCCCAGCACCTTTTAAAAAATCAGAAATAAGGTGCTCAGATTCCAATCCAAAAACTTTGGTGCAGCAGCCTGGATGAAATATAATGGATAAAGGCGGAAAACCCCACCAGCATCATATCCAGTTGGTTATTGAGGAGCTTATTGAAAACAGGTTAATTTTATAGAGGTATCAAAATGAGAACGTTTTCTGTTTAAAGTAAGATTTCTGAATTACACCGTAGGTCAGAGGGGTTTTCAGTTACCCTCATCAAGTATAACAATACCCTCTTTCCTACACCAAAATTGCACAAAGTCATTTGTAGTTTTTTACTTGTAATTCTTGAAGATCTAATAAAAACTTACATAATTGTGTGACCCTCACACATATCAAATCAATAAGCCTGATACAAATGGACCCCCATGAAGGCTGGGCATTTCAAGTCCCATATATTAACCTACCTCAGCACAATTACAAAAAATCTGGGTCATATTAAACCATCTTTATATATACCAATGCGTCTTGATTTTTATTAGGCGATCTTGTCACAAACTTGGGATGATAATATGCCACGACTGTAGCATTATAATTCAATGAGAGGTTTTTTTATTATTGTTAATTTTGACAAGGAAGTATTTGCAAGAAGCAAGGAACTTAATTTTTCTAGGTGAAGGACATAAGTGGAGCTGAATGTGTTGAAGTACTCATGGACTTTTAAATTTTGGTGTATCACAACATTTTTAAATAAACCAATGGCAACCTCATTGGGCTTTTAACCTCATAGACTAGCACCTGAACAACTATTAAATGACTATAGTACTTAAAATATTTTCTAAAGTATTGATATGGTACCCCAACTTTGTCATGGAAGATGAGATCTATGACTACAACATTATGAACCTACACTTTATTAAGTATAAGCTTAATTTCTTAGAAAATATCAATGCAATGAAGTGATTGCAGCACAGTGCATGGACTAACTTAGTTAGGGTCAACGTTGATGCTTTGTTCAGAGAGTTCATATTAAATCACTTAGAGAATACACACCAAGATATATCTATCATATTCGCCATTTAATTTTCCTAAAAGTTCAATAGCAGATTTTTTAGCACTAGTGGTGCCCCACTCAAAAGGGGGAGCCACCACGCATCTTTATTTGTGAATGAGTCAAATAAAGGGATTATTAGAAATTAAAATTTCTAATATAGACCCTAAGTTATCAGCCTATGAAGCCATATCAGATGGTGAGGAAGCTTTGGGGAAACTTTTCCGGTGCCCACTTTAGCTGGCAGACCATGGCAGACAACATAGGGGCTGAGGCATCAGCAACATGTGGCTAAAAGAGGTATAATTTCAGGTTTTCTTCATCAATGAGGCTGGAAGTGTTCATCGCCTCAACATATTAAGCAAGATGATGCTCAGCAAAAGCAATTAGAGCTGGCACACCAGTGAAAGACTTGACGTGCTAGCAGATTTGGGGACTATTGGGGTCAAACAGAAAAGTTTTAGCCACATCAATGCAAGTCCAGCTCACTCCAAAAGTGAGCTCATCAATTTCATATTTTGCATCTGCATCAAAATTGTGGGGAAATTTGGGATGGGAATACCCTCAAAAAGGGGTTCCATCGCCCCATGAAGATGTTGGCAAAGGATGATGTAGGCGGGAGCAGCTGCTGCCTTTACTGCCATTTTGTTAATACTTTTATATGCAGGTAAATCGTTTTTAAATCTAAAATGGCAGGGATGCAAATTGGGAGGATATACAAAAAAATTTTCCAAGGCAAAATTGGGCTTAACATTATAAGGCTGATCTGTATCATCAATCCATTCAAGCGCTTAGAATGGATTTAAATTGGCTAATGCCAGACCAGCCACTGGAGTTGGTGCATTGGCGGACCCTTATTGGCTGTGAACAGTTAACCAAAGCAGCTCAGTTGAAACTGTCCCAGCCATCATCTCAGGATTCTGTAATTCTGACGAATTTTTTAAAAATTTTAAATTTTGATTGGCTGCTGCTTTGGAAGCAGCGCCAGAATTAACCAAGGTTGGGGGCGGGAGGATCACACCCCACTCAAAAAATTTGGGTGAGGCAGCATCTAGCCCAATGCCAGAAGGAGGAGCGGTGGAGGTGAAAGCCACAAGGCACTTGTGCTTCAAATGATCCAATTCAAAGCACAAAGGGCATATGGCGCGATATTTTTTGAAATACGCCAAAAAGGGTGATCAGGTGCAGATCTGATCACAGTTTGGAAAAATTGTGAGGTGGGTGTCACAATGGAAAGGGTGGATCATCTCAAAGGAGTGAGGATCTGGTAACGACCCACCCTTAGGAATCACAAACTGTAAGATGGGGTCTGCGCTATAAATGGCCAAACCCTCCATCAGTTCAGGGTGAAGGCGTTCAGGGGAAGAGAAATGACAGCAACCCAGCAAACTGGACCACCAAAGTGGCCTCATTTTGGAGCCTCATACAAACAGTGGTAATCAGGATATTTTTGTAAATAATTGGCAGCTTAGATGCTGCCACCGCATCAGCATCAGATCAAAATCTGAGTTCAAAATAGCCCTTAAAAGGGTGAAAATTGATATATCCAGTGGGTTTAAAAACCACTGTGGCCATCTCAATGATGGCCGCTCTTGCATATGGGAAAAGATTCCAATATTTGACCCAGAAGCCAAAATGCAGGATGCTTTGAGGGAGTACCAAAGGGCTCTAAAGCACCACCTGTGAGCATGTGAGAGGTGGGCTAAGTCCTAGGTGGACGTAACGCCTGATGACGTTGGGAGGTCTAGCAGAGCCAGCCCAGACGTGTTTTGGTAATGGCTGAAAGACACCAGAAGGCGGTGCACCATCACGCCAAGCTGGGGCAGCAGATGTCAATGGCATCTACATTTAATTTAAATGCTCAATTCAAGCAGTTGGTTTTTTTAAAATTTTTGAACTCAAAATTCAGCTTTGATTTAGTCAATCAAAGCTAAAGAAAGGTCAAATTCAAAAGCAGATTGATACCTAAATATTACTTAGATCATCAATGGCTGGTCACCCTGAAAGACATAAGATTATATGATTATCTAAAGGACCTACCTGTAACTGAGAGTAGATGATATATTGTAGGCACTATTGGAGGCTGATAGTGTTTAAGTCAGAACAAACCTATTAAGGTTTACCCAATAGCTTATCATAATATTGTAAGTTTCCAAAAGTCTTTAAGAAAATGGAGTCAGTGGATTATATTGCTAAACCAGATTACCTAAATATAATGTAGCTCTATTAATATTGCTGAATAATAGAATTGCCATATCTTATCCCACAAATTACAATTGTCTCCGCTGAGCAGATTGTAAACTTGTTCACATTGTAAGTCCTACTGTAAGGTGGCTTTTATAAAGGATTATGCAACCAATTGAGGACCTCAGTTTACTTTAAAGTTCTAAAACCAAATGTAGACGCATAAAAATAAAACGTCTGTATGCCTATTGTTAAACCTTCGCTTCTTCCTGTGGCTGAAGGTCATTTCTTAGATGAAATATGGAGTTGCAGTTGTCTATTTTATGAAGACAATAGACCAACAGATGATGCCTTTCAAAATAAACTCTAAAAAATATAGACTGCAGGCTGTATTCTTCTGTCGCTACTTATACTATGTCTGCCTGCCCTATGATCTCCCTGATCAATATAGCAAAAGTTCTTAGACATAATACACCAAAAGGTATTGAAAAGGCAGAGTTTTTAGATTAAAAAGCTGTTTATAAACTTCTTATTAACTGTCTTAACTTCTGCCAAATTCTATGTTTAGATAGGGTTACTTTTTATGCTAGCTGAATCTTTATTCATAAATCATCTCCTTGCACCATCACCTAACTAGTGGCTCATGGCAAGGTTTCTGAGGTTCTCCAAATCTGAGGCTTTCAGATGTACACTCATCTCCACCTCTGTGGTTAAATTCTTTCTGGTGAAAGGAAGTATCTCTAAGACAGCACCTCTTTTGATGCATTTTGGAAAGGCTAAGCCACTAATTCTTCGAACCAAGGAATCATGGCACCCATAAAATTTGAACCAATAATTAGAAAGTAGTCTAATTGTAACCCTATTGACACTAAAATATAATTTTGATTTAACCCAAGAGTCCCCAATTATGAGCCTCTAAACTAAATGTATTAAGTGGAATTGTAAGACCACATTTCCCCAGTTTTTCATATATAGCAGTACTAACTTTTATAATTAATCAAATGACCTTGAAATATATATTATATTTAATAGCTTAGATATGAAGCTTAAAATATTATATCGAATTTATAATATATTCTAATGATTTAATATGATCCAGTCAATCATTTAACACTTCCTTACCTTAACTGGATTATGATTGTAGAGTTTTTCTTTAATACAGTTTTGGAGTTTTCAAAAGCCACTAAGTATAAATGTTACCTCCAAGGCTTGCCATCAAGGATTGACGCGCATTTTAAAAGTTCACTACTTCTACTCACCAATTAAATGTGACTGCTGGCCTTCAGCCCACGTTGTCAAGTGCCAGTTCAACAAATTATGCTACAACAGTTAATGAAAGTCCATCCTCTGCACCTTTTTTAACTAGAGTGGAACTAGAAAAACTTGCACCAGCTGCGGTGATTTCTAATAGTCAACTAAGAACCTCCTAGTGGGTCAAACGAATATTCATCTCTAAACTGCTTCAATTGGACTTTGCGGCCCTGTGGGCCAAAGTAACTATAAAGAAGATAGTATCAAACACAAATTTGCATCAAATGGCAATCTTCTTGCTAGATTTTTTATTTTTCAGGTATTCCCTCCAGGTAATCTGCTTTCCTCTTTATGTGTGGGCAGAATAGCTATGTTGATTTTCAACTTAGACTCACTGTAAAATCTTCTTGGGCCTATATGGCTCAAGCTTTAGCTTATGAGCCTTATGTTGTCCCCACTGATCCCTTCAAAGCCAATCAGGACTTTATTTTCATTAGCTCAATCGCAGAACTTTAGTTTGTGCCAGCAATCTTCATACAGATTTAAACATCCCATTGGGCCTGAAGAGTGAACCATAAAAGATCGTTGCATTATTGTCCTGTATCCTTCTCTTTGCAAGAGCTTGTTAAAGAGGTATCAAAAAAGTAGCTTGCCCAAATGGCTCTGCTTGGTGCTTGCATTCATTTTCTTTGTCATCATTTCCAACTGAAACCATGCATGCCATGTATAGGGTCTTGTATGAGGCCCACTTTCAGATTTTTTGTGCTAATATTCCCCCCAATGTATCCCTGCCTTGAAAATATATTAAAAATTGCATTTTTCTCTCCACCACATTTCCCCTTTAAATGCAACCTCTTCCAATTTTAAGCAGTCCCTTCCAATGGCCTCTTCCATTAAACTGTTGGCCATTATTTAGTCAGCAAGGCCAGCGCCAGGTGTCAAGCTTTTATGGGTTTAGCTTATCTTCAACAAGGACATGACAGTTGAGACTTATATGAATTTTTGGGTCTCTCCTTCCTTGGTTCTTCCTAAGGATTCATCCACTAACTTTTCTAAATTAACTCGCCTCCTCCTCCTGAAGAAGAAGTATCTAACTCTGACAGCGAGCCTTCAAGGCTTTCAGGATATGTAAAGATTAGTTTGCCTTTATATAATCTCTAACAATTGTTATTATTATTTTTATTGACTATTATTTGTTTTATTTTTTTTGTTTCATATTTTTTATTTTTTTATTTTTTTATTTTTTGGCCCTTTATTTCATATGATATGGATGAAAAAAAATTAGCGTGAACTCAATTTAATAACTCAACTGCTTTGATCTTTGATATTGCACATATTATCAGATGATTTCTCTAATATGATAAAAGGACCCTTCCAAAGCAGTCAACTTGTGCACATGGCCCACAGTATACGTATTGCATTTAACAACCACTTCTTAAACTTTTGACATGGCAGCTTGGTTAGATTCATCATATCTTTTATAAATTTTTTGTCTAAATATTTTTTAGTCTGATAAACCTCACATTTAACTTAATAAGTGTCTTCACCAGTTGTTTAGATAGCTTGTAACGTTAACTTCCTCCATTTGTTTAATTGCTGAATATAAAAAGGGTGGTAGAGCTAAAAAACTATTATACAATAACCAGAATGGAGAATGCCTTGTACTACTATGGTTTCCAATATTTTATTCAACACCGTAGAACCTTATAAAAGTAGCCACTGTGATGGCTCCATTGCTGTGTTTTTACACAATATGCCAAAAAGGGTATCGTTTACAAATACTACCATTGCATTATTCTCACGATGATATGGCATAGACAAAACTTCTTTTAAGGACATCATTTTGTTCAGATGCTGCTCCATATGTGAAGTATAGTTTGGACCAATATTTTTCAGTATCTTCTGAGAGCATTTGTATTTATAGACATTATTGATCTATAAAAAACTTAACCCATTTTCTAAGCCCCTACATCTTGTATTGCTTTAACCTCCACATACTTAGTCAGGTGGCCAATTGCAACAATATCATACTTTCCAAAAAGACTACTCACTGGCAATGTCCCAAATATATCAATTATACTATTTGTCAGACCCAGTCCAGTTTGATTAACTGACTATAAACTCTAGGTCTCATGGCTTCATAATTTGGTACAAAGGGCACTTTATATTATTGTTTTAGTATCAAATTGTATGAAATCTCAGTAGTAATTTAATTGAATTAGTCTTAGCATCTCAATCAATCCCCCATGTCCCACAGCCTTGTGGGCTTAAAGGGTAATGTTAATCCATTTAGAGTGCTTTAGAAAAAAATTATACTAACCATTGGGTTTAAGCTTTTATAGGACTATATACCAATATTTGTTATATCCTTTATGCTTTCTTGATAGCCTTTTTTAGGTGGCTCATATTCATATTTCTGATTTATCATTCTTTTGTAGAGCTCATTGGCCAGGCTGCTTAGGTTGCTAACAATTGGAATTCACAATAATATGCCTGCATTTTGATGAGTTGCTCAACTCTATAAAAAGTCTCATATTGTACGCCTGTAACTTCATAGCCTAACGGGCTAGGAGATCCTCAGGCTCTTTAAATCATGTAGCCAATGTAATGAACTGTGATCCATCAATACTTGAAACTTGCGCCGTGAAATATAAACTTTAATTTTTTGCAGGCATAAATAGCTGCTAAACAATCTCATTCTATCAATGTGTAGTTTCATCCATGCTTATCAGCATTGCTGCAATAAGTGATAAGATGTTCTTCCCCTCAATCCTGATATTATATAACACACCAATAATTGTGGTCAGCTTGACGTCAGTTTATATGACAAATGGCTTTTCATAAAATTTGGATATTGAAGGACAGGCGCCATGCTTGGTTTATTTTTCAACGACTCAAAATCCTGCTGGCATTCAGCTGCCCAACAAAAATGAATTCCTCCTTAGAGCAGATGGAAAAATGGACTGGAAATTTTTGCAAATCCTTCAATAAATCTTTAATAGTAGCCCACTATGGTCGAGAACACTTGGATATCTTACATGATCTCTGTGGCTTGACTTTTATTTATTTCTTTGAGCTTTGAAGCTGAGGCCGTATGCCCTAGGGATTGATAACAGATATGATATAATCCAACTGTTCATTAAAGCTTGGCATCTTTGGGGCTTTATCTTCAGATTAGCCTTTAGTAATCATTTAAATACTTGTTCAAGGTATCCCAGGTGTTGAGAATGTCTGTAAGAAGACATTAATATCATCCAAGTACACTAATATACATGATAACTTAAGATCCCCTAAAATTATATACAACAGGTTTAAATTTTACATTTTCTATAGAAGGAGCTCCATTAGTATTCCATGCTAACAGTATGACGAATTTTGGCCCCTGCTGATTCAATTTCATAGCCTACATTTTACTAAATCTGCAGTGTAATTCCCAAATCTAGCATATCAACAAATTCACCTTGGGTCAATTAACCCCCTGGGAGGCACACAGCAAACTCTTACCACTTCCCAGTTGGCTCACTCCTGTGTCACCATCCCCCCTCAAGGTTAATCTCCGTCAGCCCCTCATTGTGTCTTATGACTAAGCAAGTCCCAGGGATTTTCCTTGTAGATCCAGGTAATGTGGTTGGTAGCGCCAATCACCCTTAGGTTAACTTCCCAACACTTAACCTTTGGGAACATTAGTCCTACCTATATAAACAAGCAAACCTCTGTCTACTTCAAACTAATAAAGGTAGGCGAAAGAAAGCACTTTTTTAAGAAAAACAACTATTTATACTTAGGCATTTCAGTGGCAATCCGCTGCCCACCTATCATTAATCATCAGCATTCATTGCTGGCATTTCATCCAATCAGCAATTGCATCTGGCAACCATTTTCACTTAATTTGCAATCACCAAATGATGGACATTAGTTCAATTTATCCTCAGAATCAGTTGCTGGTCAATTTTATATAAATTGCTATCAAATTTTATAAAATCCTTGACCTTAGTTACCAGTAATTCTGAACTCAAGTCGTTGGAATGTTCACTGCACACTTGACTATTGGAACCCTCAGCACCAAAGCAGTCAATATGATTTTCCTCAGCATAAGTCACCATCTAATCCTGAAACAGTACATAATTGGATTATCCTTGGCATCAGTCACAAATACCCTGTACTCCTTAATGTCAATTGGAAATCTGTCAAATAATTGTTGTTGGCTCATCCTTGGTCTTAATTCATTGGTGAACCCTAGTAATTATAAAATTATATCTTGATAATTTTCTCAGCCTAAATTTCCAGTAATCGTTATAGTAATTGACTATCAAGGATCATTTCTATAGCTTACCCAATCTGGAAGATTCATCAAAATAGCTCAAACTAAGCAAATGGGGATCAAAAATCAGCATAGTAAACTAAAATACCATTAAAAAGTGGTAACAATTGGTATGCTGACCTGACTAATCTCGAATCTTTATTTCAAATATTTGGTAGAAATCCATATGTTTACAATCCTATCATTATTATTCAGCTGAAAAGTCGCTGGCACGTTACACAGCCCCGTGGAATGTGTTTTGGTTGAAGTATACTTTAGCCCATGATAGTTATGCACTTCTCTTGCTCCTCCTTAGGAAAATCAATCTGCCAGTAACCAGATTTAAGGTCCAATGCTGTAAAATATTTTTCACCACCTAAAAGGTATAAAATATCATTAATTCTTGACAATGGGTGTGAATTTTTTGTAATGGCGTTAAGGTGGTGATAATGAGTAACAATTTAAATACTGCCATCCTTATTTTTTATGACCAGGACAGGGATGTCCCAGGGGCTTTTTGAAGGCATGATCATTCTTCTCTTAAGGAGTTTGTTAAGGTTTTCTCCAACTACTTCATCACTAGCTCAGTAACACCTAATTGCATCATTCTAATGACCATGTGTTCCCTGGTGTAGACAAATTGATGTGCTACTTCTGCACAACCCATATCAAATTCATCTTCAGTTGACTTATCAGAGTATTAATCAATTAACTTCAATGCTTCATCCTTTTGCTGCTTGTATGATCCCATAAGCAACTCTTGTGGGTCACTACATGTGCCATCATGTCCTAGTTGGGTAGTACAAACTCTGAGATGTCAACAAATTCTGCGGCTGGCTTTAATTGATCCTTGGGTATCAGATTTATGAAAGCGACAACTTGGTGTCTTTAAAATAAATATCTGTTTTTAAATTCACCAACAAGACATCAATTTTGCCATTCCCTGGTATGAGTTTTTCAGGCGCTAAACTGTGTTCCATCCAAGAATGATTCAATTGTGACATGACTTCCTCATACAAGACTTCTGGGATATCCAATGATGTGCTGGTTCTCATAATCAGTTAAAGGCCTGGGGCTATTTTTGCATCTTTTTTTATTCTTAGCGGTATCCCCTGATTTTCATTAATGACGCTGGGTAATTATCAGCTACAATTTTCCTTTGCATATATCCAATTAAAACTATTTCATCGACATAGGATATATTAATAAGATTTTGGCAACAGCTTGAGAGCTTGTCACTAGTGTAACTGTAAATTTTAGAATTGTCTGTCTCAATATTGTTTGTGTTTAAAGTCACAAGAGATTCCATATGTTTTTAAAAAGCTTGTTATGATTAATTTGTCATAGCTAGTGCTTGGTAGCACTATTACAGGTGCTGGCATGGCAAGTACACCAAACTGTAATGGCAAAGTGCTGCAAGCTCCTTCACTCTTTGTAATTTCTGGGCCCGCAGTCTCATATTAAATCTGATGATTAATATCTGGAGCAATTTTTATCTTCTTAACATAAAAAGTCAAAAAATGTTCACAGGCGCTCCGCTGGTGATAATATCTAAAACCTTGTTTTGTTGATTAGATATCAGCATATGTACACTCTGAGTAATAAGAATCAGTTAAGTTTATTAAGTGAATATGAGTAGAATCCATAGATTTGAGAATGTGCTTCAGAGTGTTTCTATTGCTTGAACATTCAGTAATGAATGTATCAATTGGCATTGTTATGTTAAACCCTTTCAGAATTAGAGTATCAACTGTCCAACTTAGCCCCTTGGCTGGCATATTCTCAATAATCGGTTGTACATACGGTTTTTCAACTATATTGATTACTTCAGGCTCATCAGCTTTCTCTGTGAGTAAGTCACCGCATGCACATCTTTTTAGATTACATGATGTACTTGACTAGGGTCAGTGCCAATAGTATCCACCTTGATTATTGTGACCATGTTTCTGGCATGTTCATTTTGATCAGGTGGGATTGGTAGTTCCAGCACAATAATTTTACCACTTCTATTGTACATCCTCTTTTCCCTCCTTCTAAAAGATTAATAGTATTTACTAAACTGATATTTTATTGGTGGCTTTTAAGGCAAAGTGTCCTTTCTTATTGCAATTTTAGCAAATAATTTCAGTATTAGAACTTTTCACTTTGTATTTTTTAAATTTGATTGCTATTTTTTGTAGGAATATTGTGATATCCTTTTTGTTTTCAAATGACTTAACTGAAGTGCCTATATTTCCATGGTTGACACTGGAGTTAGAGGGTATAAATGTTTGACAGAATTAGCATAAATATCAAACAATTTGGATGCCACAAGTTTTTGTAAAAATTTCTGGAAATAAAGTATTTTTTAAGGTTCTGATAATGTTTCACTACATGTTGCAATGTAATTTTAATATCAAAATTGATCATTGTCTTAGCGCCTAGAATAGCGTGAGCTTCTCAATAAGATCAATCAGTAAAGTTGGCAATCATTCTATAATTCTTAAAGCTGATATTCATGAAATCAGCTTTCTAAGTTGCCATATATTCAGGGCCTCCAAACTCACAAAGAATGGCACCTTGGCCTCAGCGTAATTAGGGTTATCATACAAATTTGGCATGTTCAACTCAATGCAACATTCATCCATACAGGTGTTGATGGTATCAGCCTTATTATGGTCACTAGCCCCATACATGGCCATGTTGCATCTCTTTTCATAAAATGGTCAATTTCAGTTCTTGTCATATGTAGGCAAATTTGAAGACTTATAGTTGTCATATTTTCTTTCAAGTTGGTTATGACTATTTCTTGACTGAAACATTGCAAGTGCCTTATAGCTCTGAGGTGCAGCACCCCTGGGTAAAAGGGCTTGGGTTATTCAAGGCAACCATTTTACTTAACGTTTGCCAACATATCACTAAATCAACCTTCTGTATTGACCTCCAGAGCTTTATCCCCATAATATTTGGAGGTGTTGCTACTAGTAAAACTTTCTAGGCACAATGGCATCAGCAACGTCTAATTCTAATTTGGTGCTTAATACTTTGCTCCCAGTTACGTGTCCCCAGTTCTTTATCTTAAATTTTATAGTTTCCTCATTCTGACTGGAAGTTTGCAGTTGCTGAATGAAAATCGCTTGATTTCACTTTGATTAAATATATAAAAAATGTTTCACTATTATATGTAAAAAACATGACACATTTATCATAAAATATTTTCATTAAGGTCATTAGTTTAATGACTCAAAGTTCCACTGAGTCTTAAATTTCTTGTTTTAAATTCATGGAACCTCAAACTTTGCGCGCCAATAGTTGATTTGTTGTGTAAAACATCCTTCATCTCACAAGTTTGAGCGCTTAATCATTAGTATTGTTCAATAAAGCTTATTAATATTATTTGACTGTTCTTTTTGTCTTTGTGGCTAACTCTCATAAATTCTGAAGACAACGTAGAGTCTTAGTTACACTGTTACCCATTCTTCGGTAACTCCTCTTTTGTCTAGTAAGGTTTTAAATAAATGGTACAATATGTTGTTAAATTATTGCGCCATTTCCAACACAAGATTATTAGCCCATTTGGCCAAGCTATGGTTTGTCTTTAATCTAGTTCAGACTTATTTAAAGTCAAACTTTAATTTATCACTCAATACTTGCGCCTCCTGGATTGAGTTTTTTTTTAAAAAGTGAGTATCTCATTAATGGCTTTATGATGGCGTGCAATAGTCATTTGTAAATTTCTGGTGTTAGTATGTACAAACTCAAATTAAAAAATTAATCGTTGTTCTCAATCTAAATTATACTGTTCCAAATTTACGCTACACTCAATTGATGGTGGCCAGGTATATTGACCACAGAGAATTTTGGTCTTGTTGATAATAAGAAGGTCTATCCTAGCTGTCCGCTGAGCCTTGTCCAATTTGAAAGCTCCTAAAAGTTTCTTCTCTACCAACTCCAGTTCTTTGTAAGAACTTGGTTCATCAGGGTAGTTTTTATAGTTACGTCAATTCATTTATCTTGGTTAAAGTCATCTCTGTGTTCCCAGTAGGTGCTTTAATAGTTCTGAAAGATTGATAAGGAAAAGATTTTTCTCTCCTGCTAAGTGTGATTAATATATGTCATCCCAGCCATGAGCGCCAATGTTGGAGATTTTTCTTCTACCTGTGGCTAGTTCTTCATTCCTTAGATAAAAGATGGGATCAGTTTTCTATTTTATGGAGACAATAGACCAACAGGTGGCGCCTTTCAATTTAAACTCTAGAAAAAAATACCGTAGGCTGTATACTTCTATCACTACTCATACTATATCTAACTGCCCTATGATCTCCCAGATCAATATAGTAAAGCTCTTAGAAATAATGCACCCAATTAGTGTCAAAAGGGTATAACATTAATTAAGCTGTTCTAAACTGCTAACTAACTGTCTTTCTTCTGCCAAATTTTAATGATTTAAATAGGGTTACTTTTTATGCTAGCCGCATACCTATTATGTCTCCTCTCTTTTCAGCACCACCTAACTAGTGGCTCACAGGTAAGGTTTTTGAGATTCTTCTCCACATCTGATGATTCCTTCTGTCAACGTAGCTCTACATATGTGGTTAATCCTTCTGGTGTAAGGAATCTCTAAGACAGAACCTCTTCTAAAGCAACTTTGAAAGTTTAAGGCCACCAATCCTCTTAACTACAGAAGCATGTCACCCATGCAATTCAAACCACTAATTAAAAATAGTTTGACTTTAACCCGATTGACACTAAATCTGATTTTGGCTAAAACTTAAGAGGCTTCAATAATTAGTTATTAATCAATTATTATCAAGTAAAAAATTGCAAAGTCATGACCTCCAATTTTTCATGTAGCTATATTAGTATATAATAATCATTGATTGACCATATAAATAGATGGATTAGTAACTTTGACTCAAAGCTAAAATATTATAAACAATTTATAATATTTCTATTGATTATTCTGATCCAGTCAATCATTCAACACCTATATGGTATTATCCCTATAGTAATAATCTTTAATGATACTTAAATCAAGATTATATGCACCACATCTGGTGTTACATTGCTTCAAAGCAAGTCAACTGGGTGGACTTACTGTCCAGAGATCAATTTGCTTACACCTTAAGAGCCTTGAATTCAAGTTAGTGCCCTCATTTAAGAACAACTATGGGTTTAATCCAAGTTGTAATTCCCTACTGGGTTATTTGATAATTCTACCAAAAAAGTCTAGATTTGAGAATACTTTAAGAGCAAGAGATTGTCTGGTTGTCTGGAGAAGGTGCAAGGTACCTATAAAGGCTTTGCAGATTTGAGGCACATTTTAGGAAAATTACCTAAGATGGTGGATAACCTTTTGGTGCCCTCAATATACCACAACGAGTAGATATACAGTAAATTGTCAACTGACAGCTAGTTTATTATAAAGTTTGGTGGGAAGATGTAATGGTCAGATATTGTTTGAATCTCTCATTCACCTGTATTACCTACTATGTCACCCACTATCACCACACCACAATAAAGATGATGTTTCACTACCTCACAAATGAGTTTATCTAGCCTCGTCCTTCCAAGGATGGTTACAGTTTTAAACAAAATGAAGAGCAACGAATCACAAGAAACTTTTAGGTTGGTTACAGTAGTTATCAGAGAGGTCATCTATCCAAAAGAAGTGATGCATGGTATTAGAATAGATGATACATTTTTTGAGCGTGCTAGTTAATAATTACTTTACCAAATATCAGATAATGTTCCAGGAGCATTGCCCTTGAAAAGGGATAATGTTTGAGTCCAGCGATATTTCATGATCAATAAGATTGTTTAGGTACAGGTTGGGGAACTATGATAAGCATTCCTTTTAGAGCTCATTTGAGCACCCATACATAGCCCTGAGAGTTTAACTCAAACCTATGAAAACTAAACGTTATCATAATGAATTGAAAGCCTTATTTGGATTATAGTTCACCTTTAGCTAGCTTAGTTAAGTCCTTGGTTTAACAGCCTATAGGTAATTAAGATTTGATGATAAACTATATTTTTTATTTTTAATTAGATAGAATATATTATCTGAACCAATTCATAATCAATTTTGATAAGCCATTCCATCTGTTATATAATTTTTAAGATTAGTTTAGCTGCCCTGTATATGTAATATATTAAGATGAATCATCTAAAATTTACTGGGCCAGTGTGAGGGATATAGGGTAGCTTTCCTCATTTTAGTGCCTTTTGAATATTAATGTTAGCTGTTTTATGATGCTTCCATTGACTTTGCCTCTTATTAAAGTATGGTTAAGCCTTGTGCTACCATAGATAAAATTCAGAACGCACATCTTACCATCCTCAGGTGCCTCTGCGCTGAGGTGTTATCCCGCACTTGCCACCCTCATGTCACCACATTTAGGTCAAAAAAACCATGCAATACACTTGCTCCATTATAAAAGCACCAAATTGGGTATAATAACCTTCTTATGGGGTACCATATCCACTGTGCAGACCCTCAGCCTCTATTGACCTGTGGCTACTGGGCGATATCAACTAATACTTTGGGGCCAGATTTCTGTCCCAAGTTGGCTGTAAAGCTTCATATCAGAGCTTTGTAAAGGTGGTGATTGATACCCAGATTGCTATAAAGAGCTCTCAAATCATCATATATTTTAAACCATCACGTGTTCCCAAAATTGCACATTAATATTAGCTTGTAGGGATAAAGGATCAGTATCTTATATGTAGAAACACTTATTCTGAGCCGATAAAGTGATAGAGATCTGTTATAAATGATTACTATAAGTTTTATCTCAATTTAACAAAGATCCCAACTTCTGAGATGGGATATGCTGAATTGTTTAAACTTTTAAAAAGGTTCCAAATAATTATCAACCATAAAGTCCAGCTTTGCATCATCAATCTTTAAAGGTCTTCACTTGTAAGCACTTCCACATTAATCTCAGGCGCTGAAAGGATAGTGAGAAGTATTTTGATTTTAAAAAGGTTATAAATATTTGTGGCTTGATCAGGGCTCAGTCATCATGGTGCACCCCACCAACCCTGCAGATTGACAAACTTGTAACATAATGATGATATGATCAATTTTTTATGGCACAAGCATGGTAACTT
This sequence comes from Massospora cicadina, assembly GCA_022478985.1. Taxonomy (NCBI): domain Eukaryota; kingdom Fungi; phylum Entomophthoromycota; class Entomophthoromycetes; order Entomophthorales; family Entomophthoraceae; genus Massospora; species Massospora cicadina. The sequence goes on from JAKSZP010010587.1 coordinate 20,680, forward strand.
TATAAAACTCCAGAGGTTGGTTATTAGAAAGTATTTAAGGTTAGCGCTAGACTATAATATTCATATTTCCTTAAAGTAAACTAATGCTCCCTTACGTGAGGATACTGGCCTATCTTATTCTAGGACTCTATCCGTTTTAAGAAAATCATATACTCACTTTTATTTCCATCAGAAATCAAATTTTACTCTAATATCATAGACCTTAACATGGTAACAGCCTCTTAGATAAACTGGATGAGGTGTTTCATATATATCACTCTGAGAGCATCATGGCTGTGCTTGCCATGATTTCCAAGTTGCTTGAAGTACCTTAGGAACTATGAGAGCTTGGCATATTTAGCTGATTCCTTTAGATCTGATATCAGCATTAGACCATGACCTATAACATGACCTGATGTTGTAGGTTATCTCTCATGGTATATAATCAGAGCCATATCTAAAGGGTCAGATATATAACCTAATTAGAGGTTGTGTAAATGGTTGAGATTATAATGGTTAAACAGTTTAAGCAGGACAAAAAAGCTGACACCAATTCTGAAAACAAATTTATCAAGGGGCTTCCTCTGATAGCATAACTTAGATGTTGAATTAGTAAACCTGCTATAAGCTTTACCTTTGACTTATAAAACCTATATTTAAGTTATAGGTTGGAGATTAGATAGTATAGAGATTTAATTGATAAAAGTTATATGGCATTAGTGGATTGGAGTTAATATTTTGATATGATAAGTAATACTTCAGGCTCCTATCTAAGCTAAACCTTAGCCCAATGGTACCCCTTTTAAGGTTTGATGGTAAGTCTAACGCAAAGATGGATACTTATAAAGGTTAAAAACTGAACTAAAAATTATCAATTTAATCTTACTATAATATCAACTAGCTTAAAGTTACAGGTTTTAACGCAAAATTAATTCATGGGCACAACTTTTTTATAAGATTTCTAAAATCTTAGTTATAACCTGTGGGATTAGATTTTCACACCAACCCATCAATTATTCGTAGCTAAAATTGGAAGTTTAAAAGGCAAGGCGGACCTAATCTAGCAGAGTTATCAATATACTTGACTATCTCATGAAAGCTCGGTGATTTAATGGATATAAAATAAAGCTTTAGGGTAATCATTATAGTAGTTAAATCTAACTAATCCATATCTAACTTAGTTTGGTAAGCATCCAACTTTAGCTGCCTACAATAATTATTTATTACGCATTATATATAGAGGTTATAAATTATCTAAAAGTTATTGGATATTTAACAGATAGGCGTACTTTTCTGACTCCACTTGTAAAATTTTTGTATAAAACCTAAAGCACCCAGTTACATAGGATAATGTTTCTTGCCATTAATAAGATGCGTATCACTAGTAGGGTAGCTTTAATAAGGGTAGCAAGAAAAAGTGTAGGCTATTTACAACCTTAACACAATAATTACTAAACAAATGGTGTACATCACTAGGCAGCTTGGATTTATTATACTATGTATAACCAACTATGAATAAAAGCTTTTTAAGGTAGTAGTACAGTGGAAGTATAAGAGCTCACTAGCAATTGCAATTTTTACCATTATTACAATAAATCTATAAAAGTGGCAAAGGCTACTTGCTATTTACTACCAAAGTCTAACTTGATATTTAGCTTACAGCCTGTAGGAATTTTGGTATGGGTTGATGCTTGCTGGTGCAGATACCCAAATTCCTACAATAAGGCTAAATGCATTAGGCTTAGTATGCCACAATTAGAAGTGAGGAGGGGCCAAATGTCACCACAAAATACAGGCCAAGTAGAGAAGTTGGCTAATGAGACAGACTCAGAAGAACTTATTTAAGAGTTGGACTGTTGAGTAGGTGCTTTTCCACAATTAGGAAGGAGCAGAAGAAAAACTCACAGGACTAAATTATAACAAAGGTTATTATAATAATTTAAAATTCTTTATCCAATAAATTGAGGGATTTATATATTCCCACATATAAAAAGAATTTCAAAGGGGTTACCCTTTTCATAGGTAGTAGTCATGTGAAACTTTATGGTAAAAGATCTTACTATAACATGTGGTATTGGAGGGGTATGCGTGAAGGCAGATGTGCCTCCCACTTCTTCCAATGTCACGTGGATTGGTTACTAGCGCATGGCTTAGGATCTATCTTCACTTTCAAATCATTATAAATAGTTCAAGGTACTTACTTGACGAACCACCAAATCATTTGGTATGGTTTATATCCATTAGCGTTTAGATTTCAATCTAAAATCTTATTCCAACTGATGCATTCATGATCTGGGTCAACTTGTGTGGACTTGAGAGGACAGACTTTTGATCATGAGGTTTTATACCAATAAGATCAATCTAAATTATTTTCACTTTATAATCTTGATAATCTTCAGCAAATCAGTGGTTTGAGCACCGTTTGAGCTTGGTGACAGCTTTGTAGTCTTTGGCCAATTAACTGAGTTAAAAACTATTTTCATAAGAATGTTTGACTTAAATGCAGCTTTTGATTGGTTGATAAACAATTTACATTGTCAAAATTCCCCTCAAGTCTATAAAAGGGGCTTTTAAACCAAATGGTGCTATCCCTAAATTAAAGTTAGTATAATTAAAGCATATAATATTTGTATTAGTTGATTTGATCCCCTTAAAGTAATTTGGGATGGGAAATCTGTTAAGATTATTGGTGCTTCAATATTTTACACTGGAGAGTAAATATTGGAATGTCTGACACATCTATTTCATCTATGTTAGTAAATCATAACTATATCAATCTGATAATTTTGTTTAAACCTCTAAATCCAGCACTATATTTATAACTGGAGCTGTATTAACCTTGTATAATCCCACCATATATGTTATCCTTAAACAATACATGGTTAAAATGACAACCATCTCTAAAGTTCACGCCCCTCTCAACCAAGTGACTATAGATGGTGTTGGTATTAGACCTGCTCTCACTCAGACCAATTCAAATTTTTGCTACCTCCAATACCTCTCTGAAAATTTTCCTCACCTCATTGGAGCCCTATTCTCCACAATCTAACAAATTTGTCAAAACTAAGCCTGCCATTAACTCCCCACCTGATCAAAGTCAGGGTGCTTAAGAACTTGCCAGTGGAGGATGTCATTACCCTGAAAGAAATAGTATGAAGGCACATCCTATAAATATCCGCTCCTTTAACTAAATAAAGATACGTTTTTTAACTCCAGTTTGATCTTGATTTTGCTTACTTCTAGAGCCTCTGTTTAGCGAGCTCCTCTCCGACCATTGTCATCACAATCACCAGTTTTAATAAAATGGGTCCCTCATTACCTATTCCTAAGCTTATAGCAATTCACCAGCCCCTATGTCTAGGATTCCCAGCTGTTGGGATTTTTGCCCATATTCCCAGCCTGCTAGATTACCAGAAATCGCTAGGGGATAATTCCCTAATGCAAGGTGAATTGGAAATCAGTTGACCCTGTTTTTGGGGTATCTATGTTCAGGGGATTTTAGAAATTTGCCTGGTCAGATCTGTTGGGGATCAATCTAGACAAATGCTTAAGATCTCATTGGGAAGAGTTGCCAACTAAATAAGGGCATCTGATAGTGATTAACTATCAGGTGTACTGATTGGGATTGGTCAAGTTTCATCACTGACTGATTGGGAATGTAAGTAGTAAGTTGAAAGGCGAGTGATGCTGCCTGCAACTAGCGAATTGATCAGTTGGTTTGTGACCTGCCTTAATGGGTAACAAGTCCCATTACCTAAGCAGGTCGCTTGCCAAATATGGTTGGTTTTCTTAAATCGAGAGGAAAACGTTAGGGACACATTTTCTGACTCTTTCCCTTTTAGGTCTCAAGGATGTCCAACGACGGAATCCTAGCCAGGATGTGGAAGACCATCGCTGCTGAGACAAGGATGGGTGATTTAACGGCAACAGCTGCCATTTCATCAAAGAGGTGTCAATTGAGGGTTAGACAACCAAATCACCCACTATAAATTCCCTAGAATTCACTCATAATAAAAATAAGTTTTCCAGCTTATACAGTATATAGTAGATATACCAGTTTATGTAAACTCTTTCAGCTTTTATTTGTTCTATTCTTTCTCAGGGATATTATTGCTGTGTGCAATAATTGGGAGACTCTTTAAGGAAAAAGAGTAAGGATCAGAGTGGAGATTTAGATAAGAAGTGGAATCAAATCAGGGATTGCTGCCAACTGTGTGTCAACCAGGAGAAACTGTCAAAGGGAATCTCAGAGAAGATCAGGTTAGATGGTACAAGGGAACAAATCCTTATTTCGAGACATCACAAGTATTTTGAGCAAAAACATGGCCGAGCGTTGGGCTGAGATCTAAGTATTACATTCAACTATGGATAATAGTCGTCATACCATTATCAACTGATTATATCAACAACAATACAACGCGGTTAAATTGCAAAATCTGAACCTGTGCAAGTAAAAAGTTTATAGGGGCTATTGGTTGAAGAATAATTATCCCCATAAATTTTTACACCAGCTCTCCCCACTATTAACTCTCAGCAGGACAATTTATACCATCCATTTTGGTACACTTTAGAGTAACAACTACCCTCAGATACACTATCCTGACAAAATAATTGGTGATCCCTGCCAGGTACTCTCCTGAGCTACTTGAAACAATTATATTCACAATGGATGATCCCCGCCAAGAATCTACTTAGCCTATTACTAAAATATCCAGCGTCAATCAATGAGTAAATTTCAATGGAAACTGCAACCCTGAGAACAACAAACTCAATCTTGTGCAATTTCATGCTACGTTCAATATTTCTATTCTAACCCTTGAATCCCAGAACTATTTTTCAGCCTACAGGTGTCGCTGACACTATTAATCAATTACTTTTAGGTGCTCTTTTCCATGGAGATCGCTCTCATCACAACCAAGCATCTGTAATTCCCAATAACATGCGTGCTTTATATGAATCTGCTGATTTATCCAGCTCTGAGGTAGGAATATTTTGCACCAAGCAATATTTGCGCCAGTTTGTGCACCCAGCCATTCATAATTTAGTTCAAATGATGGGAATCCTTTATCAGGAAATCTTGAGACAATTTACCTTGCCACTTGAGTTATACTCCCATCTTTTAGAATTCTACAACTCAGCTTCTTCAGTTATAAGAGATAAGCATGTGACCATTCTTAAAAACTGCACCAAACTTATCTCTATTCAAATACAACTCTCTCAACTGGACATGGGAGTGGCTAGCCTTTTTCATGAGGAAGTAGCTATATGATTTACCAAAACCACCATGATTATTGAGAGTTGATTGCAACAAGTCATCAAAATCTCTCAGGCCAACTTAATACCTTTATCAAAAAAATTTTATAATGATTGAACCAGAATGAAACAGCACTTCAACCTGCATCTGATGTCTCAGGCGTGCACGGAACTCTGGGGCCTCCTGGTCCTGTAGGTCCTCCAGGCCCCCCAGGGAGCGGGAATCAGCTGGTCCACAGGGATGATGGGGCCCCCTGGTCTTGATGGAGGTGAAGGACCACATGGGCCAACTGGCCCCCAGGCCTCCTGGCCCTCCTGGATTACTGGGCCCTTCTGTTCCTCCTGGACAACCTGGTCCCCCTGGTCTTCTGGGCTGACTGTGCATTTACCTTCACCTCCAAAGAATCCTTCCTTAAACAGCTGTCTTCACGCTCTAGAACAAGATCATGAAAATATTGCTCAAAGCTGTTGGCTATATTGCTCTGAAGAACCTATTGATTCAAACCTTACTGTTGATGCAATTAAGGGAGGGTTAGACAATACTTACCATCTTTATAATTCCCTCACCTCATCTTTAGCTCATCAAAAATAAAAAATTATCAGGTTGGAGCAAAACAATCATGAGCTCCGTGTAACGGATGAGTTTGTCTCATTTGATACATTCTAACTCAGTTTCAGATTTTCCAAATCTGAGTCAGATCGCTTTAAAAACATTTTTGGGTTTGGTAGTTTTAGACACTGGGTTGTGCCTCACCTGAGCTGTATATTAGGCTTGTGTGAGCCTAACCAATAGCTTGGGTGAGGTCTCCAAAGCGCTGCCTTTATAAGGCACGCCAGAACCTTCTGAAGTTGACTTCAGAATTCTAAGAGGACCCTACCATTTCCTTTTCTGGGGAGCATTGTCAGTTGCTCCCCAGATGAGCTCTGGTCAGCGGGCACCTTTGGTTTTTATGTTCCTGAATAAAAATAAAGGATGTTTTGGGGTTTGCATACCTCGCATACCTGTGGTCCTTTTTGGGTGTTTCATTTTGAGGAAGCTTTCACATGGTTAAGTTGGACAACCACACAGCGGACTTACATAGCCAACTAGCAATAGGTGAATGTTTGGTTGCTTGTTGGTGCCCCAAACCTCTCCCTACATTGGTTAGGCCGCTTTGGTTGCTTGTTGGTGCACCAAAGCAATATGTAAATGATTATGGCGGTCAGAACTGAGGTTTTTCCAGTCTGTGACATTATTTCAAAGTCAATGTGTGCTGCACGCTGCTGATTCTCAGTTTGGACCGACCTCAGTGGTCACTTGGTCCCAATTATTGAGGAACCAGCACCAGTGGGAGCTGGTAACTGATGGCCAACACTAGACTTGAAGTGACTATCAGTTCAATTTCCTGGTGGGGCCTCCCGCTCTCTACAGGGATCAGTAGCATCAAGGGGACCTGTCCCAGCAGGGCTCTCTCACCCCACAGATGATCCATCTGGAAAGGGGTCAGATGTCCAGCCGCGGTAAGTTGCATGCTCCTCTCACATTTTCTTTGGCAAAAGCGCCTTCCCAGTCAGAATGGGAATACCATCACCAACAAGATTCTGGGAGGGAGCGCAACACAGCCACATACTGGGCATGCATCCTCATGCTGGGCGGGCTGATTTTGGCAGCCCAGTGGTGATTCAATCTTGCCATCTGTGTTTCTTTGAGGGGCTCAGAGTTTATTCTGGCTAATTTTCCTAGTGCTCGAGGTAACTCACCCCAAGAAGCCCTCATTGTGGCAGCCTTCCATCAAGAGGCTCTTCTTCAGGGAGGGGTCCTCCTTTAGCGGGGGGTGATGTTATGGACAAGTTTGTCTCATTTGTTACATTCTGACTTGGATTCAGATTTTCTTAATCTGAGTCAGATCACTTTAAAACATTTTTGGGTTTTTTGTTTTGGGCGCTGGGTTGTGCCTCACCTGAGCTTTATATTAGGCTTGTGTGAACCTAATCAATAGCTCTGATGAGGTCCCCAAAGCACTGCCTTTATAAGGTGTGCCAGCACCTTTCAAAGTTGACTTCAGAATTCTAAGAGGACCCTAGCATTTCCCTTCCTGTGAGCATTGTTGGTTGCTCCCCAGATGAGCTCTGGTTGGCAGGCATCTTTGGATTTTTATGTTCCTAAATAAAATAAAGTATATTTCAGGGTTTGCATACCTCACACATCTGTGGTCTTTTTTGAGTGTTTTGTTTGAGGAAGCTTTTGCGTGGTTGAGTCAGACCAACCTCAAGGATGTGCATAGCTGATAGTGGGTGAAATGTTTGGCGCTGTCAGTGCCCCAAACCTCTTTCCTACTTGATTAGGCCGCTTTGGTTGCTTGTCAGTGCACCAAAGGAACTTTAACTAACAGCAGTCAGAATTGGGGTTTTTCCAGTCTGTGACACTCTGATCTCTAATTTAAAATCAACGTATCAAAATGAAATCATTATGAAATGAATGTCAACAAAAAGCTTTTACCAATTCCCTAATTTCCCAGATTGAAGCTGTGTAAGATGGTCTGAACAGTTTTTAACAACAAGCTGATTTAAATCGAAACCTTGTGCCTCCTTCTGAGTCAGAACTATCCAAAATTAATTGCACTAGCCCAGTGGGTAAGAATGTTATTTTAGCTCCCATAGAAACTACTTTTGAATCTTTTTTAAAGACAAGTTTACCCCTGGGAAAGGGAGTATTGCTTCATTTCTTTATATCTTTGAGAGCGTGATGGAGGAAGCTTCTGACCATCATAAAGTTAAATAATTACCCTCTTGCCTTAGTAGATCCGCTCAAGAAATCATGGTACCCCACCTAATGCAATTCAATAATTGGGACAAGGTAAGGCTGCACTTATTAAGAATTTGTAGTGATCTCACCTTGGAAAAGCAGAAACGGGTCTTTATAAGTATTAAGTTAAGACTTGATGAATCCCCTGCAGAGTTTGCTGCTCAGTTTTATGCTGAAGCTCAAGCGTTGGTGACTAATAACTACCTTACACTTGATGATGCAGTTGTTTCCATTCTGTCCGCTTTAGAGTTCAACATGCAGCTCCATCTCCACATAACTTCAAAGAAACTTAACTTTAATTCCATCTTAGGTATCAAGGAGGCCCTCCTTGAAATTCAAACTCTATAGTTACTGCCACTCCTGCTTCTGCTTCAGCCTCCCATTCTTGGATTTATGTGGTAAACAACAATGAGTCTGGAATAATTGTGCTCAACCCAACTGCACCTATTGTGGCTGTTGCAACTATACCATTCAGCATCATTGGATGAAAATTGACAATGAAAAAGCAAAAAAGGGGGTCAGCATAGGGCAAGAGGCTCCCTATGCTGATGACTCTCATTGTGCCTCAAAACCAATCGGTTCATATCATTTCTGCTGAACTTGTTAGCCCTAGTGCTCCTGAAGAGGAATATCTATTGAGCTTTCAGTTGATAATAAACCTAGCAATATTTTCTCTTATCCTTTATCTAAGCCTGCCCTTAAGCAATATATTCTATCCCAGCCCTGTGGGGAGTGACGGTGATCTGTATTGAAGCAGTAGTCCACAAAGTGAAATTTCTCACTACTGTTGCCTTTGATTCCCTATTAACATTATCTCTTCTTGACTAATTGGAAAAGTTAAGATTCAGCCTGATCTTAACCATTTTTTAGAATATGGGACAGCTAGTATCACATATGCTCAAGCTATAGGTGCTTACTCCCACTTGCCTCTGAGGCTAGGTAGTCTACAGCTCTCTGTCCCTGCTATAGCCCTAGATAATAATAGCTACAACCTCCTATTTGGCACTGGGTTCCATATGTAACATGCTGCTATTATTAACTTCAAGGATAACTTTATTTCTATATAGGGATACCATATTTCATTACTTTTATCTTCTGCTCTTAAAGAAAAAGGGAAGCAGAAGTTGAGTATGTTCCTGCTTGAATCCCCTGCCTCAGTCAAGCGTTTAGAATATCTTGTGTTGGGGTCCAAAGTTAAGTTGCCCCCTCCCATAGTTGAGGCTGAGGAAGGAATGCCTTTACATTCTCCCCACATCATTACCATACCTCCACAAACCTAAATCTTGGTAGACACTAGAATTCAGTTAGTTCCCCCTCTTGATCACTTGCTTGATATTTCTAGTTTACCTAACCCATCTGTATTTGAAGCTCTCCCCTGTCCAGGGGTTTTAGATCCCACTTACCAAGGCACTGACACTGTTCTTTTAGCCAACCTCTCTCAGTCCCCTAAAGTCATTGAGCTAAATCAACTGATTGCTTATGTTCACCTCTTGCCTTATGACTAGGTGATGAGGGTTCATGAAGTTAGGACCCCCAGTGACTTTGGTTTAGAGGAGCTCTGTTGTTGCTGCAGTGCTCATGCAAATTAGTTCTGATTTGTCATCTGAGCAAAAAGCAGCTGCAGAAGCTTTAATTGATGAGTATTCAGATATTTACTCCTCTGGCCCCCACAATTATGGCTATATGCAAGGTGTGTAACACTGGGTCAATACTGAAAATTCTGCTCCTTTTCACTCTTGACCTTATTAAAAATCAAAAACCGAAGAAGCTCAGGTTACCCTTTAATTAAAGCAATTGCTTGATGCTGGCCTTCTTCAACCCTTGCATAGCCCCTGGTCCTCCCTTCTCCTATTGAATAAGAAAAAGGATGGGACTCAACATGTTTTTATATACTATTGATGGTTGAATTTTATTACTCATAAGGACAGCTACCCTTTACCCTGCATTAATGACTCTTTGCAATCCTTATCTAGCTCACAATATTTTTCTGCAATGAATCTAGCTAGCACTACTGGCAGATTGATCTCTTCACTGAGGATCATGCCAAATGCACCCTCATCTCTCATGAGGGGTTGTTTGAACGCACCTGCATGCTGCAGGGTTTATGCAATGCCCCTGCCACCTTCCAATGGGCTATAGACTAGCTGTTTGGGGACCTTAAACTTATATGTGTTAGTCTACCTTGATGATGCTACCATCTTCTTCCAAACTTTTACTGCTCATCTTGATCATCTTCAACAGCTATTTCAGCAGCTATGTGAGGCCTACTTGAAACTGAAACCTTCTAAATATAAAATTTTGAATGAGAAATGGAGTTTTTAGGGCACATGGTGATGTGGCAAGGAACCCTCCCCATCCCAGATAAGGTCTCTGCCATCAAATGCATGCCCACTCCAAAAATTTGAGGCATCCAAGTCTTTCTTGAAATGGTGGGCTGCTACACCAGTTTATCCCTCACTTCGCTGACCTTGCCAAGCCCTAAGTTGAACTTCTACACAAAAATGTGCCCTTGTTTTGGACCATAAACAGCAACAGTCCTTCAATTCCCTACACACTGCCTTATTACCAGCCCCTGTCTTAATACATCCAAACTTTAAGCAACCTTTTATTCTCTTCACTGATGCCAGTGACACCACTGTGGGCGCTAACCTTTCCTAGTTAGACACAGACCAAGTTGACCATCTGGTTGCTTATTTTAGCAAGATGTTACCCAAAGCAGAGTGGAATTACTCAGCAACTGAATTTGGGCGCCTGGCAGTTCTACTTGCTATAAAACATTTCCACCCCTATCTTTATGGTAAGCATTTTACAATTGTTACAGATCATCTCTCCCTTAGTTGGCGTTGTCAAATAAAAAATCCTAATGGGAGGTTAGCTTGCTGGGCCCTCTGGCTCCAAAATTATGATTTTTCTATAGTTCACCAAGCTGGGCCATTCATCAAAATGTGGATGGATTATCCAGCCTCCCTATTTTACATATAACTATCCCAGAAGAGGGTCTACCTTATGAGCTTCTCCCTCACCCTGGGTTATGGCCTCAAGAATCTCCAGACATTCAAGCCCAATTAAAGAAGATGGCTGCTAACACTAAGGTTGTTGATGGAGTTTTAGTAAAACAGGTTGGCACCTCTTTTCTGCCTTATCTCTGCCCTTCACTCCATACTGAAACTATCATGGAGGCCCACAAAACCCTTGGGCATGGGGCTATAAAGAAGACCCCTGGGTGGCTAAAAATCAAATGGTATTGGGAGAATATGGCTGAGTCAATTCATGATGTTTTGGAAACTTGCTTAACCTGCCAATCATATGATAAGTCCAATCTACACTTTAAATTTGAGCTTGTAGCCCTGGGGGCCCTTTTTGATACTGTTAGCATGATGTTGTAGGGCCATTGCCTGTGGCTGTATATGGCCATCACAATATTATCCTTGCCATTGATCACCTAACAAAGTGGGCTGAGGCCACTTTGGTTCCTCATGCTACTGCCAGAGCTACCACCCTTTTCTTATATTGACAAGTATTCCCCCATCATGGTTGCCTGCGGGTACACTTATCATACAATGGCTTGAATTTTATCTCTTCTATAGTTTAGGAATTAACTTCTCTGCTGGGTATAAAGCACCTCTTCATGACACCATATAACCCCACCACCTACGGCACAGTAGAGCGTGCTAATGGTACCTTGATTTCCACTCTAAGAAAGTTGGCCGCTTCTGATCCTGTGCATTGGAATGATTTTCTCCCTAGCACCTTGTTAGCCTATCGAATTAGCTACCACAGAATAATTAATATGTCCCCATTCCAAGCCCTATATGGGCGTGAGCTGCTATTGCCTTCCAGCATTTCACCCTATCCTTGAATCAGCTAATCTAAATGATTTAGAGCTTACCCTTCAACGGTTAACTGATGAGATCATACGTCTCCAAGCTATGGCTAACGATTCTATAAAAACTACCAATTTTAGAGAAGCTCAAGCTAATGAGCATCGACCTACACTCCCTGAATATTCTTTAGGAGATTTAGTCTTATTCTACCACCATCACCCTGAGGGTAGGAACCACAAACTTGCCACCACTTGGTCTGTCCCTTATCAGGTAATACACCGCAGGGAACCTGAATACTCTATTGCTGCTACTGGTACTGTAGTTAATCGCGTCCATAGCCGTTTTCTGCGCAAGTACCATACCCCTCAGCAAGATCTTGAGGGGGGTGTTGTTGGGATTTGACCTGCTCCCACTCAGCTCAATTTAGGCTTCCCCACCTCCGATACCTCTCCAAAAATCCCCTCACCTCATTGGAGCGTTATTATCTGCTAGCTAACCAATTCGACAAAGGCAAGCCTGCCGTCGACTTCCTACCTGATCAAAGTCAGGGTGCTTAAGAACTTGCCAGTGGAGGACGTCGTTACCCTGAAAGCAATAAGACGAAGGCAAATCCTATAAATATATGCTCCTTTACCTGAATAAAGATGCGTTTTTACCTCCGGTTCGATCTTGATTTTGCTTACTTCCAGAGCCTCTGTTTAGCGAGCTCCTCTCCGGCCATTGGCATCATGATCACCGGTTTTATTATAATAGGTCCCTCATCACCTATTCCTAAGCTTATAGCAAATCACCCGCCCCTAAGTCTAGGATTCCCGGCTCTCAACGCTATTGACTTTCTGCGGGATAATTTATACATCCATTTCGGTACGCTTAGGAGGAACGACTACTCTCAGTTACCCTAGCCCAACAGATGGTAACCTTTTCAGGTGGGTTTGGAGTTAAGTTTTTGGCAGTACCAGCATGAGGGTTTGATTAACCCAAATAAATTTAGTAGATGTATCAGATGAAGATTACTAAACTTAACGTATGCAACAATATAAAACTGCTCTGTAGTGATCTATAAACCTACCCTTGGAAAGATAAATCAGCTCAGTAGGCTTTAGGTTTGGAAACTTGTTGAGAATTAAATCGGTTGAGACAGGTTTGGCATAGATTCTTCATATCGGGGTAAAAGTAGTGATTCGTTCGCTTAATAAATCCTTAACTCTGAAGGATATGATCAGGTTTGGTTGACATTTAAAGTCCGAACGATTAAGCCGATTCGATTCGAAACCGTTGGGTGAAGGAAGATCACCGAATCCGAGCTCCCAAATCGGAACCTCGGTTTAGCTTACGTTTCCCCCATCGGCTGGACCTTTACAACAGCAGGGTTAGAAGGTTGGACGTCTTGTTAATAAGGTGGCGTAGGGCTAAAGTTGGCTTTTAAAACGGTATCGATTTCGCAGAAATTGCTGGGATATTTTTTTAATTTTTTATTAAAAAGGTATGCGATCTCAAGTGAGGGGGGATTTTGGGTTTAGGTTGAGCGGTTGTTTAGTTTTTTCCAATTATCCTCTTTACAATATTTATATCCTCAGATCGGTGTATCCCCTCTGTAGGTTGGGACCACCTAGTGCTAAAAAACATCCTCCTTACATTATCTAATTTGTCTCAACCGAAGGCTTAATGAAGACTTTTTAAACTCGATACGTGCCTCAGGCCGCAACCGCTTGATACCCTTCTTACCTTTATTTTCTTTGTTTGATGAATCTTGGTTTACCGCTTTGCTCGGTATACCCCTTTTCATAACCAGCTGTTTCAAGTAATTAGAACGGGGTTTAAATGGCCAGATCGGCTACGTGAAAAAAGATACCCCAGACTTGTAGCTCGTAATTTACCCCCGCTGCCGTTTGATACTTTATTTGCCCACCCAGTTTATTTTGCCGCCCGCCTCCATACGAGAAGACTAACTTTAAGCCGCGTAGGGTTAATTTCTCAAGACGTAGGCTGCTTAGTTTTGGAGCCGGCTACATCTGATGAGAATCTTTTGAGGTCACCAATCATTGTTTTATTAGTGCATTCATCCGCACCAATTCACCTTAGCTGTAACTTGTACCACCACTCTTCACCGGTATCGATACCACCGCCTAACCGCGGTATCCTCTTTAAGTCGAAGCCATGTCCAATATATTCGTATGCGTAAGGTGCCGCCCTTTAAACTCAAGAGGTAAGTCCGGGCTGGCTGGTTTGAAGCATCTTAACCGGGCTTGGGCGGAAGGGATGCCGGCGGTTTATACCCCACAAGGTTGTTATGACAAAAGCTGACCACTGGATTACAGAGAAGGCCCGGGGCGCCGTTGGGCTGGTGAAGATGAGCGGCCAGACGACAACCCTTGAGAAGCCATTGGCAAAAGATGAGAAACCCGGGGCGGGGTTTAGGGATGAGAATGCGTTTAGGGCGTTCACGTTCGATCGGAGTTATTGGTCGGCCGGGAATCCATCCGACCCGGATTACGCCAGCCAGAAGATGGTGTTTGAGGATATCGGAAGATCCATGCTCGACCACGCGTTTAACGGGTACAACACCTGCATCTTTGCGTGTACGTAAGGTGGGGGCTTTTGGGCTGATGCGGTAGATGGGCAGACGGGTAGCGGGAAATCGTACTCGATGGTGGGGTATGGCGAGGACAAGGGCATCATCCCGTTGACGTGCGCCGAGCTTTTTGAGCGAATCGGGCTGAACGAGGACGACCATCTGAGGTACAACGTGGAGGTCAGCTACATGGAAATCTATTGTGAGCGGGTGCGCGATCTGCTGAACCCAAAGGGCCAAGCCAACCTGCGGGTGCGCGAGCACCCTACCTACGGGCCCTACGTCGAAGACCTCTCCAGAATGGTAGTCAAAACCTACCGCGACATCGAAACCCTCATGGACGAAGGCAACAAGGTGAGCGGAGTGGATTGAAATTGAAGTTTAGGCTCGTACCGTCGCCTCGACCAACATGAACGCCACCTCCTCGCGCTCCCATGCCGTGTTCACCATCATCCTCACCCAAACGCGCTTCGACGTCGATGCCCAACTTTCAACCGAGAAGGTCTCACGGGTCAGGTACGTAACCGCTTATCCCTAATCGATGTGCCTAGCCTTGTGGATCTCGCTGGCAGTGAGCGCGCCAACTCAACGGGCGCCTCCGGCCAGCGGCTGAAGGAGGGCGCCAACATCAACAAATCCCTTACCACGCTCGGCAAGGTCATCTCGGCCCTGGCGGACCAAGCCTCCGCCAAGAAGGGCGGCCGGAGGCGGGAGGATGCGTTTATCCCTTACCGCGATTCCGTGCTGACGTGGCTGCTCAAGGATTCCCTTGGCGGCAACAGCAAGACCATCATGCTGGCCGCCATCTCCCCCGCCGACTACGAGGAAACCCTCAGCACTTTAAGGTACGCCGACCGCGCCAAGCACATCGTCAACAAGGCTACCGTCAACGAGGATCCCAACGCCAAGCTGGTGCGCGAGCTCAAAGAGGAGCTGGAGTTGCTTCGAAGCAAGCTCGCCGTGTACGACCCAGCGGAGGCGTACGGGGGCTCGACGAACCCTCCAAAGTTCAAGCACCCCCCGCCGTCCGTGGCTGAAATTCAAGACCAGCTCCAAGCCTCTGAGAAGCTGATGTCGCATCTCAACGAAACGTGGGAGGAGAAACTCGAGAAGACCAAAATGATCCAGGCGGCACGCGAACAGGCGCTGGCGGAGTTGGGCATCACCATCGAAAAGAACGAGGTTGGGGTGCATTCCCCCAAACGCACGCCCCATCTTGTCAACCTCAACGAGGATCCTTTCATGAGCGAGTGCTTAATCTACAGCCTCAAGCGCGGCATCACGCGGGTTGGCCTCGTGGATAGCGACGCCGATATTCGTCTCAGCGGCACCAACATCCTCAACGACCACTGTACCTTCGAGAACATCAACAGCGTGGTTACCCTCTACCCTGCCCCCAACAGCCTGACGCTCGTCAACGGCCGCCTCGCGACTGAACCTAAGCGGTTGCGCTCCGGCTTTCGCGTCATCTTGGGCGACTGCCACGTTTTCCGATTCACCAACCCCGAGGAGGCTAGGCGGGAGCGCTCGCGTCTGTCCCTCTCGCGTCCCAACGGGGAGGAACGCGCGCCCACGCCGCCCGACCGCCCCGACTCGCGAGCCAGCACGAGCGCTTCGGAATTGATCGATTGGAGCTACGCCTGGCGGGAGGTCGGCATGGGGGAGAGCCTTAGTTTCGGTTCGGCGAACTCCGTCGATCCCAGCTGCCCCCAGTCGCCGGAACGCCAGGATCTCGAGCTGAGGCTCAAGGCGACTCAGGATGAGATGGAGCGCGCCCTGGCCGAGCAGCGCCTTCAATATGAAGCCACCTTTCGCCAGCTCCAGGAGGGGCGCGCGGAGGCCGCCATCCCCCGCACCCTTTCCCCCCGCGAGAAGGCCCTCGCCCGCCGAGTTTTGAGCCGCCTACGCGAGCGCACCTTCGTCGGCATGGCTGAGGCGGTGCTCACCAACGCCGTGCTGCTCAAGGAGGCCAACATCATCAGCCGCGAACTTAAGAAGGAGGTCACCTACCAGTTTGTCGTGGTCGAGTCAACCGCTACGGCGCTCGCCGCGTCGTTTTGGGAGGCTTCGTCGGCCTTTGACGAGTTGGACAGCTCGGAGGATACGGCGCTCGCTTTGGCCCGGGTGCCGTGCGTCGGCGTTCAAGTCATCGATTGGCGCCATGCCGCCCTCTACATCTGGTCACTCGATCGCCTCAAGCTGCGCCTGGGCCGTATGCGTAACCTTTACAACTTTATGGACCGCCCCATGTATCGCGAGCACTTCAACCTCGAGGATCCGTTTTATGAGAGCCCCGCCCCGCAGTTCGCCCTTATCGGCGTCGGCTTGGCTTCGCTTCGCAACCTTGTGAGCTCTGTGCCCCAGGACTTCACTTTGCCGATCCTCAACCAGCTGACGAGCCAGGCCGAGGCGCAGCTCAAGGTGTCGATTGTCCCAATCGCTCTCACCCCCAGCCGGGAAGGCGGGCGCTTGGCGGTTGGGGAGGTTGCCGTGTTTGAGGTGGTGATCGATGAGCTGAAGGGGCTGAGCGAGGCGTACTTTTCCCAGGCGCACGTGCAGTTTCGGCTGTCGGGCGTCGGTGCCCTGACGAGCCACTCGGTGGGCGACGCCCTATACGCTACGGACCCCGTGAGCGGGTTTGGCGATGAGCCCATCCGCTTCAACTTCCGGCATACGATAAGTCTCACCGTCACCGAGCCTGTCCTGGCGGGGCTGGCGGCTCGCCCCCTACGCTTTGAAGTGTTTGGGCGGCCTACCCTGCGTGCTTTGGGCCGGTACGAGCTCAGCGAGGATGCCTCCACCGCGACCCACGCCTCGCTGATTGGGGCGCCGGTCAACGGTTCGGCTGTGCTGCGGGAACGCCGCCCCGAGGATGAACTGCTGCAACCCGAGACGCACGACGTCCTGGCCTGGCTGCAGGTCGCCGAGCTGGGGCCATCCGGGGTCTACGATAATGTGCCGGTCCAAGCCATGACGGCCAACGACACGGGGTGTTTTCTCCTGCGGCAGGGCCTCCAGCGCCGGATTCACGTCCACATGACCCATAACTCGGGCCGCACCTTACCTTGGGGTGGCGTCCCCCGCGTCGTGCTTGGCCGGGTGCGGCTGGTCGATAGCAAGGGCCGCTACTCGAGCGAAACCCGCTCCGCAACCAACCCCGTCCCCCTCAGCATCCTCCCTTCGACTTTCGTGACCAAGGTCGGTACCGATGGCACCGCCAGCCTTCGCTTCAGCGTGGCGTGGGACAGCTCACTGCACGACTCGGTCCACCTTAACCGCAACACCCCTAGCGGCCGTCGCGTCGTGCTCACCCTCAGCTGGCAGGTGGCCTCCGAGCGCCTGCTGGAACCCCTCACCTTTACAGCCGATCTCCCGGTGGCCATCGCCTCGCGCTCCGCCTCCGTCTCGAAGACCTTCTTCGCCTTCATAGCCGGCCCCACCCGCCAGCTGACCAAAGTTTCGGCCCTCTACCAGGTCATACTAACCCCACCCATGGCCAAAAGGCGCAGCGAGCTTTGGCGGCTCAACACCGCTGCCACTTACGTCCGGGGCGAGGAGTTCCTCCGGGGTTGGCGGCCGCGGGGCGTGTCGCTTCTGCTCGACTCGCGGCGGGCCGCCCAGGTACGCCAGCGCCGCGAAGCTCTGGAGCTCGCCCGGCAAAGCACGCGTCTGCGCGAGCTCACCCGCCCCCCGCCCAACCCCCGCAGCCCCCGCGACCCCCGCGCCCTCCTGGAAAAGTATGTCCATCTATGGCAGTCCCTGGTTGCCGCCAAAGACGAGGTACCGGCCTTCCAGTGTGGCGCTAACCAATAGTTCGATGTCGATCGGCAGCTCTCCGCCCGCAGGGAGGCCAACACGCTCGTCAGCGGCACCCTCTCCCCCGCAAGCCTCTCTGCTGGTTCCGACGCGACGATCGCCCCCTCCGCCCTTGACGGGGCGAGCTCGACTTCGATTGCCTTGAGCCATCCCAACTCCACCCGGCGTGAGATTGAGCCTCGGATGCGCGGCGAGGTCAAGCCAATTTCTAGAAGGTACCAGTTTAGCTGTTGAGGCGCTTAGCGGTAGTGACAACGTCGCCCGGCGGGGCTTCCTCCTTGCCCCCGAGGGCACCGAAGCTTGGACGCGGCGGTGGGTCGTCATCCGGAGGTAACCCAACCCGACCCGCTAACTTTAGGCCGTACATGTACGTGTACGCCGACGACTCGGAGACCGAGGAGCTCAACGCCTTCGACCTTTCCGCGGGGCGGGTGGACTACAACCGGGCCCTGGAGAAGCTGCTGCAGGTAACTTTCATTGCCCCGCTGACCTTTAGCGGCGCTTCGTGTTTGCGGTGTACACCGCCAACAACGCGTACCTGTTCCAGGCTTCCACCCTTGACGACCTGAAGGCGTGGCTCGGGTGCATCGACCCGTGGTATAAGTCGCCAACTAACCCCACATTCCCAACCCCTAAATTAATAAACCCGGGGCTGTAAATAGACAAAAGTTAAGGCTTCGATCTATTCGGGGTACCTGTTTGGATCGGCCCGTTGATGCTCAGGCCGGAGCTTCGGTGGTATCGAAGCCTACCTTAACCCTGGGCTATTGGTCCCATTTAATGCGTCTGGTGGCACACGGGCAGATTCGGTGTACCCCCCATCCGACCAGCTTTCTCATTGCCAAGATCCCGACTTTAGGTTGGCCTAAGGTGACCTCCCACCGACATCTACCATCCCACCAACCCCCTAACGAAATAAACGCTGTACGTTCAAGTTACCCATCCAAGGTTGGCGGTTCGCCTGTTTTAGGTACTAACTGATTGCGCTTTTTTAAGGCCGTGGGGTATAGTTTTTGTGGTTGGTTTAAACCGGAGAGTTTGGGTTTAACTTTTTATCAAGCCCCGGAAGCTACAATCCTACCCCCACTAAGTTTTGGTATGGCGGGGTGTGGCCGTGCGAGTTTAACTTTACCATAACTAACCTACGTAGTGAGGTGGGTTGGGGTGTGATCTTTTAGGGCCAAGGGTAAAGTGAGCTTAAGATGGGGTTGGAACCCAGCAGCTTTCTAGGGTTGTGGGTATAGGAAGGTTACATCGTTAGGGGTTAAGTTTGGGCTGTTGTCACTGAAATTGAGGGTACGCTTTATATTTTTTAGGGTGGGCCAGCGATTGGAGCGCTTTCCATTTTTTGGGGAGCCAAGTGATCTACCTGTACTGGGTTTGGTACAGTTTAACCAACCTGTCAGTTCTATATCCGGTTATAACAAACTCTAATATGAGGGTGCAAGCTATAGGAACCCCTTGGAACCATTTTTAAACTTAGTTTACCAGATTGCTGCTAAGTTGACGCAAAAATGAATTCATACTGACATATCCCAAACCTCTCGCCAGGAAAACCTTTATGGGTTTGGTTTATTGGCCATCTTAAAGTTGGTCTTGTTTTAAACAGTTTATCTCCATTCGCCCACTTAGTTTTGTACCTAGTTTTGATAGGGCCGTTTGGGAATGGGTAGCGTTGGGTCTCCGGGGTATAGGCATTCCTGAGTGATTGGATTTAGCAAATGGGTTAACTACTATTTCTATACCAAGAGCTGTAAGGAACCCCCTGGGAGCAATACCCTGACCCTGAAATGAGGGTAAAGGGCTGAGTGTGGACCAGCTCTTGGTAATTTGGGATCAGATAGGACGGTTGCTGGAACACTGGATTTTGGTAGTGGGGCTCTGGGCTGCTAATTAAATGTTGGATCTTGCAACAAAGGTATCAGCTGCACTAAAGTTTGGGAAGTTGCTACGCATGAACTTGCAGTAAAAGTCGACAGTGATGGTAGATGAGCTAGGGTTGGCAATCCTTGTTATCAGTCTGGCATGAAAGCAGAGCTCTTAACTATTACAAACCCAAAATTTGTGACAGAGGCAAATGCTACTTGTGGGCAGTTTAGTTATGTTGTTTAATGCGTCACTTGACAGGTGCATTTCTTTAAAGGAGGGTGCCTGTTAGCTTCACTTGGTATATTGAAGCCTCGATCTGGAGTTTCTCATAATATATTTTAAATTTATACCTGATCACTCAAACAATGTTGTCATTTTACTAATATGTATTAACTCGTTAATCCTCATTCACCTAGGGTCCCATAGTAAATTATAAGGCAATGAGCGGCTCATATCAACTATGCTGGAATTGCAAGCAACAAAGCAAATAATGAAATGAATTTGGATTATATACTAGCTTGTGGGATTAAGCAACCATCCCACTTAATCTTTTAAGGCACTATGTGTGAATGAAACCCAGATAAGGAGTCACCTCAATAAGATCTGACCCTGCACAACCCATTGAGAATTTAGTTCTGGAAGCCCACTACCCATTGGCAGATATTGAAATTGCCACAAGGTTAGTAAGCAAGCCACAGGGTGAGGAATTATAAAGGTTACATAGGCCCATCCTGAAATACTTGAGAGGTTCCTCAATGATTTTATCTCAAATCTAAAATTCGTTATACTCACTATGCCCTTTGCATTCATTGTTAACTTTACTCCCAAAATCTGAAAACTGTTGTCCAGAGGCTAAATTATTGACTTTATTTTACATGATCCTAGATAAGGTACATTCATTCTTATAAGATTACAATGGTAAACATCATTAAGATGTCTCTAAAGTAGGCTAATCTATATCAGAGTCTGAACAGCATACCAAGTTTATCCTCATTGCTCATGTATCTGATGGCAGATATCATATAGCCTTGGTTTACCCCCAAACTGAAACTTTTACCGCCATCATCGTTCAACCCATCTTTTGAACAGCCCATGATGACCTCCCACCCATTGACATTTACCATCTGATCACACTTTTTGATTTAAATAGTGCGCATGTAAACTTGTATCCCAGATCATCTTTATCCGCCGCCTTTTATAAAGAAGCCGCCTGATTTATGGTATAATCAAAAGTTAACGATATCTTTATAAATCTATATCTAATAAGGTTTACTCCCTCTTGGGTTTTTATGACCAGGATGTAAGTTTGGGGAGTATGGGCATCTCTAGTTACCCATTCGAGGTAGGTAGTTTACTTGTTTAAGTGGTACTAGGTGGCCACGCTTTTTTAGACCATTGTTTATAGATTTGGGGCCAGTATAGCTGGAGATGTTAAACTTGAGATAATTTTTAGCCCTGAGGCTAGAATCCATCTCCTAAATTATTGGTATGCCAGGTCAATATGGCCATTTAACTTTAAAATTTATTACAAAACGATGTCTAGTGAGGGAAGTGGGGGGTAGGATTTTTTATGGTTAAGGTTAGGGCCAGCCTCATCTTAGATTGTGTTAAATCAAACGGTTACATTGTTAGGGGTTAGGTTTAGACAATTTTATTGGATTTGATGATACGCTTTTCATTTTTGGGTTGAGCCAAGTAAGTGGAGCACCTTCATTTTTAGGAGAAGTGATTTAATTTTGTACAGGGTTTTATAGTTTAACTAGGGAATAGTCTATATTCAATCAAGAAAAAGTCCAGTCATACAGTGTGAGCCATAGGAGCCCTATGAACCATTCCTAACCTTTAAGTTTACCAGATTGCTGCTGCATTGATGCAGTAAACAAATCCCTTATGACATATTCTAAACATACTACCAAAATTCTTTTATAGACTTGTTTACCTGGACTTCTTATTTAAAAGTAATCCTTATATTATAATTTATCTTCTATTTAACACTTAAGTTTTTACCTAGTTTTTGACATAACTGTTTGGGAATGGGTAGAGGAACTTAAGGTTTGTGCATCTTTGGGTGATTGCATTTAGCAAGTGAGTTTCCTAACCATTTCTATACCAAGAGATGAAAGGAAACCCTGTGAGAGCAAAATTCTGATCCTGAGATGAGGATAAAGGGCTGAGTGAGGACCAGCTCCATGCAATTTGGGACCAGATAGAACAGTTATTGGCATAATAATGGGATTTTGGTAATAAGGCTCTGGGTGCTAATTCACCGGTTGTTCTTAAAGTGAAGTTATCATCTGCACCAAAGTTTGGTAAGTTGCTACCCATGAACTTTAAATAAAAGTTGGGTCAGTGATGGTGAATGAAAAAGGTTAAACATACTCATATTATCAGCCTGGCATACATAAGCAGATTCCCTAATTTTTTCAAATCCAATATTTTTGAAAGAGGGAAGAGCTACATAGGGTCAGAGTAGGGCGGAATGCTTAGAAATTTTCTTGGGTAGGCACTTTCTTTTATAAGAGGGTGCCAGTTAGGCTTTGACCCAGTATGTGGGAAGTATCGATGTGGAGTTTCCCATCCTGCAATCATAATTTATACCAAATCAGTCATCCAAACAATGTTATCATTCTAATAATACAAGATAATTTGAACCTCATTTACCTAAGGTAACACAGTGAGTTACAAAGCTATGAGAGGCTCATATCAACTATGATTGAATTTCAAGCAAATGGAACAGATAATGAGATAAATATGGATCAACCACTGGCTTGTGGGATCAAGCAACCACCCCACTCAATCTATCAAGGTACTACATATTAATGGAACTCAGTTAAGATTTGCCTCAAGATGCCAACCCAGCACCTCCTGTTATGGATTAATGATGGCATCCCATTACCCATTGGTAGATATTGGAATTGCATCCAGATTAGTAAGCAAACCTCAAGTTGAGGGTTATAAAAACCCAATAAGCCCATCCTGAAGTGTCATTAGATGTACCTCAATGATTCTATCTAAAATCTAAATATTGTTACTCATTGTACCCATTGTCAACTTTATTCTTAAAATATGGATACTTTTAATCCAGAGGCTTAATGAACGATTTTAAGGCTTAAAGTTTTCATAAATAAAGTACCTTTTACTCCTTTAAGTATATAATAGTATAAAGTCTTTTAGTTGTCTCTCAAGTTGAGAAATCTATGCCAGAATCTAAACAGCATACCATGTATAACCTTATCACTTATGCGTCTGGTGTCAAATACCATCTAGCCTTGGTGTAGATCATCCACCCAACTTTTATAATCATCCTTCACTAACCCAACTTTAGAGCAGCCCATGATACCAACCCACCCACCGACATCTACCATCTGATCAACTCTATTGATGTAAACAATGTACGCGTAAACTCATATCCCACTATCATTTTTAGCCAACCCATTTTTTATAATGGAGCCACCTGATTTATATTATCAACTAAAGGTTATAAGGTCTCCATAGATCAATATCAAATTGGGTCTACACTATACCAAGTTTTTTGTTATCAAACTGGGTGTAAGTTTGGGGTATGGGTATTTCTTAGTTGCTATCCAAGGATGGTGGTAAACTTACTAAACTGGCACTATGTGGCCAAACTTTATAAAATGATGTTTTGTAGTTTTTTGTAGATATTTTTTATTAAAGAGGGCGTGTTAAACCTTAGTTAACCTCTAGTCCAGAGGCTTGAATCCCTCTGACTAGAAGCTAGTTATACCAGGTCAAGATGGCCATATAAGTCTAACTTTATCACAAGTCTATGTCTAGTGAAGCATGGGGTAGAGCATTTTTTATGACTGAGGGCAAAGCGAGTTTAAGCTAGAGTTGTAGCCAGCATCAACCCTCTAGGGTTGAGTTGGCACACAAAGGGCATTTCATTATTGTTTAAATTTAGATGATGTCAATGAAATTGAGGCTATGCTTTAAATTTTTGAGTTGAGCCAACAAGTGGAGCACCTTCCACTTTGGGAGCGAAGTTTATGACTATGTATATGGTTTTCTATAGTTTTTCCAGATAATAAGTTATATTAAATCATAGTAAATGCCTGGTCAGATGGTACAAGCTATATTGCCATCTAATTTATCCAAAACATAAAGTTTGACCAATCATAGTTGCATCAAACAAATTCCAGTATGCCATTTCCCAAACCTCTTAACAAAAACTTCTTTATGGCTTTTACCAGCCACCCTAATAACTTTTAGCCCATATTTCAAAGATTATCTCTATTTTCCCACTTAATTTATCTAGTTTTCATATGGTAGTTTGGGATTGGGTAAAGAGGCCTCAAAGTTTGGGCATCCATAGGTGATTGGATTTAGCAAGTGAGTTGCCTAATTAATCCTATACCTGGAGCTTAAAGAAACCCCATAAGTCATGTCCCATGACATAATTGTGTGAATGGATTGCAAACATAAGGAGGAGCGTACCAGATCCAAAGGCACCAAGATGGCCCCTTCTTTGACCTGAATAATATCCTAGGCCAGTGATAGGTAAGGTAGAAGTATGCCCAGGTGGATCACAGTGTCTGTGTGATGGGTCAGCCAATGTTACATCAATGGCACTCAAGTGTACAAGTTAAATAATATAACAAAAACAGGTCATTACATTTAGATAAAATGGGATTAAAGTCCTATTCTATTTATATATTATTTCCCAATCCAACAAGATTACCCAGAAATCTAGAACTTGATTTTGGGTTTACTTGAGGTATGGTATTACTCCGGATGGTAAGCTGATTCAAATGGCCAATTTTGTCTCTGTCTCTCAGAAAAATGATTATGTTCCACCTCCCCCAATCCCTCTAAAAACATTTTCGCTTGACCAACATCCTTGTAAGTTGCATCCTCTGCTAAAGATATACTATAATATATCATCAAAGTGAATTCTCTATGAAAGTTTCTGAATACCTCCTCAAAGAGGTCTTAATTTATATAGGTGTCAGCACATCAGTGGTGTTGTTGAAATTGCACTTCTCTATTTATTAAGCCTTGGCTTTGGTCTAGCTTATTACCAACATCTAGGGTTGAATGGCCTTGATATATTGTATTTTTAGGTTATTAGGTTTTGTGATGCCGCGAAATTGTCAGCTTAGTAGTATCAATAAAACTGGTTTGACAATTAAAGAAATCAATAGGGCACCATTCATAAAATTGCCATGGTATAACAGATGAAATAATTACTTATATTATAATAAATTACCCAATGAAAGTAAGGCGCCAAGTGAGCGCAATATATACAATATAGACTGGAACATTTAATTAATTTAAAACTATATTCACCAAGAAGAAAACTAATCACATCAAATCATAGGCCAGGATGACAAGGACAAACTACTCTAATTTATTGAATGATTTAACTTGGATACCACCACTTTCAGCCAGGAGCAAAGTGATCTAACCTGGCATGAAGTGAGCTATTTCCATATGGATGTTGTCAATATAATATTTTTTTAATTATCTCAAACTCATAGGAATAACCTCAAACTATTAACATGAATCTGTCCCAAAATCCCTATGATATTTTTAAACCCTTGGCTGCTCTACTTAAGGGTCAGCGATAAAATCAACAAAGTACCTTCCATCTACCCATTTGTATTTATTCACCTATTTGATTTCATCTTGCCATGTTGGGTAGTGTGTAGAAAAGGAAGTTGTAAGGGGTTGAGTACCCCTGGGCAATTTTCTATGCAGAGTGGTATGCCCAACCACCCAAAACAGCAAGGAAACCTCGTGAGAACAGAACCCTGACTTCAAGCTGAGGACAAGGGACTGAGTGAAAGTAGGCCCATAAGAGTTGGGATTGGGAAGTCACCAGGCTACCCAGGCCAATAGAAGCAAGGGTGGGTGTTGGGCACTGGGCCTTCCAATGATGAAATACTCACCTGAGGTGAAGTTTCTTTGCTGTGCCATTGCTCAGGGGGCCACTGCTCACAAACCTGTTGCAAGGGGGGTTCAGTGATGGTGGCTAATCAAAGTCTGTTTATTGTCATATCATCATCCTGGCTCATCATCGGAGCCTCAAACTGTCACAATTGCCAAATTCTAAATAGTGGTTATATTCCTTCTTTATGGTAATAATTTGCTCCCTGAGTGTTTGAGTGAGTATTCCCAACCCCTTCTCTTGGAGTAAAAATTTATAGCTATTCTCCTGATATTGAGCAACCAAATGTTTTTAAATGCTTATAGAAATTTTCATGTGTATTACTATTCAATAGTGGTAACATGGTGCATTGGCTGTTTGCCACGGTTACTGTGCTCCTCACCATGACGTTGTTGTCCACATTGGCTGTTGCATAGCTTGGTATTTCCTTTCTTACTGCCTGCAAGAGGGCTTCTGCCTTTCCTGCACACACCTGGTGTTTCAGACATTTCTTATCCTTCTTTTAATTAGTCCAAACCCTACCTCAAAAAATATTGAAATTGAGCGGGCGTTGGCTTATATTTATTCTAAAACTTCTATCATTTTAACATAAGTGGCCCTCATTTGCCCCTTGCAGCGTTGACTTGCTGCATCATCCTTCACCCAGTGCATATGTAGGTATCCAGCTTATATATGCTCTCTGGTGCTTACACCGCTTAATTCCACAAGGTTGTTGATAAAATTTAAAATAAGCACTACTAAAAACTTGGTTTTATGATTTTTTACTATTAGTGCAGGAAAAAAAAAGAAAGAAATCCCTCTCAATATCAGACCATTCCATATTTAAATAATATCAAGTCAAGAGAAATACAAGGTTAAGCGTGTGGCAAAGCTTGGTAACATTCAAGATAGGTAATATGCTGCATACCTTATCAGAGCTTGGGAAATTGGGGTCAATTGGGTGAAACAATTGAAGGGATGCTATTGTCAGGCAGAATGTACCCATGTGTTAATGATTTGATGTACTTAAACCAATCACCATCTGCTAAAATAATTGAACCTTGGAGGACCTCTGCCACGCCTATAAAAAAAGGGGGTCCACAATTAGGTGTAAATTTGAACTGGCTGTTGCAGGGGATGTCCATTTGATGGGTGCACTGGAATATACCACAAGGTCAGAGTAATCCAACTGCTATATTTAAAATTAATAGCCCATTTAGTAGGTGAAAAAGTGTTTCCCCAATTTGCAGGGTTCCACCAAGAATTAGTCAGGGTTCTTTGGCCAATATTGTCATTATTTACATTCAAAATAATATTATGAGATTGGACATGTAATTGCCAGGTTGTATTTGTTAAATCAGGGTTATTCTTCCCCAAAACATTCTTATGCTGAAGTCAAGGCAGCAATTTTGACAGCATCTAATAGGTATTTATAGTTCTTAGAAACCAATCAAAGTTTTGGAAGTGAATAGGAGGTTTGAAATGCCTTCTAAAAAGCTTGGCAACTCACGTCATCTTCCTATTAAACCTTCTATGAGTTCTTTGAGGCCAGTCAAGTGGGATGTCTTTAATTTTCTTATTTATATAGCTACTGCAGTTGGGTCCATGCCCTACTTTGCCTTAACATTGTCAGAAATACATTTCCCCAAAAGTATAAAAGTCAATTAATGGACACCCAAGTTTGGCGGGCTCACCTGCTACCTACACCATGCAAATGGTGCTCTTCTTTGCAATTTACCTACCCCAAGCAAAGGTGGATTTAGGAAATTTAGCCATGATTGTTTTACCGGTAGAGACACCTACAAATACCACCTGATAAACAAATTATTCTCTTCTATAATGAGATAGTCTTTCAAAGTTCAACTTTGTTTTTAGAGAAACTTGAAGGTGACAGGCGTCTAGCCCCAAATTATTTAAATTTATTGTGGGGAAGGCTGACCATGGGACGGACACTTCCGAATATGACTCAGGAAAGATAAACTTAGTACCAGGGGAGGTACCCCAGAGGAGCGATGCTATCTCTTGTTGCCAGCGGGAACGCCACTTATGGGGAGGGGGAGGGAACGTGTGAAGGGGCCGTAGCCACTATTGAGCACATGTGGAGGAAGGGGTCTGATTTGATGAACCAGACTGGGAACCAGGAGGAGACCAGCTGTCAGCGATGCGGTGGGAGATATCCAAACATCCACGCTTGAAAGTGGTCCACCAAATGAGACCAGAATCTGTGGACAGCTTCAGGGAGGGTGGGGATGGAGCCAGCGATGGCATCCAAGACAATCGTGTGGATAGTCCACATGGCGATTGCAACCACCAGAGCACAGAGGGAGGGTGGGAGGGGGAGGCCATTAATGAAGCAAACATATCTCTTGACAGACTGAAGGGATGCGTTTGATCCTGGCCCAGCAGATGTTGGACTTCGCGCCATATCACTTTAGAGGTGGGGCACTTCTCCAGGCGGTGGAACAGCGTTCCATACTGGCCACACATGACACAGGATGAGTGTAAAGCGTTAGAGCGCTCAGCTGTATGATACACCCACCTCAGGCAGCGCCACACATGGGAGCAGACTTGAGGCTGCAACAGAGGATGGTGTGCATATTTACAGATAGTCTTTTGGGTCTCAGTGGAATAAGGGATGTCCATCATGTCCAGGTAGTCCACCCTGGATAGGACATGGGGTCAAATGGGGATCACGCCATCATGGATGGGTAGCCCCTGTACCTCTTGTGTGAACTGAGGAGAGGGGAGGCCTCTTTGGGTTGTATGTCCGCTAATACTAATTCTCCACTCAGCGCTCCGCATGGAGAGAAAGATTCGTTTGTAGTGGGTTTTAGTCCCATGAGGACCTGTGGCCAATTTATGTGAAGCGAGGTATTTCATCAGGGAGTGGGGGTTCGATGGATTGTTGAGGCCCAAGGCGTGGGAGAAGTTGGAGTGGGCTGCGCGGGACCAGTGTTGGGATGGGAGTGTAGGAGCGGTGACGGCCGCGATCCAAGTGCCCAGGATCTTGGCAGCATGGGCTTTGAAGTCAATCAGGCCCATGCCACCTTGATGATGAGGGCCAAACATGACCTCTAGCTGTACTGGTGGAGGGCGGCCTGACCAAAGCCATCCTTACAGCAAAGCATACAGGGATTTGAAGAAGCTTGGTGAGAAGGGGATGGCGTGGGCTCAAAACCAGAATTTGGATAGGAGCATAGAGTTGGCAAGAACAACCCTACCAGTGAGGGTAGTAGGGTGGGCTCTGAGAGAGGCGATTCGCTTCTTCATGTTGTCCACTATACAGCACTCCATTACTGCTGACGCATATCCGCCTGCCTCCATCCACACGCCCAGATGGCGCACCAGTCCTATGGTAGGACGTGGCACAAAGGGGAGCACCAGTGGAGCGGTGTGTGTTGAGTTAGTAATGCGTGGACGTGGGCGAGCAGATGGGCCAGGTTGGGAACTAATTGCTGGGGCCCAGCAGTTCTGAAACCGACCAAGGAGGATGATTTCAGTTTTGGAGGCGTTCAGTGCCGCGTTGCTTACCCGGGAATATTCCTAGATGAGGGCTTCAAGCGCGCGTGCATCTTTGTTATTAGACACCCCCACCACACAATCATCTGCAAATGCCATCATCTTGACTGGGGTTTGGCCTGGCACATGGACCCCAGTGAGTTGGGCATTCACATTTCTCAGTAGTGGGTCAAGGCTGAAGTTGTATAAGAGTGGGCTGAGGGGGTCCCCTTGTCGCAGGCCCCTTTGAGGGCGGACTACTTCCGTTAGGAAGCCTGGGCCACACACTGCCATTGTCGTAGAATCTGTGAGCAGCATCACCCAGTTTATGAAGCGGGGGGGGGTAGGCGGAATTGATGGAGGCAGGCCCTAAGGTATTCCCAGTTTACTCTATCATAGGCCTTTTGTTGGTCCAAAAATACAAGTGCCTCAGAGGCTGTGGACTGATATACATTAGCCACAGAGTGCACGTTATCCCAAATTGACCTTCTGGGGATGAAACTGAATTGTTCTGGGGAGATGGTGGCAGATGCTACAGTCCCTAAATGGTTATCCATGATTTTTGTTAAAATTTTGGTGTCTGTGTTTGTTAGAGAAATGGGGCGCCAGTTGACTAAGTCAAGCTTATCCCCTTTCTTGAAGAGTGTGACAGTAAAGGCCTCATGTCCTCCTGGTAGGAGGCGCGTTTTCAACAGGCTTTGGTTAAGTGAGGCTAGCAGGAATGGGGATATATATTTGAAATATTTTTTGTAGAACTCATATGGAATGCCATCTGGTCCTGGGCATTTTCAGTTTGGCGCACCGCGAATGGCTGTCCATAATTCATTTGGAGTAATTAGATTCATTATTTCTGGGTATCAGAAAATGGTGTGGATATGAGCTCAGTCGAGAAATTCTGCCATTTCAGCCAGCTGAATTGGTTCAGCTCAGTATAACTCAGAGTAATATTTTTGCGTTTTGATTGCCACATCAGCCGGTGTGTCCACAATGGAATTATCCAATCTTTGCACCTGTGTGCAGGCCACACTCTGGCGTGGTGCAAAATTTTTTTAAAGAAGTATGCGGTGCACTTGTCACCTTTATTGATGCATGTGGCCCTGTATTGGACACAAACCTGATGTTTGTGTTGCCTTTCGAGTGCATTAGGTGGGTGGCTGCCTCTGCCCACTTCCGGCCCCATGCAGGGCTGTATCCTGTGGCTAGAATGTTAAACTCCAAGTGGGCCAATTCCACCAGAGCGCGCGAGATAACCGCCGATGTGGCTCATGAGCATCTGGAGGAGAGATGGCAATAGTGGCGTATGGTATCCTCTTTGAAAGTTGCCCATGTGGAAATGGGGTCCGCGCAAAACGGTGCAACAAATGATTTTGCCAAAGTTGCCTCTTCCACCCACATGGAAAATCCTGGTGACGCGAGCTCGGGGGGGGGAAGATTTTGCACCAATGTGGGGCCTTTGCAACTGTGATGGGTAAGTGGTATGTTATCGAGACCAATCAGTGGTTGGAGAATTCCATTTTCGTTGTTTTGAAGTGGGAGATGTGGGGTTGGAATTTCGCCAGCATTAGAATAAGGTCAATGCGGGTCATGGACCTTAATTGGCCATTGTGAATGTGGGGACGTGTCATGTTTTTGAGCAGTGGGGCATGTCATGGCAGCACATCCATTAACCCAAGGGTGGCTTTTAGAATGCATAGTTCTACGTGACCCTGTGGGGCGTGGGGTGAGGGCGGCCACCGGTCCATTGGTGAGGTTAGCCAACAGTTCATGTCGCCAACTAGGAAAGAATCAGGGGGTAGCGGGAGGGATTTGACTGACAAGAAAAATTCCTGATGCTCATGTGCACCGTTTGGGGCGTAGATGTTGACAATTGTGTGTGTAACATCAGCCCACGAGAAGGTGATGACAAGCACTTGGCCATTTAGGAATGTTTCTGAGGATGTGAATTTGAAAAATTATTTTTCCAAATTAGCACCCCACAGTGCTTTGACCAAAAGGATAGGGATGGTAGGAGCATTATTTTCCAAGCTTCCTTGGAACCTCATGGACAGTGGGACTCCTGGATGGCCAAGATATCCACGGGTAAATTGTGTTGTAAAAAACTCAGTTTCCTAGCCTGGGACGGGGAGGCCTTGAGTCTGGTGATATTCAGCGTCCCTAGAGTGAAGGTTTCCCCCATTGCACCTTAGGTGCGAGGGGTGGGCCCCCAGGCCCACCAGCCTCTTCAAGGTCCCCACAGGCTTTCACAGCAGTGTGGGTGTTAGCAGCAATGCTATTGGGGTTTTTATTAATTTTTCAGAAAGAGTCACGTTGGCTTTGGCCTTTGCTTTTTGTTTTCCCGATGGCGGACAAATTTTTTGTGGTGCGGATAAGTTCAGTGCACCATCAAGCGGGGCAAAATTTGTTTTTTTCAATTGGGATAGGTCCCAAGTCAGTTTTGACTGGAGCTTGGGTGCAGTGATTGGGTGAGATCGAATCTCCCATTGGATCCTCAGATTGAGTGGCCTGCTCAGCATGGGCCTCCCAATCTGATTGGGTGATGGATTCCCAAGTCACTTCCGCCATGAAGGTCTCCATGTCCTCCTGGCATTGTGAGTGTGGGATGGTGGTGGTGGCCTTGGCCGCTTCCTTGGCTGCAGCCCTATGGGCCTGCTTGGCCTTCTTCCACTCCTGCGGGGAGATGGGCTTTACCAATAGGTAGCAGCCTTGTGCTCCCCATGGGAAAGCCTCCTTGGTGCTTGCGGTTAGTTCATAGTGCGCCTCTCCACTGGCCATGGCCGATGAGGGGTGCTCTTGGAATGTGACGCCCTCCTTGATGGGGCATGCATGCGCCTTATGGCTGAACGCATCACAGTGGGTGCAAATGGGGGCGCGCTGTCCACGGTT
Organism: Massospora cicadina; assembly: GCA_022478985.1. Taxonomy (NCBI): domain Eukaryota; kingdom Fungi; phylum Entomophthoromycota; class Entomophthoromycetes; order Entomophthorales; family Entomophthoraceae; genus Massospora; species Massospora cicadina. The sequence goes on from JAKSZP010010587.1 coordinate 53,049, forward strand.
ACCCAGAATGGGTGGGTGGTATGCCCTGCGATGTCAATAAAGGTGGAGTGTGGGATCTGGGTTAGGTCCTTCATGATCTCCTCAGTTGGGGTCAGAACTGCGATGGCTTTGCCGGTGCACAGGTGTGGCATCAGCATGAAACGTTGCATTTTGAAAGATTGTATTTTGCCATATATGGCGAGACCATCTTTCAGGTGTTGCTCCAAAATGTCACATTTTGCCGTAGTAGGCAAAAAGTCAAACATGAGGAAAATTTGGTTTGATTTTGTCCATCTGGTGCGTTTGGTTTTGACGACCTGTTGCCCTTCAGGGAGGTCAACCACTATGTGCACCGCTGCAGCCTCATCTGCTGCTATTTTGCTTTTGAAACCCAAGTCCAGCCAACCGTGCGACATGGAGTGAGGTGCAACATACACCGTGGTCAGAAAAATTTTGTGTACATCTTCACAAAATTTTTCCCATAAGGCCATTTTTTGGATGTCTAGATACACATGGACTCCGAATTCCACCGACAAAAGTGGCTGGGAGTGTGGCGTGTTGATGTACTGGCTGCATTGTGCTTGCCATGCGAGTATCTCTGGGGAAATTGTGACCGCCAGTTTTTTGAAATTTTTTATTCCACCAGTTTCTCCGGGGCGTTTTCAAACATTAGAGGCCACGGGCCTTCCACCTGCTCCTCTTGCCTTGCTTGCCCAACTGCTCCCAGACATGGGCGCAGACTAATCTCCTCTATGAGATTGTCAAACTATACTGAGTCTTGAATTGAATAGGTTGCAAAAGTGTTTGCAACGAGATAGAAAAGTTTTGTCTAGCCCCAAATTATTAATTAATTGTTTTTGTGACTTAGCTGCAGTTGTTTCACCCACAGGTACTCTATAAATACCGCCCTCAAATAGAAATCTCTTTCTAAATGGATTTATCTTCCATTGCCACAACTTTGCTCTTGAGGAACTTGGGGTCAGAAGGGTTTTAGGCCTAAGTCTTTGATTAGTAATTCATCTGATAGCCTTCCCATTCCAAATTACTATAAAGCAATGCAAACCCTCAATGGAAGAGAGTCTTGTCATAATGGTAATGGATATTGATGTCTAGCCAGCTATGGAATGGGCATGGTGCCTTTTTTAGCACTAGGTGGTCCCAAAGGGCATGGTGCCTTAAAAACCCCAAAAATGCATTTTTAATGAAAATTACTTATATTTAAACGTGCTCTTTATAGCTCTTGCGTGTCTATCCCCAAACCAGATTATGTATATTATATCACCCCTGAGAATCCTTGACTAGCCCCTATTAGAATTATTGACACTCAGGAGATAAGAATCTTTTCTTAAACCATCATGGCAATAGATATTCTACTTCAGAAAATGTTGCTAGGTATGTTCCATCTGTCATAAGACTGGAAAGATATCCACTTATTTAATTTTTGAAAACGCATCCTTAGGCATTATTATGCCATAGCTGATCCTACTACTGATTTGTTTATCTTGTCAGCTTTGAATAAATAATTTTTATGAGTATAATTTTCTTCCTGCTATTTTTTTCTTCCTTTAGGGAAATTTAGGACAACAATTGTGGTGGATATCAGGACCTCTAATAACTTTATTGATCACTACTTAGCTGAATGCCTTAAGCTATGTAATTACCTGGTGGTATGGTTATGGCAGGTGCTTCCCAAGATATTCTCACAATGCAAGTTCAGGGATTATTAAATTATTAAGTTAGTAAGTACCACTTGGCTGGCCATTTATTGGCAGCCAAAAACCTGATTTACAATTATCTTGAAAGTGGAGTGGCGGTAAAAATTTGATATTAAAACCAATCTATAGTCCAATACCTCGACTTTGTCCTTGAAAAGTAATTTAAAATTAATAATAACTTTGTTTTAAGTAGACACTATGAGTAATTTGCCCAATGGCCCAATGTTCATAAGCTTAGCCTTGCACCTCTGCTGAAGCCCACTTTTGAAGTTCCCTTACCTCTCTTCATATAAGAGTTAAAGTCTTTATTTTGATGCGACTTTAGCAAATGTTTTACCTAAACATTATGACTTTGATTGTGATTTAACTTAAAGTTCACCTGATTTACAATTACTACTCAAACTATTTTTTCACTATGAGAGAAGAGCCATTGCTAGATGTTTGGGTTACAGAGCAACTTGCTAAAGGATCCATATTTCAGCGTACCTCTCCACTATACTCACCACTTCTTTTTGTGGAAAAAGCTGAAGGTACTATACGCCCTCATGAAGATTGTGGTAACTTAAAAAATTCATAATACCAAATTTGCGTTCCATTCCTATGAAGGCACAATTTTCCCATTATGTGGAGTAAGGAAAAGTCTTCTCAAAGCTAATTGCTTAAAAGAATATAACCAAATCCGCTTCAAAAAGGGTAGAAATGACGCTGCATTCCATATCAGAAAGATTTTCCTATTTTGGGTCATGTATTTTGGTCTTAATAAAAGCCTGCAACTTTGCAACATCATATTGATGCAGCATTAGGAGATTTGTTAAGTATATGTGCGGTGTCTTATATGGATAATATACAGGTTTTCTCGACTGATCAAGTATCCAATGATATTATCTGCGGCAAATGGTAGACCTTTTCAGAGCAGTATGCTTGACGCTGACGATCAGTAAGCATAACATTTTTAATCTCAGGTCACCTTCTTGTCAAGATCATTTTTGACAAAGGCCATATAACCACTCAGGACAAAAAGAAGTCAATTTTTGATTGACACATTAACCTCAATCAAAGAATTGAGAATTTTTTGGGTTCATGCACCTTCTATGAGAAGTTCACTCCAAATCTTTCAGAGTTTTCAGAACCCTTGTATAAAGCCATTGCAGAAAAAATTCTTCAGTGGTCATCTGCTCTAAGAGCGCCTTCCAGGCCTTGATTTTCACTATTCTCTCCAAAGCAGTTTTTCATCATGTGGACCTCAATATAGAGTTTATAGTGGCAAGCAACGCTTTTAGCTTTTATATTGCTGTTGCTCTGTTGCAAATGGGCAAAGATAGAGTTGAGCATCCTGTAGGATATTTTTCTTAAAATTGTACTTATATGAGTTAAATTACACTATTTATGACAAAACACTTTTGGCAGTAGTGGAAGCATTAACTTATTGGCACCATTATCTCCATGGTTCTTCCCAGCGATTTGATGTTTAAACTGACCATTATGCTTTGCTGTATTACTGGGATCTCATGTCTTGACCCTGTGGAAAACTCACTGGCATAAAAACTTGCATAGTTTGTGTTTTCTTATAAGCTTATAAAAGGCAAGGAGATTGGTTTGGCTGACGCTCTTAGCCTTAAACTTGCTTTAGCTTTAGATCCCAAAGAAGTGTAGCTCAATCCTCTTCCTGGTGATTCCTCCTTGTAAGATTATATCTAAATACCCCCCAATACTGCATTTAGTCAAGTTCCTGATTTTCTAGAAAACTTAGAGGAGCATGTATTTTCAAGTAAGGGCATCCTTTCTCAATATTTATCAGATGAATATTTTTAATAGTTTCTAAATGCAATTTGAATCAGGAGGACATAATGAAAGAGTACAATATAAAGGACAATATGATATTGTTCCAGGGATTCTTATGGGATCCCGCATGACCACTTCACCTAATAATACACAAGGAACACTATAATAGTATAGTCATAGGGCATCCTGGGAAGGCAAAAACCTGGAGCTTATTCACAGTATATATAAATGATAAAGAATTTATACACAGGTTGCTAGATATACAAAGGAGTTCATCGTCTGCAACAGGACAAAAAAAACCATAACCTCTCACTTGCTTTAAATACCAGTTGTTGGAAAATTAATCAGATCATTATTCTTCCTATGGATTCTAAATTACTTATAATTATCAGGCACAGCAGCCAAAAAATTTACCTAGTTTCGACGGTGTTAGTATTTTAAGTCCCAAATTTGACTCTTTGATTTAATCAAGCATAGTCATTTTTAAGTCCAGGCATTCCTAAGAGTATCAGGATGAATTTCTCATAAGCTTATTAGTATTTTAATTTACAGATGATTGATACCAAGGATAATCAATAGTATTTATGTTCATATTTATTAAAACTTACTGGCAGTTTTGCTGAGTAATTAATAGGTTATTAAAATTCACTAGCAATTTATGCTAAGGATAATCAAAGAAATGTTTGCCAGAAATTTATGCTGAGGATACTTGATAGGTGGGTAATTGATTTGCATTCATCGCCTAAGTATAATAACACCACTATCCCTTTTTAATATTAGCCTTTCTTTTCTCTACCTTTTATTGTTTTAAGTTGAGTTGTATCCTTGGCATTGAAGGGTAAGGTTAAAGGTCACTGGGGTATAGCAGCCCCATAATGGTTGGCGCCACTACTTAAAATACCCAGAGCTACAAGGAACCTCCGCGCATACTTACCTTACTGGCTAGCAGCAACAAGGGGCTAAAAGAGATTAATCCTGATGTACTTACGTGATGAACAGGTCATAACTGGGCCGACCAGGTGGGCATAGGCTCCGTGCCTGCCAATGTAGTTAATTGACTGAGGGTGAAGTTGTTGGATATGCTGGTTTGGTTATTTTCTGCGCAAACTTGTTGTTAAATGTAGCTGGTGAAGGAAACTGAACAAGAATCAGCAGTCTACATAATGTTGGTCTAGCATTAGCAGAGTACCAAATGTGCGGATTGCAAAGTTTGTAACAACAGTCCATAAAGCAATGGGACCCTGGGCTTCCCTCTTAGTTGATTTTTTGTGAAGCTACCCTGTATGAGGGGTATGAGGATATCATGGTAGTGGTGGACCAATTCACCAAGTTCTCCCATTTCATTCTATGTCATATTACAGTAGCTGTAGCTCATATGGCCAATTATTGTTTCCCACATTTTCTCCACCCATGGCATGCCTCAGGAGATAAACAGCGACTGTAGACTTCACTTAAATCTGTATTTGAGAAGAGTTATGTAAGACTCTTCAGATTCATCCTTTCTGTTCTACTGCTTTTCGCCCCCAATCAGATGGGCATATAGAGCGAGTGAAATAGTATCTAGAATGATTCTTGTATTGTATACTGCAGCTGACCACTCATATTGGGCTTTTCATCTTCCCCTAGCCCATTTTAATTTATAATAACGCCCATCATGCTTTTATTAGATGTTTTACCTTCCTTGTTAATTATGTTTTTATCTCCTTTAACATGGAACCCAGCTGTGGGTCAAGGTGGCAGCAGTGGTAAACTTCGCCAAATTCATAAAGAAAGTACATAAAAGTTTAACGCCAATCTGGATGCCATTATGAAGATTTACATAGAGAACAAAGATGCTAAGCGAAGTGTGGGCCTTACATATAGTAATGGAGATATCTTGATGCCTAATGCCAAGGATGTCCCATTCAAGAAGCTATACAAAAAATATGGGCCAAAAAGGATAGGACCTTACCTCATTGTCAAAATGGTGGGTATTGCCTCTTACCATTTAGATTTCCCATCAACGTTTTGGATCTTTGCTGTCTTTGATGAATGCAAGCTGACCTTGTTTGAGGGCCCCTACTGAGACCCTAGAGGCATAACTCATAGATGGGGCTCCCAATTAGGAAGTATAGGTAGTAGCTTCCAGATTGTCTAATAAGAAGGCTTGAGTACTGTCATGGTTACATAATATAATTTAGGGAACCAACTCTCAAGATAAGGCTGGACTTCAGGAGTCCAAAAAGATCAAGCTTCCAGACCTTCCTGACTTAAAGCATACCTTGAACCAACGCTGTGTGAAGGCTAGATATTCCCAGCTTGGTACAGGAGATTTGCGTGATGTTCCATCCTGCATTACAGCAAGGTCGTTAAAATGCACCAGTTATATCACTAATTACAATGGTTCACTTTAGTTGCTTGGCGAACAGGGTTTTAAAACTCATTAAATTTTGAAATTGCTAAATCAGGTCAGCTTTGCTTGCAATCAATCACTCAAATTTGGTCAATCTAGAGCTACAGTACCCTGGACGATGGTATGGTGCACCTATTGTGTCACTTAGGCTTAGCATCAATTCCCATGATTGATAATTCGCCCTCCTTAGTTAAATTATGTTTCTATGAGACCAACATCCTTGTTAATCGAATTCTTTTTATAAATTTCCTTTAGTTTATGTTTTTTGTATGGTTCCTTGGGTGAACCTGTGCGTGGACCTCCTTGGGGAGGTCTCTAACAAAGTGGGCCTTTCTATTTTTTAAAAAATTACTCACAAGATCAAATGCACCGTTGAGCCCACTTAGTCCCCTCTAGACTGAGCACTCAAACCCTCCAGCACAGATCTTCACTTGGTTATGGGCTCCCCCGTGGGGTCCCCTCAAGTGTTGCTGTTTATTTGTTGCCAACTACTCTATACCGCGTTATAAACCCTTGCACTAGGTTACTTTGGCTCTGCCATTATTTGAGGTTCCATGTTCACTATTATCCTAATGACTAGTTCCCTGGTGGTGTGGCGGTGCATCTTGCACCACGCTTCAAGGAATGGTAGAGTTACAGACACTCTACTTACAAGTACTTTTTGTCTAAAAAGGGTTTGACGCCATGAAAATTTCTGAAGTTCCTGTACATAATTATCTATTCAAAAGACTTTACTGATGAATTCCACAAAAATTTTCCTGATGCTTCAGGGCCTAAGGCCAAGTTTGTTGTAACCGCCATGAACCTTGATCCAGCTACAAAAACGTTTTTGTTTGACGCCCCTGGAGGAGGGGTGGTACCTCAAAAGCCAGAGGGTAATGTCATGTCTGTTACAATTGGAGCTTAGGCTTAACTTAAACTTCATAGTTAAGTTACTTTTTTGAAATAAAACAAAGGGAACTATATGAAGACAGTAACCCTAAAAATAAGATGTTAAATAACTATTGTCCAAGGTTTCCATTTAATTGCTTCAACAAGATATAAAAAAAGATCACCCTCAACCTGCCATTCCCTTCATGATAAAATATACTTTAGGATACCAAGCAATGCATAATTTTTCTGGAAAATGATTGAAACCATTGGCTTAGAATTCAGAAAATAAATTTTTAGCGATTTAATTTTACGCTGGAATAGGGATGGAGAGATAATAAGAATAGTACTAAAAGGAAAATTAGATTTACACCACTCTAAAGCTTAGTAAATTGATAATAAGAGATTTAAATGATTGACAGAGGGGTTGGAAGAATTTGAATCTTAATAACTATCCTTGTCATGGCCCAGAGCAAAACAATAGTAATTGAATACTATCAATTAATAGCTAATTAAGATTTATGTGTAAGGCATGGTGATCTGACATAATATAATCTGGCGGATAGACATTAGTGTCAAGGCAATTCATCATAAATTAAATCAACAGATTAACATTAGCCTCAAGGCCTGAGGAACTAAAACCTTCATCTAAAATACATATTTAAATAAATTAAAATAAGAGTTAATATAAAATAAATAATTGGTAAGACCAAATCACAACAATGTCTCATGACATAATTGTGTGAACAGATTGCAAAAACAAGGAAAGGTGTACAAGAGCCTAAGGTATCAAGTTGGCCGCCCTCCCTGATCTGAAGCATACCCTAGACCAAAGATAGGTAAGGAATGAGTATGCCTAAACTGGATCTAGGGGTTTGCGTGATATGTCGGCTGACATTATATCAATGGTACTTAAGTGTACAAGTTATTTAATTAACAAAAGACATGTCATTACATTTGGTCATAAGATGTGAAATTAAGTCCCAGTCTGTTTATACTATTTCCTGATCTAAATTATTCAACTGAAGTCTAAAACTCAATTTTGGGCTTATTTAAGGTATGGTATTACTAAGGATGGTAAGTTGATTCAACTGACCAGACTTGGATCAATCCATCAGCGAATTGATGATAGCCCATTTCCCCAAGTTCCTTATAGTCAATTTAGCCTGACCAACATACTTTTTGGTTGTCACCTTTGTTGACTTTTTGGCGGATATGGCCTATTTCCGATGAGCAAATTGTGCAGGGTTTAGCCCACTGAGCAATGGCCAAACAATACGGAGATTGTTGAACCTCAATTAAATGTAATACCCTTATTTATAAAAATATGAGGCAATCGCCCCAATGTCACTAATATTTATTTTTTATATGATCTAACCGCAGACCTTCTCTGCATACATTACCTACTTCTTCCTACTCACTTCTTCTTTTCTTCAACTAAAAACCTCCCTCCCTTTCTCTTTCTCACTCAACCTTTAACCCTCAGTATTCCTTGACAGATTTGACACATTTTGCTTAGTAATTCTTGATTCTCTATCAATGTAGAATTTGTTTGACCCTCGAGGCTTCAACGGAATTTCCTTGAAATACCAAACCCTAATTGATTTGATTGATTCACCTTGCATTGCTCTAACCTATTACTCGCCCTTGGAGCTCACTTTGCATCTAATTAACAATTCACTGGAACACTAGCTTATCGCCTAGTCATATTGAAATCTTGACAGCCTTTGTAAAGCCATATTATAAATTTATATCTATATTTTAACATTTTATTCAAGGTGGGCTGACCTGGAGATGATACTGCACCAATTAAGGGGAAATTGAATGAATGGGAAAGGAGGATCAAATCTGGAAAACCTTCATGCATGGCATATGATAGGCCAGGAACTCCATGGACCACCTTTGCTATTCGCTATCTTGGTTCAGGGCATTGGTGCGCTATAAATTTATATTTTAAAAATAAATTTTCCATGTAACCTTTCTGAATAACTCTTCAAAGAGGTCATACTTTGTATTGGTGTTAGCACTTTCAAAATGTTCTTTTCATTCTTATGGTATTGGTTTGTTTCCAGAGTATAAGTGAGTATTCCCCATCTCCTATCTGGGTAAAAGGGAGTTATAGACACTCTCCTGACATAAGACAATCAACCGCTAATTATAAATGTAGTAATTTACATATTGATTACTCTTCCTTAGGGTAATAGGGTACATTGGCTGTTTGCCACGGTCACTGTGCTCCTCACAACGGCGTTATTGCTCATTTTGGATGTTACACATCTTGGCGCTTCTTTTATTAATGGATGCAGGGTAGCTCCTGTATTTCCTTAAGTACCTGGTGTTTTTGACCTTTATAGACCCTGCAAAAATTATGAACCCTACCTCAAATATAAATAATGAATTTAAGCAGGTGTTGGCATCTATTTCTTCTGAAGCTTCAATCAATTTAACATAAGTGGCCCTCATTTGCCCTAGCGGCGTTGACTTGCTGCGTCATCTTTCACCCAGTGCATCTAACTGGGTATATATGGTTTTAGAAACTATCTAAAGTTTTGGAAGTTTAGGGAAGTTGCAAAGCCTTCTAGAAATTTGGTAACCTGCATCTTTTTTCTTCCAAACTTTCTAGGATTTCTTGCGCCCATTCAGGTGAGACGCCATTGGTTGTCCTATTTATATGAATACTTCAGTTGGGTCCAGGCCCTACTTTGACTTGACGCCTTCAGAACTTTATTTTCCCAAAAAGTATAAAAGTCATTTAATGAACACCCAAGTATGGCGGGCTCCACCTGTCACCTCTGACCATGTAATTAATGCTTTTCTTTTCTATTTTCCTACCCCAACCAATTTTGGTCCAGTAATTTAGCCATAATTGTTTTACTGGTAGGGATACCTATAAATATCACCTGGTAAACAAATTATTCTCTTCTGAAACGAGATAGTCCTTAAAAGTTCAGCTTTGTTTTAGGGAAACTTGAGGGTGACTGTTGTCTAATCCCAAATTATTAGATATTGTTTTTGTGATTTAGCTGCAAATCTTTTACCCACAGGTACCCTATAAATACCGCCCTCAAAAATCCAATTCTCTTTCTAAATGTATTCATCTTCCATTGCTACGACTTTGCTCTTGGGGAACTTAAGGTCAACAGGGTTTAGGCCCAAGTCTTTGAATAGTAATTCATCTGATAGCATTCCTGGGCCAAATAAGATTTATGAAGCAATGCAAACCCTCAATGGAAGGGAGTCTTATCATAGTAGTAATGTATATGGATGTCTAGACAGCTATTGAATTGGGCAAGGTGTTTTAAAAACCACAAAACGCCATTTTTAATGGAATTTACATATATTTAAATGTACTTTTTATAAGCTCTTGAGTGTCTAGCCCCAAACTAATTTCTGTATACCATATCCACCTGAGAAACATTGGCTAACCTCATTTATGATTTGCCGCACTTAGAAGGTATTTTTTAAAGACACAATATAACAATAAGTATGCTCTTGTAGAAGATGTTGTAGTGTATTTAACATTACTCACAAAAATAGCAAAATAAACGTTCCCTTCTTTGTTAAAAACACATCCTGGTGGCATTATTATGCCTGAAGCTTATCCTACTACCTAATTGTTTGCATTGTTAGTATTAAATAAAGAATAATATGGGTATTGTTTGCTTTCTTCTATATTTAATTCCCCTAAAGGGAAGTTTAAGGCAACAATTCTGGTAAACCAGGTCTTCTGAGAAATTTATTGATCAAGACCTAGCTGACTACCATGAGCTACGCTATTTGCCTTGTGGTAATGTTATAAAGAGCTTCCCAGGATATTCTCACACTGAAGGTTCAAGGGTTAGTGGGTTATCAAGTTTATAAGTATCACTTGGCTGACCACTACTTAGCAGTTAAAAACCTGCTGTGTCCAATTATTTTGGGAGGGTAGTGGTGACATAAATTAATATCAATACCAATAAAAAGGCCAATACTTTGACTTTAATTACTAAGAGTGGGAAGAAATTATAGTTTCTCAAGTCTAAAATAGACACTTTGAGCATTTTGCTTCAATGAATCAATGTACATAAAGACAGTCTTGCGCTTCTACTAAAGCCCTATATAAGTTCTTACCTTCCTGTTTAGAAAGGTTATAGTCTTCATTTGGTGCAGGTTAATTAAGTGTATTGTCTGAACATTTTAAGTTTGATTGTGATTTAAGCTCAAATTTGACCTGGTTCACATTTCCTCCCCAATATAACATTTGACTTTGTGCGAAGATGTGACATTAGATGTTTGGGTTACAGAGCAACTTGCTAAGAGATCCATCTCTCAGCATGCCTCTCTATTATACTCACCACTTCTCTTTGTGAAAAAAGCAGATGAAACGATATGTCCTTTGTGTAGATCATGGTAACTTTAAAAAAAATTTCAACATACCTGATCTGTATCCTATTATTAAAGAGGCACAAAATTTCCTTTATGTGGAGCAAGACAAAGTATTCTCTAAGATTAAAGTTTGTACATCTTAAACTAGATATGCGCTATAAAGGTTAGGAATGGCGTATTGCATTCCATATCAGGAAGGGGATTATTCAGTTCTGGGTCATGTCTTTTGGTCTTGAAATGTTACTGCAATTTTTCAACGTCTCAATAATGTGGTTTAGGATAGTTGTTAGGTATATGTGTGGTGACCTATATGGACAATATTCTGGGTTCTCCATTGATCAATCATCCCACAAGATCCATCTGCAGCAAGTGGAGAGCATCAAGAGAAGCAAACTTGAGCTTAAGATTAGTAAGTGTGCTTTTTATAAGTCCCAGGTAACCTTCTTGGGCAACATCATTTTTGAAAAAAGCCATATGATCACTCCAGACAAGTAAAAGGCAATTTGTGAATGTCCCTTGCCCATGTTTTCTAAAGAATTTATAAGCTTTTGAGACATGCACCTTCCATAAAAATGTCATTCTGAATTTTCAAAGGCTGAATCACCCTGTATAAAGTCATTGCAGCAAAAACTCTTCAGTGGTCATCTGCTTTAAGGGCGCCTTCCAGGCCGTGAAGTGCTCTCTGCTCTCCACGGCAGTTCTTCATCACATGGACCTTGATATGGAGGCTATAATGGCAAGCGACGCTTTGTGAATTTGCTACTTCTTATGTTCTGTTAAAAGTGGGCAAATATGATTTTAAGCATCCTTTCTGGATATTCTAATCAAAAAATGTCCTTACCTGAGTTAAGTACACTATTTATGACAAATTATATTTGTTAATAGTAAAATCTTTACCTTATTGGAACCATCATCTACATGGTCCTTTCCAGACATACCATGTTTTTTCTAACCATAAAGCCTTGCTGTACTTCTGGGCATCATATGTCTTGACCCTGTTGAAAACCCACTGGCATGAGATTTTGAACAATTTGTGTTCGCTTATAAGTTCACAAAAGGCAAGGGAATTGTTTGGGTGGTGCATTGAGTCATAACCTTCTTTAGCTCCTGATCCCAAAGAATTATAGCTTTATCCTCTTACTTAGGTATTCCTCTAAGTAAAATTATATCTAAATAGACCTCTGTTGGAACCTTGACAAATTGGTGCTCTTAGGTGCTTTTGGGCCCAAGATTTCAACAATTCCTCAGATGCCAGAGTATGAAAACTCTTGCAACTGTTCCTGATTTTTGGGGGAAAAACCACAACTATATGTAATTTTAATAGTTTAAAATAAGGATAAAATATAACTCTAGTCCAGCAAAAAAATTGATCCCACAGTAGAATAGCGCCCCCTTTATTCAAGGTACATGAGGCCAATAGTGAGATTTGGGAGAATTCATGATAAGCAGAGGAGATCAATTTGATAATTGATGATTTGACTTATCAGAACTCACGAAAATCTTTTCACCTTAATAAGGCTTAATGTTTGGTATTGGGTAGTCAGCGGTATGACAAACCATGCAGTAATGATGTAATATATTTGATCTAATAAGCCATCTTAAAGACATCCTATCTCGGTCAATTACCAGATCTAAAGGGTTGATTGGTAGGTAAAATATTTTCACCCCCGGAACCCCCTTCAGGTCTATAGAAGGGGGTGGCTTTCTCTTAGGAGAGAGCATCAAATTTAAGTCAGAGGGGGCGAACTTCCACATCAGTTGACCTATTTTTTGAGGGTTTGAAGTAAACTCATTGACTTAATCTGGGCTATTCAGTTGAGGACTAGGAGTAAAAGTACTACTCCTATCTAAACAATCTAATGAGAATCAGACTGAGGATCATTAGTAATTTTTAAAAAATTCAGTGAGACATTTGTTGAAAACTTGGACCAGTGGCTACTTTTCTTCAGGTAAGAGTACAAATTATTGAAGTCTGGCTTTGTTGACAATTATTCCCAGAGATTATTTGCACAGTCAATTATGTGCATGATTTGAGTTGCTTGACAGTAATAGATATATATGAGCAATAATAGTATGACACCTATTATCTATATTTGAATAAATAAACCATTTGTGGTCCAACGCTAAACTTGGAATGATCCACGAAATATTGATTAGGATGACTATTAGGGACTTCTTCACTATCCTGGCTGAACTTAATCCACTCTCAGATTCAGAGGTTTTTGGCCTTAGTTCTCATCACACTGAGCCAGCGAAGATCCACGTCAAATTTCTGCTTCTCTTCTAAGGATATTCAATCCTTACTCACTATCACACAAAAGAGTCCAAAATTATTGTACTACAACAATGATAAACTGAAGATGAATAGAACTAATTAATGCTTCTATAATCTGCTTTATTAATAAAATTACTATGGAAATTTATAGGGAGAATTTTAGTGCAAAACTCCTTGATTGGCGCCTCAGTCATGAAACGGCAGCCATCGCCATTGGAATATTCTACAAAGACTCTTCTGGCGATGGTCTACTCCATTGGGCTAAGGATTCCTCCGTTGGACGGTCCAGAGACCTGAAAATAAAAAAAAGCCAGAAATTTGTCCCTAATGTTCCCACTCAATCGCAGCAAACCAACCACATTTAGCTAGCAACCTGCTTAGGTAATGGGACTATTTACCCACTACAGCAGGTCTTGAACCAACTATTTGATTCGCTAGTTGCAGGTGGCATCATTTACTTCACAACTGCTGATTAAATTCCCCTTAAGTTGGTGATGAAACCTGACTACTTCCAATCAGTACACCTAATAGTTAATCAACGATCAACTATCAAATGCCCCAATTTCGTTGGCAAATCTGCCCACTGAGATTTTAAATGAGGCGTATTGATCAAACTCCAATGGATCCAAACCTGGCGGATTACCCAAAAATCCCTGGACATTATTAACCCAAAATCGAGGTCAACTAATATATAATTAATTCGCTAGTGAGACTTATCACTAGCAAACCAGCAGATAACCTAGGAAGCTGAAAAGTGTCAAAAATCCCAACAACATTAATAATTAGTCAAATGTCCAATTGTTTGACGCTACCCCCTTCAGGAATGTTGAGGGGGAATTATGGGCGTAAAAATCAACCATATACTCTGTTGATAGTTATTTCAGAGACAAGAGACTTAATAGAATACAAATCACCCTGATTACAAGTGACCACAAAAGGCACTTTAAAATGGACCCGTGCTTCTCACTTCTAAGGGTGATGAAATTGTGATAATATAAAATTAAGCCTGATATTTGAAAAGAGGGAAATGTGCTCTAAGCTCATTGGGTGCTTGGCCCTCCTTAGTGACGGTTTTAGCTAAGTTGGTCATGACATCAGATTTAACTGAATGATGTATTGGGCCAACTTCTTTAAAGCCTTGTCAGGATCATCAATATTAGCAGAAAAGACTTCCTTAGCTAAAAGAGCGGATATCCCAGGCTCTTAACCATATAAACTTGAAAAGGAGACAAATTTAAGAGTCCATGATAACTGATATGATATGCCATAAGGGCACTAAGCAAAAATTGATCCCAATGTAGAGGGTCTGAAGCGGCCATTTTTGTAATATGGATACTAAGGTCTTATTCACTCTTTCTATGATACCATTAATACACGGTTGTAAGGGGCCAAAAATAGTTGTGCTCACATGGAGGTAGCTAGAATCTTGACCACTCTGGTGGTGATATTTTCTCATTATCACAGAGTAGTATTTGGGGCAACCATGGCGAGTTAAGATAATCTGGTGGAGGAAAGTTGTGGTAGCTTTTGCGATTTGGGCTGGGAGAGCCACAGCTTCGACCTATTTTGTAAAGTGATCAATATCTACTAGGATATATAAATTTCCACCAGAAGTTTGGGTAGAGGACCTACCAAATATAGGCTTAACGTGTGAAATGGTTGTTGAGGTGTAGTAGGGTGATATTGATACTTGGTCTTGAGACTGGATTGCTTTTTGCAGGTTACGCAGGCATCCAGGATTTCAGCAAATTATTTCCATCTTTCCCTTCCAATAGTACAGATCTTTAATTCACTCATAGTGTTTTCTCACTCCACCATACACAAAAGCAGAGTGGCTCTCCATAAAAGAAGGTACTCGTTCTGAAGGTCGAAGATAGGGCAACCAATTCGCTCCTATCTTTTTGTATGACTTCCCGCTCTCCACTTTAGTGTTGCGGGAGTGTCACGCCAACATTTTCTAAACAGGTTCATCCTCATCGTCCCAAGCATCAGGGGTCATAAGGATGTCATTTAATCTCTATGCTTCACTAGCACTAAGTTATTATTGGCAATTAGCTCAACCCATTAGCATTCATATGGCGAGTTCCAGCTCATTGCTCAATTTTCATATCATAACGTTGGGGCCTTAAGGCTCAACGAGCCAACCGTCCATTAGGATACTTCATATCTTGTAACCAATTTAAGGAGGCGTGGTAAGTAACCACGGTGAAAGTAGTTTTATATCAAAAAGGGCGGTAATGTTTTAAAGCTAACAAGACAGCAAGGAACTCCTTTTCTGTGACGCTGTAGTTGCATTTAGCTTTTAAAGCGTCTTGATGAAGTATGAGATTGGACGATCTAAACCGTTTTCATCCAATTGAGCCAGGTTGACTCCAACAGCGTATTCAGAAGCATCAGTAAAAAAGATGAAAGGTTTACCATAATCTGGTTGACCTAGGATAGGAAACTTTTATAGCAACTTTTTAGCGTCCTAAACGCGGCCTTTTGTTCAGCACCCCTATAGAAGGGAGTGTTTTTAACCAATAGTTGAATGAGAGGCTCACTAAGCTGGGCGAATTTTGAGAAACATTGATAGTAATACACATCATACCCAGAAATACCTGGATATCTCATAGGCTTTAAGCTGTACACATTTATGATATCATTCCAACCTTATCTTATAAAAAGTAAGATCACTTTTGGTAAGACAGCATGTCCATTAAAATCTGTTTTTTCTTGGAAAAAAGTGCACTTTGAGCGTTTCAATTTAATGTTAGACTCACGAAGTCATTAAAATATTTATTTTTTATAGTAAAATGTTCGCTTAAATTTTAGAAAAGACTATGATGTCATCAAGATATATAGTCACACAACATAGCTTAATATTCTGTAAAATTTGATCCATTGCTCTCTGGAAGGTTGTGGGCGCATTGTACAACCCATGAGATAGTTTAGTGGGTTGAAATAGGCCTTCACTGCAAATGAGAGCACAGTTTTCCTGGTCTTTTGGGGAAAGGTCCATTTGCCAATATCTGAAGGACAAGTCAATAGAGGAAAATAATTTGAACCAGAGTGTTGTGCCAGAGCAACGTTGATGCATGGGATAGGTTAATTATCCTTTTTGTAAAGTAATTCAGATTCCAGTAGTCCATAACTACCCAATGACATCCATTTTTCTTTTTTAAAGCAAGAGTGGAGATGACCAAGGGCTTTTTGGAATGTACTAGCAATCCAGCGTCTAGTAACTGTTTGATCTCTGTCCTCATTTTTTGCTCTTTGAATTTTTAGTTGTGATAAGGTTTGTAATGATGGGATAGGCATCCTAGACATCAATTGTGTGACTCTAATCCATCATGTGCCCATAGTCAGTATCAAATCTATAAAATATCACTGTAGGCCTCAAATAAAGAGACAGCTTTTAAAGCTCATTTAGAGCTAAGTCATTTTAAGTATGCACGTTAGGCAGAGTACTTTACAATTTGGCATTAGATAAGCCCATATCTTACAAAGAACTGATAAAGTGATTTTTTCAATATTTAGTTATGATCAGCAATCCTTTTCCTATCTCTTGATGTCTTTTCATGAGAATGTCCTTGTTGGTAAGATTCTCCAAAAAATATTAATATGTCACTGGTAGGCAGGATCTAGTATACTGGGCAATACTTAAGGTTCTAAAGGGCTTACTCCATCGAGGCTTATTATGTGAAATAAGCAGTTTTTGGGAGCTATAAAGAGATCTTGGTGTCAGCCACTCGTTGCTCATTAGACTTGAGTAATATCTCTTTTGAAGTGTAGAACGAAGTGCATCCTAACGCGTCCACTGAATCAGACAACTTTTTTGTATGCCACCCAGATGTGTTATAATGAAATGATAAGGCAGAGGAGGGGTACTCAACCAGGCAAGCATACTCTTTCTTACTTAGATCCTTATTGTTTAAAACCAGGGGAACCTCATAGTTAATCAGGAAAAGATAATCCTGTTTCCTAAAATTAATTCCGTCATACCCAGGCATAAATTGAGTGCAAATAAGCATATCATAAATACTGTTATCCAATGCCACAGAAGGTGCTGACAGGATAAGCTAACCAATTCTGATGGGTAATGGGGAGTATGCCCCAATAGCGCAAGTACTGTTGTACCCGCAGTTCTATACTCTTTGGAGTGTTCCAGATTAGGCGCTAACTAAATCTTCTTGATAAGTTTTGAGGAGATTACATGGTTGGAAAACCAGTGTCAAGAATGGCCATAACCCATACCTTGTTGATGACAACCTCTACCTTGGTTACAGTTTTACTAAAGTTAGCATGAGCTAACACCTCCTTAAGATGAAAAGTGGAGGCAGTTTTTTGAGCTGTCTCAGAATATTTATCTTCTATGGATTGTAAAGTATACACATACTGAATAGGGCGAACCAACAAGTCAATGAACTGATTGGCATCACTAGTGGTATTGATAACCTCAGTGCACCCCAGAATTTGGCTAAGATAGGTTCCATCAGGTATCATGGCCTTATTTACCCCTTCAGGGTTCAACCGATCTGGTACCCCTACTTCAGCTGTGGCGTCTAGGACATAATAACTTAAATCTTCATAACCACCTTCAGATTTTTCATCGGAGGGGTTGCTATAAGATTCAGATGGGTGATAGGAGAGAAATCAGAGTCAGGTTCGTCGGCTTTCTTTGTATGACACACCTTGTCAACATATGCTTCCATGCTACAATAGATGCCCTAGGGCACTCATCTTATATTTTGACCAGGGGAGAAGGCCTTTTAGCTTCAACAGTCTTTAACTTGAGCTCTTTGTTTACTGGTTTTGGCTGCACCTTGGGGGCAGGTTTCAAGATGTGAATAGGCATGTAAGATACCGATGAAGTTATGGTCCTCATCTTGGAGAGATGTGACAATTGAGCTGCTGCAGAAGGCCCCTTGGTGGAGCCGTGGAGCGAGGCAAAGTCTAAACAGAATTCAAGGAATAGCTTTGGGTGCAGACGACAAAAGGGAGCGCTTCCATGTCACTGATGGTGCACTCTGGCCAACCACATGTGGCGGAGTGATGTCTGTTTTGAGCTGCATCAAGGGAGCAGGTCTCAAGAGGCGAAAGGCCATAGAAGGGGCCATGGGGTAGTTATGGACACTTTACTATTGGCTACAGTTGAGATATCCATAATGGACAAGACTTGTGGTTTTGACACACCTCCTTGGATCGTCTCAAGTTCATGAATATTGGCCATCGCTAGCAGAGCCTCCTTGATATCGCAAACACCCCAAAAGAAGCGGTTCACTGAAGTAATGTGTATGGCCAATGAGGTGTGAGGAGAAATTCAGTAAGGATGGCAGCAACAGCGTCGTCAAGAGGTAACATTTCTGCAAGTACATTGTATGGGATTCATTATAGGACTTGTTAACAAAGGTGGCAAACAATTCTCCCTTTTTCATACTAAGGCGCATAAAGGCCTGATTCTCCCTGATTAAACTTTGCGTTGGACTGAATTCATTAAAAAGCACTGTTTTAACCTCATCCCAGGTATTAAAGGTTTTTATATTAGAACCATTACTCCTTGGTCACGTGACTTAGGCAAGAGACGATGTGCTCGATTTTTAGTGATCTGTTGTTCCTTCCATAGAATTCCATACATATAGATAATCAGGCCAATGCTATCCTGACTGAGGGTAAACTGTCTTTCAAGGGGGGCTTTAAAGGGACGCCGTTTAAGGTTCTTAAGCGTGACAAAGCTTTGGCTAGTTGCTGTACTAAAGCAGCTATCCTTGGTTTATTTTCTGCATGGAGGCTAGGGCTACTCACTTGAACGTCCTCCATTTTTAATTTAATTCATTGCGGGGAAGGCTGACCAGGGGATAGACACTTCTGATAAGACATCAGAGAATAAAACATAAACATAAAAGGAGGGCATCCCAGAGAAGCTAATGCTGTCTCCTGTTGCCAACGGGAACGCCACTACTGGGAGGGGGTATGTGTTTAGGGGTAGGAACCACAATTGAGCACGTGTGTAGGAAAGGGTCAGAGTTGATGAACCAAACTGGGAACAGGGAGGAGACCAACTGACGGCGACGTAGTGGGAGGTAACCAAATAACCGTGCTTGAAAGTGGTCCACTAAGTGCAACTGGAACTGGCGGACAGCTTCTGTCAGGCAAATGGCAAGTAGAAATTAGACTGGCTGACCAGCCTGGATGCCGGAGCATCCAAGTGGTGAACCAGAATGCCTTGGGCACTGCTGCTGGTATGAGAGATATGGAACTGGAAGGGAACTTAAATCTTAACAAATAAAAACGGAAATTTGGGAGGGTGTTTTTTTATTGGAAAACTTAAGGGAAGACAATCAACCAACAATATTCTCAGTGCAATGCGCCTGATTAAATAGTCATTGATTTTGGGGAAAATAAGCTGGGATGGGTTCCACAAGTTTGACCTAAGTGGTGAACTATTTGGGAATGGGCGGGTTAGTTCCCTGGGGACTGACATTGCAAAATTTGGCGATGAGATGAGTTTTGGTCAGATCGACCTAAGTGTTGAACTATTCAGAAATGGGCGGGTTAGTTCCCTGGGGACTGACATCGCTAAGTTTGGTGGCAGGCCGAGTTGCGGTCAGTTCAACCTAAGAGGTGAACTATTTGGGAATAGGAGGGTTAGTTCCCTGGGGAACTGACATCACAAAATTTGGTAATGAGCCAAGTTGCATTCAGTGATATTGCATCAGGCACAACGCCCAATTTTCTAGCAGGAAGCTGCCCATTGGGGGTGATGCCTGACGGATTTGGGAGGGGGGAAGAATTTCGATCATCATGTAAACTGAATTGCAACTGTTGGGTGTTCCAGCCAATAGATCAGCCTTCATACCTCTTTGACCATTTGAAATCCAAGTATCCAGCTGATTGCCACTTGAATTAGTAGCGATCAGATCCATTTTGGTGATCTTGGCGAAGATTTTACTAATTCCTTGTAACAGTTCTGCTGAGGAGAGTGCAAGTACCAGAAGCTGGATCTGAAGCTGAAGGGCTATTTTCCAGCGCTCATCTACCATGCGAGCGAGATCGCCCTGAGTAATGAGGGATATGGCCATCCTCTTTGGTACTTTCTTGCTCAGAAACAGAAAGGTGGCCCAATCAACGCCCAGAGGACGTTCCTCAGGACTTACATTACCCTTTCCTTTATCCAAGAGAAGAGCCTCATCACTGGGAAACTGTACGAGAGCCATCTTCTTGTGCGCCTTGGGTGACTTGATTGCCATTATTGATGCAGGTTTTTTGGGGAAAGGGAGAGTCTCAGGGTGGGATATGTGGAATGTTTCATCCAGGTTCATGCAATTCGCGCAATTGCGCGTCTTGCCCCAACTGTTCTTATAGGCCAGATATTTTTTCCAAGCCATAAAATATTGGATGGAACATCTTGGATTCTGGGATGCTGGGATAACTTCTTCCTCAGGCTCTTCCCCATTTTTGCAATAGTCAGTTCCAGTTCTATAGGGATTGCACCTTTGAAGGGCGACAGCTTGGAAACTACTGGGCTTTGGAGGACAAACTCATTGCAAGTTGAGATGTCAGACTCTACTGACATGGGAAAGGTAGCTGTGGCAACTATGGAGTATGGGTTTGGAGTTTTGGGTGGGATGGGGCTAATGTGGGCAGGGATAATCTTCCTTACAACTTGATTCAGTTGGAAAGGAGGGACCATTGCTGCACCAATATCTGCGAGAAAGGTGGAAATGGTAGAGATTGATGGTTGGTTGATTATGTCAGGCAGACGGCAAGTAGAAAATAGACTGGCCTACCAGCCTGGATGCTGGAGCATCCAAGTGGTGAACTAGAATGCCAGGGGCACTGCTCTAGTATGACGGATATGGAACTGGAAAGGAACTTAGATCTCAACAAATAAAAACGGAAATTTGGGGGAGGGTGTTTTTTTATTGTTAAACTAAGAGAAGAGAATTGACTAACAATTTTCATAGTGCGATGTGCCCAATTAAATAGTCATCTATTTTGGGGAAAATAAGCTGGGATTGGGTTCCACAATTTCGACCTAAGTGGTGAAATATTTGGGAATGGGCAGATTATTTCCCTGGGGACCAACATTGCAAAATTCGGTGATGAGCTGAGTTTTGGTTGGATTGACCTAAGTGGTGAACTATTTGGAAATGGGCGGGTTAGTTCCCTGGGGACTGACATCGCTAAGTTTGGTGGCAGGCCGAGTTGCGGTCAGTTCAACCTAAGAGGTGAACTATTTGGGAATAGGAGGGTTAGTTCCCTGGGGGACTGACATCACAAAATTTGGTAACAAGCCAAGTTGCGGTCAGTGGTATTGCATCAGGTACAACGCACAATTTTCTGGCAGGAAGCTGCCCATTGGGGGTGATGCCTGACGGATTTGGGAGGGGGAAGATTTTTGATCATCATGTAAACCGAATTGCAACCATTGGGCGTTCCAGCTAATAGATCAGCCTTCATACCTTTAACCATTTGAAGTCTGAGTATCCAGCTGATTGCCGCTCAAAATAGTTGCAATCAGTTCCATTTCGGTGGTCTTGGCGCAGATATTACTAATTCCTTGTAACAGTTCTGCTGAGGAGAGTGCAAGTACCAGAAGCGGGATCTGAAGCTGAAGGGCTATTTTCCAGCGCTCATCTACCATGCGAGCGAGATCGCCCTGAGTAACGAGGGGTATGGCCATCCTCTTTTGTACTTTCTTGCCAGGAACAAAAGGTGGCCCAATCAACGCCCAGAGGACGTTCCTCGGGACTTACAGCTTCTTGGAGGGTGGGGGTGGAGCCTGAGATGGCATCCAAGACAATCGTGTGGATAGTCCACATGGCAATTGTGACTACCAAAACATGGAGGGAGGGTGGAAGAGGGGATATCATTGATAAAGAAAACATATCCCTAGACAAACTAAAGGGTTGAGGCTGATCCTGGCAAAGCAGACGCTGCACCTCACGCTAAATCGCTTTAGATGTAGGGCACGTCTCCAGGCGGTGAAACAGCATTCCATACTGGCCACATAAGGCACAGGATGATTGTAAAGCATTAGAGCGCTCATCAGTATGGTACACCCACCTCAAGCAGCACCACACATGGGATCAGACATGAGGCTGCAGAAGAGGGTGGTGGGCGTACTTCCAAATTGTTTTCTGGGTATCAAGGGAATAGGGGATGTCCATCAAGTCCAGGTAGTCCACCCTGGACAAGATAAGGGGCCTCGCGGGTATCAAGCCATCCAGAATGGAAAGTCCCTGCACCTCCTGGGTAAACTGGGGAGAGGGGCGCCCCCTCTGGGCAGTGTGTCCACAAATACGAATTCTCCACTCAGTGCTTCTCATGGAGAGGAGGATTCGCTTAAAGTGGGTAACAGTCCCATGGGGACCAGCGGCTGAAGGGTAGGAAGCTAGATATTTCATCAAAAAGTGTGGGTGTGACGGATTAGTAAGGCCCAGGGCATGGGAGAAATTGGAGTGGGCCGCGCGGGACCAGTGTTAGGCTGAAATAGTAGGGATGGTAACAACAGCGATCCAGGTGCCCAGGATCTTTGTAGCATGGGCCTCAAAGTTGAGCAGGCCCATGCCTCCACTTTGGTGAGGGCCAAACATGACCTCTAGACGCACTGGCGGTGGGCAGCCCAACCAAAGCCATCCTTGCAGAAGGGCGTACAGCGACTTGAAGAAACTTGGGGAGAAAATAATGGCGTGGGCCCCAAACCAAACTTTGGAGAGGAGCATAGAGTTGGCTAGTACAACCCTGCTGGTAAGGGATATAGGATGGGATCTGAGGGAGGTGATGCGTTTCGTCACGTTGTCCAGAATATGGTTTTCCATCACTGTTGAGGCATACCCACCAGCCTCCAACCACACCCCCAAATGGAGGACCGGCCCAACGGTGGGGCGCGGCACAAAGGGAGCACAAGTGGGGCGGTTTGGGTAGAGCAGGGTAAGCATGCGCATGCGCTAGTATATGTGGTTGATTGGAAACTGGGCGCTGAGGCCCAGTGGGTTTGATACCGACCAAGGAGAATGATTTTGGTTTTGGAGGTGTTCAGTGCAGCGTTACTTACCTGGGAATACTCCTAGATGAGAGCTTCAAGTGCGCGTGCATTGTGATTGTTAGACACCCCAACCACACAGTCATCAGCAAACGACAACATTTTGACTGGGGCTTGGCCTTGCACATGGACTCCAGCAAGGTGGGCATTCACGTTTTGAAGAAGTGGGTCAAGGCTGAAGTTATATAAGAGTGGGCTAAGGGGGTCCCCTTGGCGTAGGCCCCTTTGAGGGCGGACTACATCCGTGAGGAAGCCAGGGCCACGCACAGCCATTATGGCTGATTTCATTAGCAACATCACCCAATTAATGAAGTGGAGGGGGAGGCTGAACTTGTGGAGGCAGGCCCTGAGGTAAGCCCAGTTAACTCTATCATAGGCCTTCTGTTGGTCTAAAAATACTAGTGCACCAGAGGCCGTGGACTGACAGGCGTTAACCACAGTATGCACGTTGTCCCAAATCGACCTTCTAGGCATGAAACTGAATTGTTCTGGGGAGATGATAGCAGAGGCCACAATCCCTAGACAGTTAGCCATGATTTTAGTAAAAATTTTAGTATCAGTGTTGGTTAGAGAAATAAGGCGCCAGTTGGCCAAGTCTAGCTTATCCCCTTTTTTGAATAGTGTAATGGTGTAGGCCTCTTGCCCTCCTGGTAGGAGGCGCGTTTCCAAAGGGCTCTGGTCAAGAGAGGCAAGCAATAGTGGGGATAAATATTTGAAGTACTTCTTATAAAACTCATAAGGGATGGCATCAGGGCCTGGGCATTTCCTGTTTGGTGCACTGTGGACGGCGGACAGAGTTTGTCTGGAGTAATCAAATTCATTAACTCCAGGAAACAGGAAATGGTGCGGATGTGTGTGCTATCAAGAAAATTCGCCATTTCAGCCAGTGGAATTGGATTGGATTGGTATAACTCAGAGTAATACTTTTGTATCTCAATCACCACTTCGGCCAGCATATCCATGACAGAATTGTCTGGCCTTTGCACCTGTGTGCAGGCCAAGCTCTGGCGTGGTGTGAAGAATTTTTGAAAAAAGTGAACGGAGCACTTGTCACCCGCTGTGATGTGTTTAGCTCTGTACTGAACACAAACCCAATGTTTGTGTTGCCTCTCAAGTGCGTTAAGGTGGGCAGCTACTTCCGCTCACTTGTGACCCCAAGCAGGGCTGTAGCCCTTATCTGGGATGTTGGACTCCAGGTGGACCATCTCTGCTAGAGCGCGCAAGATGACTGCCAAGGAGGAGCATGAATGTCAGGAGGAAAGGTGGCGAGCCTGGTGGATTGTGTCCGCCTTGAAGGCAGACCAGGTGGAAATTGAATCAGCACAAATTGGTGCAGTAGATTCTGGAGCCGTGGTCGTGGATTCCATCCATGAGGAAAATCTTGTCAACATGATTTCAGCTGGGTGAAGTTTGCACCAAATTGGAGCCTGAGCAACTGGGTGGGGAAGGTGAAATGATATCAAAATCAACCTGTGATCGGAGAAATTGATCTTCATCATTTTGAAATGGGAAATCTGGGTACAAAAATTTAATGGTGCGAGGATAAGGTCGATGCAGGACATGGACCTTAACTGGCCATTGTGGACATGGGGGCGCGACATGTTTTCAAGAAGCAGAGCATGATGTGGCAGAGCATCGATCAACCCAAGGGTGGCCTTGAGGACACATAGTTCTACATGTCCCTGTGGTGGGGAAGATGAGGAAGGCCAGTAGTCGGTGGATGGGTTCAACCAACAGTTCATGTCGCCAATGATGAAAGGGTCAGGGGGTAACAGAATGGATTTGACCAATAAGAAAAATTCCCAACATTCTTGTGCACAGGTTGGGGCGTAAATGCTGACGATAGCGTGCACTACATCAGCCCACAAAAATTGACATTGAGGACGCGGCCACTAAGGAAGGATTAAGATGATAAAAGTTTAAAATTATTGTTTTTCAAATAAGCACCCCACAGTACTCAGACCAGAAGGATAGGGAGTGGAGGATCATGGTTTTCCATGTTTCCTCAGAACCGCGTGGACAGTGGGACTCCTGGATGGCCAGGATATCCACAGGTAAATTATGTTGTAAAAAACTCAGTTTCCTAGCCTGGGACGGCAAGGCCCTGAGTCCGGCAATATTCAACATCCCTAAATTAAGGGCTCCCCCCATCGCACCTTGGGTGCAAGGGGAAGGGCACCTGAGCCCTTCAGCCTTCTCTTGTTCTTCATGGCACTTGTCAGAACCTCGGGTATGTGATGCAACATAGTTGGTGTTATGGGTAGCTTTAGCAGTTGGGTTTGCATTGGGTTTTTCCCTCACTTTTTGTTTCCCCACTGTAGGATGAGATTTTTGTGGTGCGTGCATTTTTGGTGCACCAACGCTTGATTTTGAATTTTTGGCTGGGCGGTTGGGGACCTATTCAGTTCCAATCAAGGCTTGGGCGCCTTGGTCGGGTAAAATTAACTCCCCCATCAGGATTTCCACTTGGGTGGCTCAATTGGCTTGGGCGTCCCAATCTGATTTGGTTGATAGATTTGCGAGCTGCTTCCGCTGCAAAAGTCTCAATGTCCTCCTGAAGTTGGGGAGGGCAGGATAGCGGAAGCGGGCTTGGCTGCCTCCTTGGCCACCGCCTTGCGGGCCTGTTTGGACTTCTTAAGCTCTTGAGGGGATATTGGGTGCACAACTAAGTAGCATCCTTGCGCTCCCATAGGAAGAATTCCTTTGTATTGATGGTCAGCTCATAGTGGGCCTCACCAGCGCACATAGCCTCTGAGGGATGCTCTTGGTATGTGATGCCCTCCTTGGAGGGGCAGGTGTGTGCCTTGTGGCCAAATGCGTCACAATAGGCGCAGATGGGAGGTGCGCTGACCACGGTGACCTAAAAAAATGGGTGGCATGCCCCTCAATATTGACAAAAGTGGTGTTCAGGATTTGGGTAAGATCCTGCCCTATCCCTCGGCTGGGGTTAGTACTGCAATTGCTTTGTCAGTGCACAGGTTGGGCATCAGCATAAAGTGCTGCATCTTGAAGAATTATATTTCGCCATACATGGTGAGTCCAGCCTTCAGGTGTTATTCGAGTATGGAACATTTGACCATAGTGGGCAGAAAGTCAAAAGCTACAAAAATTTGGTTCGATTTTGTCCATCTGGTGCGCTTAGTTTTGACAGCCCGCTGCTTGTCTGGGAGGTCTACCACAACGCGCACAATTGCAGCTTCGTCTGCTGCTTCCTTGGTTTTGAAAACCAAGATCCAGCCAACCACGTGGCATGGAATGAGGTGTGACATACACCGCGTTTTGGAAATGAGTGTGCACATCCCCACAAAACTTTTCCCAAAGCGCCATCTGCTGAATATCCATGAATACCCGGATTCCATGTTCCACCAACAAGAGTGGTTGAGAATGTGACGTATTGATGTACTGGTTACATCGCGCTTGCCAAGCTAAAATTTCTGGGGCAATGGTTACTGCCAGTTTTAATTGAGTTTGTCTATTCCTCTGAATTCACCGGGGCGTTTGCAAACTTTAGATGTCACTGGGTCAACACCTTTGCCCTTTACCTTACTTGCCCAACTGCTCCCCAACATGGGCACAAACTAATCTCCTCGGTGAGATTATCAAACTAACACCAGACTTGAATTGAATTTTGTTGCAAAAGTGATTGCAGTGAGAGAGAAAAGTCATGAACGTCCTCCATTTTGTTTAAGAGAATTTGGTGTACAGGTACCCCTGTAGTGAGCACACTTGTTGGAATCCTGGCACTTTGGTGCTCGCAGATGCTTTTGGGCTCAGGATTTTATCTGTTTCACCAAGTGCTGAAGTACTAAAACTCTGACAGCTGTTCAAGATTTTGGGGCAAACTAGACCACGACTATATGCTCTTTATTCTAGCACTAGTGGTGCCTAACCCAAAAGAAAGAGCCGCCACACATCTTTATTTGCAAATGGGCCAAATAAAGGTATTATTAGAATTGAAAAATTCCTAATATGGCACCTCAGCTAACAGCCTAAGAAGCCATATCAGAAGGTGAGGAAGCTTTGGGGAAAGTTTTGTTAAGAGTCCGTTTTATCTGGAAGACCATGGTGGACAGCATCAGGGTGGGAGCATCAGCGGCATGGGACATAAGGAGGTATAGTTGTGGGTTTTTTGTTTATGAGGCCATCGGTATCTATGTCCTCAATTTATTGAGCAAATTTGATGCTCAGCGAAAGTGATGAGAGCTGGCACACAAGTGAACGACTTGATGCGCCAGTGAGTTCTGGGATAATCAGAATTAAAGAGAGAAGTTTTTGTTACATTGATGCAAGCATGGATCACACTGAAAGCGAGCTCCTCAATCTCTTATTTGCATCATCCTCAAATTTATGGGGAAAATTTGGGATAGGATTACCCTTAATAAGGGGCTTTATCGCCCCATGAAGTTGCTGGAAATTAGGGTGTTGGCAAGGGCAGCTGCTGTCTTAACTGCCATTTTTTTGATATTTTTATAAATTGGAAAACCGTTTTTTGGGCGAAAATGATGGGGCCGCAGTTTGAGGTTATCAATGAAAAATTCCTCCAAAGCAAAATATGACTTGACGTGATAAGGTCATTTGTCCTCATCAATCTATTAGAGAGCCTCAAATGGATAGGATTTAGCCAGCACTGGGCCAGCCACCAATATTAGGGCAGTGGCAGGAGATGATTGGCCACGTGCTGTTGACCATGGCAGCTCATCTGAAACTGGTTCAGCCATCGACTCAGGATTCCATAATCTAATTGAATTTTGAGTAGAATTTTTTTTTTGAATTTAAATATTGATTGGCTGCCACTTTTGGAGCAGTGCCAAATTTACCCGAGGTAGGGGGTGGGAGGATCAAGCCCCATTCAAAAAATTAGGGGCAAAATGGCCGTGGCCCCAAAGCTCAGGGATGAGTGGCAGAAGCGGCAGAAGCAAAAAACTGTATGGCACTTGCACTTCAAGAAGTCAAGCTCAAATCACAAGGGGCAAATTGTGAGGCCATTTTTGATGTGCGCCCAAATTGGGTGATCAGGGCGGATCTGATCACAATGCAGAAAGAATTGTGAGATGGGTATTGTGATGAAATGGGCAGATTGTCACAAAGGCGCAAGGCCCTGCCAGATGATACACCCCATCTGGAACCACGAACTGCAAAATGGGGTCTGTGCCATAACTGGATAAATTCTCTGTGAGATTGTAGTGGAGGCGTTTAGGGGGAGAGATGGGAGGGCAACCCAGAAAACTGGACCACCAAAGTGGCCTCATCTGGGAACCAAGTCTGAATGTTTGTAAAGGGAACTTCCTAAAAATGGTTTGCAGCTTGGCTGCTGCCGATGCATCAGCTTCTGAACAGAAGCTGAGATCAAAGTACCCCTTAAAGGGGCAGAAGTCAATAAAGCCAGCGGGTTTAAAACCACTGTGGCCATCTCAATGATAGCTGTACTAACATATGGGAAGAGATTCCCATATTTGACCCAGAGGCTGAAAAGCAAATTGCTCTGTGGGAGCACCTCCTGGGAGCTTGCAAGGTGGTGGGCCAAGTCCTGAGGGGAGACATAATACCTGGTAGCATTGGGAGGGCTAGCAGAGCCAGCCTGGGCATGCTTCAGCAGCAGCCAAAAGATGCCAGATGGCGGCACACCACTATCCCAAGCTGGGGCAGCAGGCGTTGATTGCATCAACATTAGTAAGTTTTGGCTTGATTGAGAGGTCATCTTTGTAACTTTTTATAATCCAAATTTGGCTTTGATTTAGTAATTGAAGTTAAAGAAAGATACAACTATATGTTTTTTAATAGTTACAGATATGAAATTGATCACTTTAGGCTCAGCAAAACAAGCGATCCTTTATTAATATAGCGCCTCTAAATTATAAAAAATATGTTTGGAGGTTGATAGTGAGATACGTGAGAATTCATGATAAGCAGAGGGAGCTATATTTGGCTAAAAATGATTTGACTATCAAAACTCATGAAAACCTTTATTCTCAAAAAGGCTTAATTTTTGATGTTGGGTAGTCAGCGGGTATGACAAAACCATGCAGGAATGATGTAATTTATTTTATCCAATAAGCCCTCATGAAAATATTTTTATCTTGTCTGATTACCAGATGTCTTAAGGATTGATTGGTTGATAAAATACTTTACCCCCTGAAACCCCTTCAGGTTATAAAAGGGGGTGGTTTTCTCTTAGGAGAGAACATTAAATACAAGTCAGAGGGGAGCGAACTGCCACGTCAGTTGACCTATTTCTGGGGGTTTTAAGTAACCTCATTAACTTGATCTGCGCTATTCATGTGAGGACTAGGAGTAAAAGTATTACTCAGATCTAAACAATACCGCTGAGAATCAAACTGAGGATTATTTTTAAATCAGTAAACTATTCGCTATTAGGGCATTCTTAACTAATTGGACGTTAAATTGTCTGAACCCTCCGCTACTGCATGCATTCCAGTTCTTGCTTCTCTGGAGAACTTAGGAGTATAAATATTTTTCAAGAGGTCGTTCTTCCTCAGTGTTTATCTGCTGAATGTACTTTAATTCTTGACAAATGGGTTTCTAAATCAGGAGGACATAATAAGGGGTATTATATAAAGGACAATATAGTATGGTTTATGGGATTCTTATGGGTTCACGCAGAAAAACTTCACCTATAAATAATTAAGGAACACTATGATGGTATAACCATAGGGGAACCTTGGAAGTCAAAAACTTTAGAGCTTATCCTCATTACATATAACTTTAAAGTAATTCTGCATATGTTGCTAAATTTTAAAGGAGTGTCTTGTCTGAAACATAATAAAAACAAAATAATAGCCTCTCACATTCTTGTTAGTACCAGTTGTAAAAGTAATCAGATCATGATTCTTCCTATGGAATCCAAATTATTTATAATTAATTAGGCGCAGCTGCCAACAAGTTTACCTAGTTTTCAATGGGTTTAGTATTTTCAGTTTCAACTTGGCTCCTTGACCTGAAAAACTTAGCTATTTTAATTTTTAGGAATTTTTAAGAATATCAGGATTAAATTGCTGTTAAGGTTTTTAGTATTTTAATTTACCAGTGATTATTGACAAGGATAATATATATCTTTTGTGTTCATATTTACTAAGATTCATTGGCAATTGATGCAAAGGATAATCAAAAGAAATGTTTGCCAGCAATTGTTGCTGAGGATGCTTAATAGGTGGGTATTTAATTGGCATTCATCGCCTAAGTATAAATACCTAATTTCCCTTTTTAATATAGACCTTTCTTTTGCCTACCTCATATTGTTTTAAGTTAGGTTGTATCCTTGAAATTGGCGTAAGATTAAAATACCTGAGGTATAGCATCCATAGAGTGGTTAGCTCCACTACTGAAATACCTGGAGCAACAAGGAACCCCCGTGCAGGCTTAACAGACTTCCTAGCAACAACAAGGGGCTAAAAGAGACTAATCCTGACGTACTGGGAGTGATAAACAGTTCAGAATTGGGCCGACCAGGAGGGCATAGGCTCCATGCCTGCCAATTTAGTTGATTGACTGAGGGTGAAGCTGTTGGATATTCTGGTTTGGATTTTTTCTGCGCAAACTTTTTGTTAAATATAGCTAATGAAGGAAAAAGAACAAGGGTCAGCACTCTATATAATGTTGGTCTAGCATTAGCAGAGTACCAAACGTGAGGATTACAAAGTTTGTAACACCAGTCCATAAAGCAGAGGGACCTTGGGCTTCCATCTCAGTTGATTTTGTTGTAAAGCTAATCTTTCTGAGGGGTATGATGCTAAATGGTAGTGGTGGACCAATTCACCAAGTTTGCCCTTTTCATTTCATGTCACAATAAGGTAACTTCGGCTCAAATGGCCAATTATGTATCCATATTTTCTCCATCCATGGCATACCTCAGGAGGGTATCAGAGACTGTAAACCCCACTTAAGTCTGTATCTTAGAAGAGTTTTGCAAGACTCTTCAGATTCATCCTTTGTGTTTTACTTCTTTTTACTTCCAATCATATGGGCAGACAGACTAGTGATACAGTGTTTGAGAACGGTTCTTAAGGTTGTTACACTGCAGCAGACCACTCAAATCGGTCTTTACATCTTACCTTAGCCCAATTTACATGTAACAACGCCTAGCATGCTTTTATTTGTGTTCTCCATTCTTTGTCAATTATGTTTTTAACCTCTTCTCTAACATGAAACCAAATGTGGGTTCAATGCGGAAGAAGTGATGGACTTTCCAAAGTTCATAAAGAAAGTACACCAATAGGTTAACAACACTATGTATGTCATTGTTAAAATCTACAAGGAGAACGCAGATGCTAAGAGATTGTTGAGCATCACATATAGAAAAGGAGATCTCGTGATGCCTGATGCCAAGGATATCCAATCAAGAAGCCATGCAAACAATAAGGTTAAAAAAATTATTGGACCTTACTGCATTGTCAGAAAGGAGGATCAAAACTCTTCCCAGCTGTATTTTCCACCAACTTTAGACCTTTGCCATATCTCATGAAAGCAAGTTGATCTTGTTTGAGGGCCCACTCCTGAGACTCTAGAGGCATACCACATAGATGAGGCTACCAAGTAGGAAGTGGAGTAGGTGTAGCCTCCTGTCTTTTAATAAGAAGGTTGGAGTATCTGGTTTTGTGGAAGGAATATTACCTTTTTGAAAAACAACTGAGTTCCAGTCTATGATTGTGTCCATGTATAAGATTAAGGATGCATTCCACATATGTTTTGCTGATGTTTCAGGGCCTAATGCTAGTCCTGTTGTCACCTCCACGAAGCTTGAACCAGCCCAAGAACTTTTCTGTCTGACGCCTCTGGAGGAGGGGTAAAACCTTCAATTTTAGAGGGTAATGTCATGTTTGTTGTAATTGGCACTTAGACTTGACTTAAAACTGCACAGATCAGTTACTTTTTAGAAATAAACTAAAGGGGACTGTATGAAAACAGATACCTTAAATAAGATGATATATAATTATTGTTCAAGGTTTTCATCTAATATCTTCAACAAAATAGATAATAGAAAGATACCTTTAGTATGCCATTCCCATTATAATAAACTACACTTTGTGATACCAAGCATTGCAAAGTTGTTTTAAAAAATGGTTGGATCATTGGCTTAGAATTCATGGGAAAAATCCTTATAAAATATTTTTACACTGGTGTGGGGGCAGGAGAAAGAATATAATAATAAAGGAACTTGGATTTATACCGCTATGAAGCTTAGTAAGTCATAAAAAATAATAGGAGGATATTGCCAGCGGGGTGGGAAGAAATTAAATCTTGATACATATCCTTGTCAAAGCACCAAGCAAAACAATAGTAAATTAATACTATCAATTAATAGTTACATATAAAAACTTGAGCGTGAGGCAAGGTGATCCGCCATAATTTATTCCATCAGATTGACAGCGGCGTCAAGGCATTCCATTATAAACTAATTAAACAGGTTGACTTTGGCGTCAAGGCCAAAGGAATCAAAATCTTTGTTTAATATACAGATTTAAATAAAGTAAAGCTTGGATAAATAGAACTGTTTGGTTGGTCAGACCAAACCAAAACATTTTACCACTTGACCAAACATTCAAGCACACAATAAAGTGATTTTTAGATAGCTTAGGACGATGAGGCCGTTGAGTCAGGTAGCACACAAACATATGCAAACTTAATGCTTAGAGTGTGCAACAGGTAAAAGTAGTTTTTTCTAAAAAAACATCTTAGTTTTTCCCTGGTGACTTATAGTACCAAAGGCAACAATGAAATCTTTTTTGGATTGGTGTATTGGCGGAAGAATTTCACAATACAAACCTTCATGAATTTGTAAAGTGATATCTATTATAATGAGGTCAGGATGGATCAGTTTTTTAGTATTTTTTGTCCAGTGCGGAGTGGAATTCCAGTGGATTTCAAAATTTGCTTAGGTAAATTCGAGAGGCTTTGGAATCCTTTATGATATATAATGGAAATAATTCCATTATATACTCAACATTTGCATTTAATAGAGGTTGACATGTGGACTCACTTTAGGAATAAGATTCAACCTTTGTTAGTTCTTGCAGCTGTGAGTGCACAGTATACATATCGTCACTTAGTATATAATAAAGATCTACCATCTAGTACAAAAAAAGTATATAATAAAGATCTGATAAAAAATTTGTAGTGTCAGCAGAGTCAATTTGGCTTTATGGTCCACATGTCATAGCTTCATTTGGCGTCAGCAAAGCAACCTCAGCGGGGTCAATCAAAGACTTGGTAACTGACACCACCAGGTCACGTTTATCATTGGTGGATTCATTAGTATAATACAAGAGAATCTGCTATCCCCTTAAATCCAAGGTATCATTCTCAAATTTTTCTTTTTGCCCATATTTCTCATTAAAGAGTGCCAACAAGTAACTCTAAAATTGTCATGTGGTAAAATGTTCGTTGGATCAGACAACACTTTAGTGCTAAACTCCAGCATCAAGGAGCTATACACTCCTAGTGTGGTAGTGGCGGGGGTCCCATGGTGCCATATTTTTGCAATGAGCAATTTCAGGTACTGTCACAAATCTTTTATTATGTGTAATGAGACCTATGTTGATGGGTGCCCTGCTGTCCAATATTGCCTAAATGATTAAACTTTAAATGCTAATATTATCATAAGTACACTCAGTGTAATTATCTTCAACGGTGAGCATGTGAACGCAAAGAGTATCTGCTTGGTTCAGATACTTATAAATTACTGCTCTCTTGAGCATAGCGGCATAGTAAACTTGTCAGCTATAATCTACTTAGACATTATGCCACTAAGGCAGCGTTCCAGTCAGCTTGAGTTATCAATTAGGATTTTCAAACGTTCAACAGAAGGAGAATGTCCTTTTTCTACTCCACCAGAGCTTTTCTCACCTTGGTGTTTATAGTTTAGGTCAAATGATGAATCCCAAGTTCCTTTTTAGAAAACTTGGTATTCAGGGCACAAAAGTAAGGGCGCAGCGATGGAGGTAATTTACCATATTGGAGATGGTAGTATTTAAATTCATCATGGGCAGCATGGCCCAATACAATCCCTTGTTAGGCTTGAAGGCGTGGTGGAAAGTGATATGAGCATCATAATGACTCAGAACCTTGGCCCAATATAAGACTTGAGCCTCATAGCAAAAGCGGTCAGCATAGACAAAACTTCTTCACCAGGTTTGAAGTTAATAGACAGTAAAGCAGTCTTCTATCCTATCATCAGTTCCTCTCATCCAAACTCATCAATAATAATAATTTTGGCGCTAAGGTGATACATGATGGCTTAAATATCTTTGTAAGAATTAACTATATATAGGATCTAGTAAATTCATTACCATTGTCAATCTTGCCTTGTCATTGGCGTTTCCCACAGTTATATTATTAAACATATGAAGTTATGGAAATTATTATGCCTGTTGAATTTGGGAAAATTCACAGGTTTAACTTGAACATGCTGGAACAAATCCCCAGAGCAATCATTGGCCTTGAAAGGGGTTGAACTAACAGAAGTGGCAGCCGCCGCAGTGGGGCTTACAGTAGCAGTGCTAGGAATAGTGGCTGACAAGGGTATAGATGTCAATACATTAGACAAGTTGGCCGCAGTTGCCTCCATTTTTCAGAAGAAGAATCTGAGAAATCGTCTTTAATATACACTTGACTACACTTATAAGTGGATTTTAACGCTTTGATGGAGTTGTTTTACTACTCTAGCAAAGTGGTACCGCTATGCCATAAATTTTTGATCAGGCTTTTCTTCTTTCTAGAAAGACTTAATCAAATGAGATTTTTCCTTTATTTCCTGTCCTTGAGATTGGAACAGGATGCTTAATGTTTTCATCTCTTGAAATAGATTGGTAGTATAGCATAGACTTCTCCTCTAGTGGGTATTCCAAAGACATCAAGGTGGCGCGATGTCGTAGGGATATCACCACTGATCATTAATTGGTCTTGTCATTTTAAAGTAAAATTATTATCAAATTGAATAAATATATTAGAACTTGGATGAGCCTCCTCAAGTCTGGTTCATCATAAGGGATATAATGTTAGAAGCCCCAACAATCGACATTATAGAATGACAATATGATGTTTTGTAACAGTAACATGGTACCAAAAGTGTCCCCTGTAAAGAGCATCAAATATTGAAATATGCGTTTAGGACTGACTTACAACTGCACAAGTCAGTTACTTTTTAGATAAAACAAAAGGAACTATATGAAGACTTAACCTTAAAGTAAAATGATAAATCATTTATTAACCAAGGTTTAAACCTAATATTTCAAAAAGATAGGTGAAAGAAAGATCCCTTTCAATCTGCCATTCCTATCATAATAAACTATACTTTAGGATACTAAGCAGTGCTTAATTAAATTTGGAAAATAGTTATAGCTATTGTCCTAGATTTAGAAGATAAAAACTTTAGCAATTATTTTTATGCTGGCATGGGGCAGAAAAGATAATATAATAATAAAAAGGGAATTAGATTTACACTGCCATAAAGCTTAGTAAATTGATTACAAGGGATTTGAGGTTATTGACAGCAGGGTGAGAAGAATTTGATATTTATACCTAACCTTGCAATGGTCCAAAGCAAAACAATAGTTATTTAATCCTATCAATTAATAAATTTATTTGGGGAAGGCTGACCATGAGAAAGACACTTCTGATATGTAATACTAATCAAGCACTAATAACATTAGAGGCATCTTAATGAAGATAACACTGTCTAATGTTGCCAGAGGGAACGCCAAGTAAATTGAAAAGGGGTATTGTGAGTAGTGGCTTGCACCACTATTGAGCACGTATGAAGGAAGGGGTCTAACGTGATGAACCATATTGGGAACCATAATGAAACCAATTGTCTTTGATGGAATAGTATATATCCAAACAACCAGGCTTGGAAGTGGTCCGTAAGGTGTGACTGTAATCGGAGTACAGTCTCCTTGAGGGTGGGAGTGAAACCTGAGATGGCGTCCAGGACAACCATATGTATATTCCACATAGTGATTGCCACCACTAAGGCTCAGAGGGAGGGTTTATAGGGAAATCCAAGTATAAGGCAAAGATGTTCCTGGAGCGGCTGAAGGTCTGTGTTTGCTCATGGTGAAATAGATGCTGAACCTCACGCCATATCGCTTTGACGGCGGACACTCATCAACGTGGTGAACCAACGTCCCATATTGGTCACACACAGACCATGAAGAATGTGATGCATTGGATCTCTCTGTGGTATGTTATACCCATTTCAAGCACCGCAACACATGGGATCATACTTAAGGCTGTAGAAGAGGGCAATGAGAGTAATTACATTTTTCTTTTTGGGTTTCTGGGGAGTGTGAAATGTCCAACATGTCCAGATAGTCCACTCTGGCCATGGTAGTGGACCTCCTGGGTATCAAATTGTTCAGAACGGCTTTCCTATGGACTTAATATTTGAATTGATTAGTAGGACGACACCTCTGTGGGGTATACCCATTGATACTGATACTTCATTCTGGATTCCTCATGTTAAGTAGAATCCGTTTAAAATGGGCAGGGGTCCTGTGCGGGCCTGCTGAATATGGGCGGTTTGCCACATATGCGAGAAGAGAGTTGGAGTTATTGGGGTTATGTAGGCCAATGGCACGGGCAAAGTTGGATCGTGCTGCTCTTGACCAAAGTTGGGTTGGAAGTGAGGGGTTGGTTACTAAAGCAATCCATTTTATCAAGATCCTGGTTTCCTGGTCCACGTGGTTAATTAAACCTATTCCCCCGTTTTGGTGTGGACCATAGAGGACTTCCAGTCACACAGGGGAGATTGGCCTAGCCAAATCCACCCTTGCAAGAGGGCATACAGCGAAGTAAAAAAAGATGAGGAGAAAGTAATGGCATGGGCTGCAAATTATAATTTTGACAGTAGCATAGTATTGGCTAGCACTACTCTACCTGTAAAGCTGGTTTGTTGATCCCTTAATGATGTTTTTGCTTTGTTACGTTAGCTGGTATGTTGTGTTCCATTGTTGAATTAGCATATCCACCAGCCTCTATCCATACTCCCAGAGTGGCGCACTCTGCCCGCAGTGGGGCTAGACACAAAAAGGTAGCACGAGACTAGTGTTTTAGGGGTTGCCTGGGTATCTGATGATATATTAAACTACTCAATTCCTCTGATTGAGTGGCGCCAGGGACCAGTTTGTTCAGTATCTACAAAGAAGGATAATTTCAATTTTTTATGTGTTGAGTGCTGAATTACTAGCCTTGGAGTATCCTGGATTGCGGACTCCAGTGTGCGTGCATCCTGGTTGCTGGATACCCCAACCATACAATCATCCACGAATGCAAGCATCTTAACTGGTGCATAACCTTGCATTTGTATACCAGTAAGATGTGCATTTACATTGCGGAGAAGTGGGTTAAGGCTAAAATTATATAAAAGTAGACTCATAGGATCTCCTTGGTGAAGGTCCTTCTGAGGGCGCACATCAACAGTGAGGAAACCTGGTCTCATATTGCTATTGTAGCTGATTCACTAAGCATAATTGTCAACTGATAAGTCGTGGGGGTAGATGGAACTAATGAAGGCACGCCCTGAGGTATTACCAGTTTACCCTATCATACTCTTTTCTTTGGTCCAAAGTCACAAGCGCCCCTGTAGCAGTGGATTGACATGCATTAGCTACATTATGAATATTGTCCCAAATTGACCTTTTAGGAATAAACCAAATTGCTCTGGGATATCATCTAAAATGCAATGGCTCCTAATATGTTAGCCATTATCTTTGTTAATATTTTAGTATCAGTGTTAGTGAGGGAAATAGGGCTTTATTTTCTAAGTACAGCTTATCCCTTTTTTAAACAATGTTACCATGTAAGCCTTTTGTCCCCCTGGGAGAAAGCGTGTCTCTAGGATGCACTTGTTCATTGAGGCTAACATTAAGGGGGATAAATATTTAAATATTTCTTATAGATTTATTTTTGGAATCCCATTTAAACCTGGGCTTTTCCTGTGTGGTGCACCACAAACGGCGTACCAGAGTTCATCTCAGGTTATTAAATCATAATTTAGGTTATTGGAAAATGGTGCGAATTGTGCACCAGCTAGAAATTCATTTATTTCTTATTGATTCACTGGGTCAGCCCAGTATACTTTGGAATAAATATTTTCAAACTTTGGTCAATACTTCTGCCAGTGTTTCTGAGATGGATTAGTCCATGAGCCTTACCTGTGTGCAAGCCAAGTTTTGGTTCAGGGTGGAAAATTAGTGGAAAAAAACATGGAGAATTTTTTCCTGCGGTAATAATTTTGCTTTAGACTGTACACAAACGCGATGTTTGTGTTGTCTGATCATCGCGTTAAGCCACGCTGACACTTTGACCCATTTGTATCCCCAAAGAGCTGTATCCTGTCCTGGTGGACATTATTCTCCAAGTGGTCCACCTCCACCAAGGTATGTTTGTTGACTGCTGAGGCACACCTAGAGTGCCATGACAAAATGTGGCATGCTTGGGAAATTGCAGCTTTTTTGAAATTTGACCAGGTTGATAGGGGATCTGCATAGAAATGAGTTGTGAACTCCTGTATCAATGTGGCAGTGTCCATCCAACTTGAGAATGTAGGTAATTTGAGAATGGCTGGGTGAAGTTTACTCCATTTAGGTACTGGTTGCACCAGACTTGACAGAGTAAAATGACACTGAGACCATCCTATATTCTGAGAAATCTATCTTCATCATTTCAAATTATGATGTCTGGGAGCGAAAGTCCATTGGTGCCAGAATAAAATTTATATGGGACATAGACATCAACTGCCCATCGTTTACATGGGGATGTGTGTGTTGTATAGTAGTGGTGCCTGCTTGGGATGGTATCAAAGAGGATAAGGTAGTTTGCATTACCCAAAATTTGATATGTCCCTGCAGTGGATTATGTGCAGTTGGTCAGGGTCTGTAGTAGGTTTGTACCAACAGTTTAGATCGCCAACCAAAAATGATTTAGATAGGAGGGGAGGGAGGCCATGTCCAGGATTAATTTCCGTTAAATTCATGCACAGGTCAGGTCATATATGTTGATTATTGTGTGCACTTTGGCTTCCCATAAAAAGGTCATAATAATAAAACGTCCATCAAGATGAGTTGTTTTATATAATAACTTAAAATTACAGTTTACCTGTATCAGCACCCCACAGTACAGCAACAAAGAATTGGGAGGGTAGGACCATTGTTGCTTATGTGTCCTTAGCGCCCTGCAGACAGAGGGTTTCCTGGATTGGCAGGATGTCCAAAGGTAAATTATCTTTTAGGAAGCTCAGTGTGGGATCCGCCAACGGATGCCACAAATATCTTGTTTGAGGTGAGAATTTTACTTTAAAATAAAAGTAATAAATAGCGCTTTGTTATGTTTTTAAGTTTTTTATTGTTTAATCAGGGCAAAACCAAAGAAGGTCTTTTTCTCAATGCTAGTTTTTCCTATTTAAACTAGTTCAGATTTTGAGACCATGGGTATTCAAGGCAAAAGTATATAAAGCTGAGGCATCTAAAGTAGGAAATATAGGCTTTTGGCCTATCAGATCAAAGATAAATATTTTGAGGCAAAACTGACCCATGTGGTATTGATTTGGTGAATTGTATCTAATCACCAGCGAGTAAAATCTTCTCACCTCAGTGATGGTCAGACTCATGTGGTAATGATTGGTTAATTTTTACCTTATCATCATCAAGTAAAATATTCACACCTCAGCGGTGGTCAGACTCATGTGGTAATGATTGGTTAATTCATACCCAATCATTGACAAGTAAAATCTTTACACCTCGGTGGTGGTTAGACTCAGGTGGTAATGATTGGTTAAATTGCACCTTATCATCGTCAAGTAAAATCTTCTCACCTTGGCGGTGGTCAGACTTGTGTGGTAATGATTATTTAATTTGTACCCAATCATCGATGGGTAAAATCTTCTCACCTCAGGAGGGTTCAGATCTGAGTGGTAATGATTGGTTAACTTGCACCCAATCATCAATGGGTAGAATCTTCTCACCTCGGAGGTGATCAAACCCATGTGGTGATGAACACCCCAAATTTTGTCAAGGAGTCGGAGTAAAACTATTATCAATTATCACCTTTTTAAGCCATTTTTTGTTATAAGCCATATTTTTCTGATAGTTAGGATTCCACCAAGAATCCGCCGGGGTCTTTTTGCTGTGGGTACTCATATCGTTGATATCCACAATTTTATTTGGAAATCAGGTAGTTGATGGGCCAATCATGGTAGCATATTTGGGAGCACTAATACCTCCACCATTCTTTTTCTTAAGTTGAGAAGGAGAATGTCCAACTTTGCCCCCCTCAAGGATTTTGGAGGGGTGTAGGATTGTAGGAAACGGCTATGTACCCAGCTTATAGTAACTCCTGTGGCTAATGATTTGATGGAGTATTCATTGCCTCTTTTGTAGCTGATGGAGAAAGGTCCCTCACAAATTGAACCAAGCTTACCGCTTCTTGGGGTGATGCGGGTATGGTAGTATAACACCTTATCAGCCACTTGAAATGTAGGGGGGGGTGCGGAGCTCATTGGCAGCCTGCCCTTCTTTAGTTACTGTTTTTACGAGGTTGGTATACATGTAAGAGTATTCCTTCTTGCTGGGTTCTGTATTAGCTAGAACTAAGGGGACTTTATAATTGAGCAACGACAATAACCCTTGCTCCATATTGATAATTTCATCATATTCAATCATAAACTGAGTACCTATAAGCATATCATAAGCGTTATTATCCAAAGCCACTGCGTGACTGATAGAATAAGCTTCCCAATACAAATGGGAAGGGACAAGTAAGCACCCAGTGCGTGGGTGTTGTTAGGACCAACAGTTTCAAAGTCTTGGTTGTACTCCAAGTCAAGTGCAATCTGATCTTTTTCATCAACTTGGAGGAGATTACATTCACTGGGGAGCCTGTATCTAAGATATTCTTCACCCAAACTTTTTGGATAACCACTTTGACCTTCATAAGTATCCCCCCAAAAGTGGGAGATAGCGCTAAGACCTCCTTAAGATGGAAATTGGAGGTTAATTTGCATGCGGTATCAGGGTAATTTTCCTGGATGGACTTCATGGTATGACCATGCTGGATAGGGCAAATAAGGTGAGACATCACCTCATCTGCGTCGCTGGCGGTATCAATATCAACTGGCTCCCCTAGAATTTGGCAGAGATACGTCTCTTCAGGTATGGTGGCTTCATCTACTCCTCCAGAATTCAAGCGATCAGGGACTTCCACTTCAGCAGGTATTCCTACAATGTAATAGCTGACCTCATCCGTACCCCCCTCAGAATCATCCCCTGGGGTATTAGCAACGCGAGGTACTGGCATGAGTTGTTTAGATGAGTCAAGCACATGAGTTTTGTCAGCAATAGGTGTGCCTTTCCCTATGCTGACATTACTTTTCCCTGCTCCTGTTCCTCAGCGTCAGCTTTCTTTTTCCAGCACACAGCCTCCTTGTGTCCGAACTTGTTGCAGTATTCACACTGAGGGCGTTCAGGACTTTTTTCTTTGGGGTTTTGCTCTTCAGGGCCCATTATCTGAAGGGGCTCCTTCTTGTCTTCAATATCTAAGGCCCGATGCTTAGGCTTTGAATCCTCAATGGTTAAAACATGAGGAAGAGATACTGCTCCGCATGAAACTTCAGCCTTATGTAAATCAGTGACATCTATTAACGCCTCATTGATGTCTTGAATGGTATGGAAATAGCATTTAACTGAGGTGATGTGCATCACTAGCGATGGGTAAGTAGCCACTCCAGTCAAAATGGCAGCTGCAGCATCATCCAAAGGCAACATCTTTGAAGTTAACAACATCTGTGCTTCCATATAAAATCGTTCCACAAAGGCGACCACTGACTCTCCTTTTCGGATACTCATACATATAAAAGCTTGCTTTTTCATACTTAAAGCCTGTTTTGAACTGAACGTGTTTATGAGGGCCTCTTTAACTTCGGACCAGGTGCTAAGAGCATCCATATGTGGGACCATCACCTCCTGTGCCATGCGGCCCAAACAGGAGAGGATATGTTTGGCCTTCTGACGATCAGCCACCCCTTCCATAGCTGCTTCATAAACGTATAAAAACGAAGCAATGCTACCCTCGCCGGGGATAAACTTGTCTTTAAACGTTGGTTTAAATGAATTATAGTCATTCCTGGTAAGGGTATGAATAGCTGGAGCTTCTGCTTCTGATGTTTCAGAGTGGGAGCTTAACTGATCAAAGGTCCACGAAAGGTGATCGAACTGGTCATGCATGGCTTCAAGCTGGGTTTCCATTTTAGAGAGGGCTTCTAGGGGCCCAGATTCACATAGTCTCAGTCGAGCTTTGATCCCTGATTTATGAGTTTCAAGATCTTCCACTCAGCTCTCCATTGCATTGACTTGAAAACAGAGTTGTCACACCATTGAGTTTAGGTTTAATTGAGCAGTTTCCACGACTTTCACGCGGTTCTTCAGCTCTTCTTTCATTTGTTTACACCCTTCATCATCACGAGAGTGGGAGCTGGGGCCTTGTACCCCCTCTTTAATCTGTTCATACTTCCGCTTGACCTGCGTTAGTTGACTATATACTTCCTTCAACAGCACAGGGATTTCCAGCAAAGCTTTTATCCCTTTTGCTTCAATTTCGCATTCAGTTAGGCGACGTGCCAAATATTTGGTATTTTCAAATGAAACTTTGAGAGCTAGCTCCTTTTCTAGCTGAACAACCTTGGCTGCGAGGGTGGCGGTGGCGTTAGATGGTTCAAGCAGCAGATGACGTTCAAGCTCATCAACACGTGAAAAGGCCTGAATTAACTGTCGCTCCACCACAGCCACACGCTGTTCATATTTCTCTTGAAGAATGGAGTCAGGGGCTGAAAGGTCACGATGCGTTTGCTCATTTTGCTTTTCACGTTTTATTTAGCAAACTCCTCCAACAACAAGCGGGTGTTAGCGGAGGAAACGTTCAGTTCATCCTGGAATATCTTCATGGCCTCCTCGACATACTTTACAATCCCAGTGTCCATAGTCATAAGTTGGTCATGCAGCTTTATGATGAAGTTTCAATTAGCTTCCACACCAGATCTAACTGCTCCAAGATGTTTGGAGGTCAGTTGATACAACTTATCATAGGCTAAATTCAGAGCTGCATGGGTATCTAGGTGTTGATGAAGCTCTTCATGATTGCCGGCTAAGAGATGCATCATATGGACCAAGGCAGGGTGAGCAAACTTGCGTACATAGGTGGGTTAAATTTGTAAGTTGACCATAGGTCTCTGGGAGGACACTAGTCTCATAGAGAAACAAGTGGCGTTCCTCTTCCAACAATGCTCATTTGCGAGATGCAATGTCACCAGGGTTAAGGATACTATGAGTAAGGTCTCTCACGGCTTCAGTAGCTGGCCAGGTGATGTGACGAGACTCAGGTATTAATATGCGTTCAAATTGTTCTTCTTCTCCAAATATCAAAGCGGTAGGACTATCCATTCAATCATCATCTTCAGTCCCTTCCCCATTTTGCACCCAATGGGTGACACTCTCCATTACTTTAATACTTATTGAATTATTCAGGGTGAACCCCTGTAGTGAGCACCAGTTTGTGGGATCCGCCAACGGATGCCACAAATATTTTGTTTAAAGTGAGAATTTACTTTATAATAAAAGTAATAAATAGCGCTTTGTTAAGTTTTTTAAGTTTTTTATTGTTTAAGCAGGGCAAACCCAAAGAAGGTCCTTTTCTCAATGCTAGTTTTTCCTATTTAAACTAGTTCAGATTTTGAGACCATAGGTATTCAAGGCAAAAGTATATGAAGCTGAGTCATCTAAATTAGGAAATATAGGCTTTCAGCCTATCAGATTGAAGATAAAATATTTTGAGGCAAAACCAACCTGTGTGGTAATGATTTGATAGATTGTATCCAATCACCAGCGAGTAAAATCTTCTCACCTTGGCGGTGGTCAGACTCATGTAGTAATGATTGGTTAATTTTTACCCTATCATCGTCAAGTAAAATCTTCGCACCTCAGCGGTGGTCAGACTCATGTGGTATTGATTGCTTAATTTGTACCCAAACATTGATGAGTAAAATCTTTGCACCTTGGTGGTAATTAGACTTGGGTGGTATTGATTGGGTAAATTGCACCCTATCATTGTCAATTAAAATCTTCTCACCTCGGTGGTGGTCAGACTCATGTAATAATGATTGGTTAA
Source organism: Massospora cicadina (assembly GCA_022478985.1). Taxonomy (NCBI): domain Eukaryota; kingdom Fungi; phylum Entomophthoromycota; class Entomophthoromycetes; order Entomophthorales; family Entomophthoraceae; genus Massospora; species Massospora cicadina. Next base: position 97,622 of record JAKSZP010010587.1, read on the forward strand.
TTTGTACCCAATCATTGATGGGTAAAATATTCTCACCTCAGGAGGGTTCAGATCTGAGTGGTAATGATTAGTTAAATTGCACCTAATCATTGATGGGTAAAATCTTCTTACCTCAGAGGTGATCAAACCTGTGTGGTGATGAACACCCCAAATTCAGCTGAGAATTTGGAGTAATACTATTACTAATTATTACCTTTTTAAGCCATTTTTTGTTATAAGCCATATTTTTCCAATAGTTAGGATTCAACGAGAATCCGCCAAGGTCTTTTCGCTGTGGGTACTCATATTGTTGATATCCACAATTTTATTTGGAAATCAGGCAGTTGATGGGCCAATCATGGTAGCAAATTCAGGAGCACTAATACCTCCAACATTCTTTTTCTTAAGTTGAGAAGGAGAATGTCCGACACTCAGTTTTTTGCCTGGTATGGCAAAGCCTTGAGTCCAGTGATTTCCAGCATCCCTATTGTAAAGGATTCTCCCTTCACTACTTAGGAGTGATGGGAAGGCCCCTCAGGCCCTGCCTCTCCTTGGTGCAATGCAAGCCCATCCAATTGTCTTTGTTGGATAATGTTTGAGGATGGCGTATCATTAGGTACATAGTTATCCTCTTTGATGGCATCTTTTGCCGTGGATTTCTTGCCTGATTGGTTTTGTCTTTGCAGTTCTTTGTATTATTGAGGTTTTGCAGTGCATTGTCGAGAATGTCCATTAGATTCTTCTCCAAAAACTCTTCAATATCTTAATTTAAAAATCTGCTTGTGTTTGTTGTGTATGATTCCAGTGGGTGTGTATCATGCATGTACTGTGGGTTCAAGGCCTGGGTACCTCCATCTGATTTGCTGGAATTTTGTAATTCCAAAGTGGAAAACTCAGCCTGGTCAGCTTAGATCTGGGTGGGGGATGGCAGAGGCCATCGTGGCCGCTGCCTTGGCCTGTGCTCAGCATTGCTGTTTTGCTTTTTATTCTTGTGGGGACACAGGTTTTACCTGGATATAGCACCCCTGTTCGCCCCATGGAAATGCTATACTAGAGTCTGCTGTGGGCTCATTTTGTCCTTTCACCATTTATTTTCAAGAAAGCTTCATTTGGGGTAATTCACTCTCTGATGGGACAGGTGTGTATCTTGTGTCATAATGCCTGACAATGTGCGCATATGGGTGGTGCGCTGTCAACTGTTACGTGGAACAGTTGAGTCTGTTGTTCGTTGATGGTGATTTTTAATGGTGTGCGGGATCTGAGTTAGGTCCTCCGCTTCCCCTGAGAATGGGGTGATCACCACTATTTCCTTAACTGTGCTGAGTTCAGGCATCAGTAAAATATTTTACATTTTGAAGGAGCTGATTTCCCATAGCTATGGAGTCCTGTTTTAATGACTATCAAGGGCTTCACTCTTGATGGTTGTAGGAGGAAACTGAAAGTCACAAAATTTTTATTTGATTTTGTTCATCACATGCGCTTGGTTTTGGCCACCTGTTGACCATCTGGGAGGTCAACCACCACATGCACTTGTGCAGCTTCATCTTCTGCCTTTGCTATTTCAAACCTGAGATCCAACCAACCTCAAGTTATTTTGTGCGGTGCTATGTACACTACTTCTGGGAAGTGGATGTGTACATCCCCACAAAACTTCTCCCAAAGAGCAGTTGATTTAATATCCAGGTAAACTCAAATTCCATGTTCCACTGATGACAGTGGATGTGATTGGGGAGATTTAACATACTGGTTACACTTGGTTTGCCATTCCAAGATTTCTGGCGAAATATTCACTGCAGTTTTCTTACTATTTTTTCCAATCCACCAATGTCACCAGTGAGATTTTGAACTTTAGGCAATGCAAAAACCAGACCTGTGCCTTTTACCACATTCGCCCAGCCCTTACTCAGCAATAGCCATGTATTCATCTTCTTTTACTGATTATCAAACTTCTCTGTCTTGAATCAAGTCAATTACAATTTCTGATTGTAGTAAGAAAGAATCTGCTGGGATTTGATTCCAACAGATAACTAAATCCTATCAATTATTAGTAACATATAAAACTTGAGCGCGGAAAAGGTGATCTGCAATAATCTCATCTGGTGGATTAACATTGACATTAAGGCTATTCATTGTAAACTAAATTAATAGAATGACATTGGCATTAAGGACCGATGAAAAAACCTTCATTTAAATACATATTTAAAGAAGTAAAATAAGAGATAACATAAATTTGAATAGTTGGCCAGATCAAATCACAAAAATGTCTCATGATATAATTATGGGAACAGATTGAAAAACCAAGGAGGAATGTACCAGAACCAAATGCACCAAGTTGGCTGCTCTCCATGACATGACGCATACTTTAGACAAACAATTAGTAAGGTCTAAGTATGCTCAGGTTTTTCTAAATGTTTGTGTGATGGGTCAGCTGAAGGGTAATGTCATGCCCATGACATATTTGTAAAAATAGATTTAAAAAACAATGAGGAGATTTTTAGAGCCAAAGGCACCAAATTAGCATTCCCTGATTTGAAGTATACCCTAGACCAACGATGGGTAAGTGCAAAGTATGACCACGTTGGATCTAAGGGTTTACGTAATTGGTCAACCAGTTGAACATCAAGGGCACTCAAGTTATAATTTTTTTAACTGAGGTAAGCCGACCAGGGGACAGAATTTCCAAAACTCTAAAAGCTAACAAATAATTCCTCACCAAACAAAACAAAAACCACCAAAAACGAGTGGCTGACACACAAAACATAAACACAACCCACCAGGTGGGACTGCAGGAACCGCTTATCCCATCATGGTGTAAGGGGAGGGGGATCAGGGGGCTCATCCTCGGCCTCTGCTTCACCCCAAAGCAGGGCACAGGCTATGGTGGAGAGCAGGAGTGTCAGGGCATCAGTGAGATGCGAAGATAGATTTATGATAAATTGGGGTGCCAGGAAGACAGAGGTTTATTATAAGAGATCTGACGTAACTGCCAAGGCTGTTTCATCTTTCATGCATGCGTTGGGGAGCTTTACATATGTGGCGATATTGGTGTGGGTAATATTGGATTTGGGATTCTGCGCTACCACTGCCACATGCTGGATGGCGTCATTGGCGGCTCTGTGAGAATCAGTCACCATCTGCTTTTGGAGCTTATTGGTAGTGGATGGGGATAATGGGAGGAGAGATTTCTCCTGCGAGCATCGCCACTGATTTGGCAGCAGCTTTGCAGAGAGGATGACAATCTGGCTTAACCATTGCTTCAACAGCTACCTGGTGGTTGCCACAGAACATTTTGGCATTTATCTGGGGGCATATAAGCGTTGTGATAGCATAACTTCATGGTCAGTAAACACAAACCGCTCAAGTTGGATAGTGAAGTCTTCAATAATATTTCCCAGACTCATCAATTTTAGCCAATAGATACAAGGATTTAGGTTGACCTAAATTGGAGATTTGGAAAAACTCTGAGGTTTGATTAGTTCGTTGGAGGGTGCTTGGGAGCAAACTGGGGTCCAATCTTGTGCTTGATTGGAGGGAGAGTTTGTGTCACTGGGGTGAGGAGGAGGCTGATTGGTGGCTGCTGGCGCAGCTGCAGCTACAGGTTTTTGGGGGAGGGAAAGGTAGGACTTTACCCCATACTGAAGCTGGCGCAGGGTGGGCAGTGGATTGGAAGCGGCGGACGAAAATTAGAGCCATCAGGAGCAGCAAGGTAGGGGCAACTATGCTTCAAGTGATCCAACAAAAAGCAGGACTGGAAGATTGTCATCCACCCTTGACGTGGGCTCAGAACGGATGTTCAGGAGCAGAGGGGATGATGGCGCAAGGGGTAACCGCCAAGACAATTTTATTAGACATAGGGCTGATTGTGACATATGCTCAAGGCCCAGCGAGGCGTGTGGCCCCATTTGGGACTACAAATTTCAAGGTGAGTTTGATCCATAGGCTGCCAAACCTTCCATCAGCTCCTGGTGGAGCACCTCAGGGGGAAGGTTGGTGGGCAAACCAACAAACTGAACCACTAAAGTGGTATCCGCTGGGAGCCAGGTCCAAATTGTGGGGAGAGGGGTACCCTGGAAAATCAGGGGCACAGTTGATGCAGTGGTGGCGTTGGCTTCACAGGTGAAGATGAGATCAAAATACCCCTTATAGGTGTGGAAGTCAATAAAACTTGCGGGATGCATCACCACCTGAGCCATTTCAATAATGGCTTGGTCGTGTTAAGGGAAAAGTTCCCATAATTGACCCTAAGGCCAAAATGCATGTTTCTCTGGGGGAACACCAGAGGGCAATGAGGCACCACTTGGGTACAAGCGAGGTGTGCATTGAGATCCTTGGGAGGAATGAATTGTCCCAGAGGTTTGGTATGACTGGGCGAGCAAGTCCAAGTGCATTTTCCTGTCAGGTGGAAAATGGCGGGGGGGAGTTTCGCCACTGCCCCACACTGGGACAGCCGGTGGGGAATCTGAGGACATTGGAGCGAAACTACAGTGGGCAATTGAGATTTGCTTTTTTCATAAGATTTTTCTTGGAAAATTACACTGTGCGGAAAGAGAGTTTATGTTATAAAATTTAAAAAAAGATAAGTCACTAAATCTGGTTTTAAAAATAGGAATTTGGGACCTGTTCTTTTTATTATATTACAGATTCCAGAAATATTATTGAACTCTAGAACTTGAGTTTGGGCTTACTTGAGGTATGGTATTACTTAGGATGGTAAGTTTATTTAATGTTCATATTAGGATTATCCATCAGAAAATTGATGATGGCCCACCTCTCCTGATTTCCTTATAGTCATTTACGATTAACTAACATCCTTGTTGGTTGTCTCCTCTAATAAAGCCATATTCTATTATATTAGCAAAATATTTTCTTCTATGTACCCTTTTTACTACCTCCTCAAAGAGGTCTTAATTCATATAGGTGTTGGAATCTTCAATGGTGTCCAATTCCTTTTTATGCTATTTTTTTGATTCTCACACAGTTTAGTATATTTCCCATTTCTTCTCTGGAACAGGGTTAGTTTTATGACACTCTTCTGCACCATGGAAACAAAAATATATCGAGAGATGAGGGCAAAAGGATGAGTGAGAACCGGCTATATGCAATTTATGATATGGTAGGACAGATTCTGGCACACCTATGAAATATGAGGAGTAGGTCTCTGGGCTGCTGATGTCACTGACTGATCTTAAGGCAAAGTTATCAGCTGCGCCAGTTTGGGTAGTTGTTACCTAGGAGCTTGCAGTAAAAGGTGGGCTAGTGATGGCGGAAGAGCAAGGATTAGAGGTTCTCATACTGCCAGCCTGGAACATCAGCATAGCCCTTATTATTGCAAATACAAAATACGCAACAGTGGCAAGAGCTCTTATGCTTGGTCAGAGAAATATGTTTTCACGTCACTTGAACTGACATATTCCTTTAAAGAGGGTGCTCCTTGGGCTTTGCCATGAATAGGGTAAAGCTTCAATCTGTATTTACTACTTTATATTGTAATCTATTCTAATATTGGTAATTTAACTACATTATCATCTAAATATTACGTGATGTTTTGTTGGACCTCATTAACCTAAGGTACCTATTGAGCTAAAAATTATGAGCGGCTCATATAAACTATGCTGAATTTTTAATTAAATAAGGCAAATAATGTAATTATTTGATTGCCACTGGCTTGTGGGATCAAGAGAATATCCCATACAATCAAGCATTGCACTATTAGTTAATGGAACTCAGATGGGGAGTTTCCTCAAGATGAAAATCAGGCAAAATCTGCTATGTATATAATGCTGATATTGGTTATATTAATATTGGACATGATGTGAAGAATATCAACCAAATGATATTTTAAGCTGTAGCAATGCTTAGACCAATAAGTGAGTTAAAGGGATTGCCACAACAAGTTATCCAGAGAATTGACAGGCTGCACAGCTCAAATCAACTATAGGAAAACTTTGAAGGACCAAACCGAGGCTAAGATCTCCCAAGATACATTTCTACCCAATCAAAATGATAAACATCAGTAGGTCAGGCGACTACTACTAGAAGTAACATTCAAGGGTAGAAAATTAAGATAAACTTGAAAGAGGATAAGAATAAAGAAGCTGCCAGAGGATCAACTTAAGTGACGCCCAGTTTCTGACTTGGGAATATAACTCACCGTTTTAAACCTATCAAAAAAAGATACAAAGGCATTTTAACATCTGAAATGTTTAGCCTGACCAAGAGAATCCCTTTCCAAATGTCACCTCCCATAGATATCAATCCTTTTTAGGGTTCATAATGTTATTCGCGACCTATAAAACCCCTAAGCTATACTATAATAAAGTTACATCATTATTTCTACATATCATTTTAGTAATTTACTTCAATTAGTCCATTTCTTCATACTTATCATAGGATGGATTCTCCAGCTGATGGGATATAAGTAGTGATTTGGCACCCTTAGAAATAAAAAGTATACTTATCGTGTGACATATTCAGCCTCAAGTATTGACTGTTGGGCTCCTTGGGCATAGCACCGTAGAGCTTGAAAATGGAAGCCCTAGAGGCTGGTGCTTACTACAAGGCTCAGCTGACACATAACAATACCTGTAAACAGTTGATCGCACCATGGAAGAAAACCCAATTGATAGTTTTACCTGCTGCGGTGCACAACATAAACCTTGGAGATGATGATTGAATGGGAAGTCCACCCCTCATCACATATAAAGAAGATCAATAAAGTCTAATGAGATCCTCAAAACTCGTTGCCTTCTTTGGATCTAACAAAAGAGTTAAAGCATTACTTCATGGAATTATTAACTCAGGAGAAAGAGGCAACCACGAAAGGGCATCCACCATGAACAAGACTCCCATGAACATGTATGAATCCAGTGCTCTCCCAGAGAGTTATGAAACAAATTCAAATAAATATTACTATATTCTGTGATCTGTACCCATGCGCTCTATCATATCATGCATTTACTAAGAGTCTATAAAGGGAGCTCCACCATAATATTAATAACAAAGGGCCTTGGGGATGGCTTAAGTGTAGTTATATAATTTAGCATCTCAAAATATAGGGGACGTCCACCGCTTGATTTAGGAGAACCGTTCATACATTATTCAGCTCCATAATGAAATGGGACAATTAATTCCCCTGTTGTCAAGTATGTGGAGAAAGTTCTAAAGCTCCTTCAAAGAGAAATCTCAAAGTCAGATTAAAATACCAAGCAACTACTTGACACCTTTGTTGAAGAGCTCTGTCTACAAGAGATCAAATCTCATGGCGTGATGGCAGCTCACTTCTACTAGCCGGCACCAAGAGGAAGAGTATATACCCATCTTTAAGGCATGGCAGATCAAGCCCTACGACGGATTGATGATCTGGATGCCCATCAAACCTCTGAGACTTCAACCATGTAACAAAATATCATTTATTGAGCATCCCAGGTAGAACAGGAGCGAGCAACATGTCTGACTCAGCCAATTCCTATTTACTTTGCCAAGTGAATCAACAAACTGGATAATGACTCGAAAGGAAAATCCCCAAGTCAGGAGGACACTAACAAAGTTTATCATATCCTCAATGAATCTTATAAATTCTGGAATACTCTCACAGAAGAGTTAAAAGCCAAGACCAACAAGCCTACTCATATAATCAAATGCAAGGAGATGAAAGGAATTGTGTAAATCCAGGGGAACGTCCCCTGTGTGTCAATCAGGCCCTCTTCCCGTTTCCATGTAAAAAGGCTCTGAAGAGGGTGGCTGTACCCCTCGTCACCCAGGGTGACCTCGCCCATGTGGTGGACGAGCGCTGGGTAACAGCTCTCCCTCTTCAGATCCCTCCCCCAGTGCCCACATTCACCTCTTCTGAACTTGTATGCCTGGTCAGGGAAATTTGTACTGAAATCACTGAAATGAAGACAATCAGTCTGAAAACGAGTGGAAACAAGCCTGATGATTGGAATCCACATAGTCCAAAAGGAATGAAGATTAATTCATTGGCTGGAATTGCCAACAGTTTTGATTTGGCCAACACTGCGATCATCAAAATTAACCCCTCCTAAAATCATTGAGGATGATACCAGATGTGCAGGTAGCAGCATCAGGTACCATCAATAATAATTCAAAGCTCCCTTCCAGCAAATTGGGCGTTGCGGCGTCACAACGCTTTTGACCAAACAAATGGCCTAGCGACCAGGCATGGGCAGGTTGGGCATCCTGAACCCTTCCCAATTAATTGGGACCACCCCTACGTGGAATGTCTTGGGGGATTCTCCTTGCTCATCGGGCTAGATGCCATCATTCCAACTTCTGGAAATGCAGTTGAGCCTCAGTTCAGGAGTTTGAGGTCAAATTGACAGTAACTTAGCCTGCCGCCAATTCTTCAATGTCAGTTCCCAGTGAGCTAATCTGCCCCCATTCCAAAGTAATTTGCCAGTTAGGTCAAACTTGAGGGACCCGATCCCAGCTTGTTTCCTCATCAATTGACCACTATTTATTCAGTTGCATCACACTGAGAAAATTGTTGGTCTATTTTTCTTCCTTTACTTTTCCATTAAAAACTTTCCCAATATTTGGTTTTTATTTTGAAAAATAAACCGCCTTTTCCACTGACTCCTCACACACCCCTTAGGATTAACAGCCATTTTTATCTGGTATTTTATTATGTGCCTGTACAAGATTCTGGCTCACCAGCAGTCATTGGCAAAACTCCTTTCCAGTTTCATATCCTTCATACCAACAGCAGTGCCTTTAACACTCTGGCTTACTGTTCAGGTTCTCCAGAACTTAGGCTGGAAGGCCAGTCTAATTTTATCTTGCTGTTTACCTGACAACTTAATCAACACATTGGAGTATTGGAAGATGAGAACAAGCTATTGTAAACATACCACTTGTTATAATTCAGCGATATTGGTGAGATACGCTGGGAGATTTTGCACAGGGTCAAACATACTGAGCAATAGATGGATAATATGGAGATTGCAGTCCTTGGAACACACTTAAAAATATAATAAATTATAGTAGCAATTGCCCCAATGACACTTTATTTATTTGTTTTACAGCGGTTACTCGCTTTTATGTTATCTCAAAACTACTAACAATTATACCCCTTCAATCGCCCCATCTCGCATATATATCAGCAATTCATATGATACCATTCCCTTGGCTTAGACTATTGGCTTCCGCCATATTCTCATTGGCTCTAGCAGAGGATGGTACTCTCATATTCTCTATCGCCTTAGTTTGAGGTGATTTACTTAATATTATCAAATGTCAACATTGCCTTATTGCCTTATTTGGAGGCGATCCAATAATAACCCTTTCCAACCTGATATCACCTGTTCCCAAGGCGCATAAATAATCATACTAGTAATCATGGTTGGCGGATTCTGGCCAATCCGCCATGGGATTTTGGGCTTATAGTCCAATCATATCAGAATCTCGCCACCGCTCATCCACTCACCAGGAAATTTATGATCTGGACTTCTGTGTTAAAAACTTAAGAATGATAAATTTTTCCTTGAAAGAAAAAACAATCTGTTGGTTGTTACGCCAAGGCTTACCCTGGAGGAATGGGCCACTTCTCAAGCCTCTACAGAAATAAATACATTGATTAAAATATCTAGTTGAACAGAGCAATGTAGAACTGAGATTACTGAATTTGAATCTCCTGTAGTACATGTTAATACTGTATTGGAGCATACTACCTTTAAGCCTACGTTCAAAGACAAGGTAACATCTAGAAAATGAAGTATTACTTCCTTCCTTTATGTTTATAAGCTACATTGGAACATGAGACTGATCATCAAAAGGTCAAGCATATTTTATCTTGTTTAAGCCTTATGGTTCATGATGTTATGGTGCGTCATATGGATGACTTGCATGCCCGGAGAGAAATGAAGGAAGCGCTCAACAAGGAATTCAGGTCAAAGAAGAGCCTGAATATGAAGAAACAAGCCTTCATGAAATTTCCCTGCACCCAAAATCAAAACCCTTAAAAAAATTTCTAACCGCTTTTATATAGAAATATAAATCCTGTTAACCTTGAAGATGCTGACTCTGGATGAAGTCATAGTTGCTGTCAATTCTAGTTTAAATAGTAACCCCAACCAAGCTGTGCACGTCACATCCATTAAAGATTGCTTAAATTCTGTATTTGTTATTAAAGAAGATTTAAATGATGTAGTTGACAGACACAAGCCAAAGACCTCAAAAAAGGCCCCTCTGAAACTTAGAGTGTATACCGTGGAAGGAGAGTAGCCTAAGAATGAGGAAAGGCTAATATGTAACTACTGCAAGAAGGACAACCATAAACGAGGACAAATACTTCAATAAAACCCTGCCCTTGTTGAGCAGGGAAAAGGAAGGTTGCTTAGGGTCAGGTACATCTAAAGACGACCCACACAAAATACCTGAAAGTGAAACATAGCGGATTGCTCACCTCGCTTGTATTGAAAAAGAATCTAATGAAGACTCTTAAGGGGGTCATGAGGACACAAGTTAATACACTTTAGGTTCACCTGCTGATACCACCCATCCATACCATTTAAATGCTGAAATATTGATGATGCTCAGGTTCCCAAAGGAACTTACCTCAGTCAGGTTATAGTGTGCCCCAAATAATTGATACAGCCAGCGACGCTGATCAGTACCTTGCCCTTTTGATCTGACCCATCTCAAGCATTCAGATTCTGATATAAATTAATAAGAAGTATCCCAAGACTTCCCAAAAGCTCATAGCAAAGTTACGCCCCATAGAGGTGTTAGCCCTTCTACTGAAGTTTGTATAAACCATTACCAAAGTGGAAGAGGTAGTTTAAAAAGTCCAAGTTATGGCCATCTTGGATATGGGTTCATCTATCAACGTTGTTTCGTCCCACCTCATCAAGAAGAGCAAGCTCACCCCAGAATTTAAATACACTCAATAGCACAGTACCGTTAGTTTAAACAACACCTAGGCGATGGATTCATACTAATTACTGCCAATCTGAGTTGGGATTTTTGTATGTTCAGCTCCCGCTGTTGCCCCTGACAACAGCAAATATGATATTTTCATTGGGACGCAATTTATGATTGAATATGAAAGAGTTATTAATCTAAAAGAAGGATATTTATCACTCCTTAACTATGAAATTCCCTTGACTTGGATAATAAAGATTCCAGAATAAAGATTAATCTTGTCTAGTTGAGTACCTTTTTCCGCTTTACCTTTGCAATATTCTACCTCTGTAAGATACATAGAAAAGCTACCTGGCTCAGTAGATGCAGAAGGGCATACCGTTTTATGCCACTGATGAGGCAAAAATTAACTCAGGCGAACAAAGAGTGGTTTTTACAAACATTACTTTGCGTATATGCCAGAATTGTTTGCTGAAGATTAATAATGTAGCTGGAGTAAGTAGGTTTGAGCTAAGAGTTTTGCCAGGAGTCCTCAGTCCAGCCTATCAGTGGCCCATTACTATTACTTGGAAATCTAATCAATCAAGATATATTAGCCAAGAAACATCAAGAAATTGAAAAAGTTCAATTGCTTCACATTAATGAATTATCAAGGTACATTTTATTGGTTTTCACCTTGATTTTTACTAACATTCAACAATTTAATTAGCACTACCCTTATGTTCCAAATACCTGATAAGTTAAATAAAGAGGAACATAAGAAGTTAACCAATTACTTATAGATTAATATTATGTTTTTTTCACGTCATATTTTGACTATGGACACATGAAAAATTATATTTACAGTATTAACGTATGAGATTAAACCCCTAATTAATCAAATCCTTATAGAAAGTCAAAGGTAGAGGAGCAATACATGAAGAATGAGATCAAGCAATTATTTGATGTCAGCTTACTTGTGTCCTCCCAGAGTCCATGGTCATCCCTGCTGTTACTCATAAAAAAGAAGAACTGTGGTCATAGAATAGTTATGGTTTACTGGAAGCTAAACAGCCTCACTAAGAGGGACAGCTATCTTATTCCAAGGATTGATGATGCCCTGGACAACTCTCTGGCTCAAATATTTTTCATTGAGATGATCTTGCCAGCAGTTATTGGCAGATGGATCTTTCGCCTGAATTCCATGAAAAATGTGCGATGATATGCACAAAAGGACTGCTCCAACATACCTGGCTCTCATAGGGATTATGTAATACTCCTGCCTCATTCCAATGGGTGATGGTGTTGAGTTGTTGACTAAATCTAATTGTCAGATATTTGTTAGGCACATAATAAGGTTAACGTGCTTGATTTATTATGGATCATGTCAAATATCAATGATTACGGATCAGGAATATCCTAAGCTTATGCAAAGCTTAAGATCTGCAGCTTAGCAATTCCACTTTATATATTCGACTAAGATGATACAGGCTCAAGGGCTATGTTGGTTTGGTTGGACTTAAAATAATAGTTGACTGGATGACTCGAGCACACAGGCTTTTTGGTCTATGTCAAAATTAGTTTTTAAGGTTGATCAAGTTTTTGATTAAATATAACTAATTAGTGGTACAAATCGCCTTGGTATGTGCTGCCAATTGCTTGGGAAGAGCATCAGTTCAGCTATTTGCAGACGCGTTAAAAACGCTGTCTTAAGAATATTTCAAGTTTGAGACTGACTCTGAGGCATTTGAGATGCCCTGAGTCAAATGGATTGTAGACCCTCAAATGAACTTATTACTTTCTCTGACCAAATGTCATTGAGAATGAGGCGTCATGGGTAAGATGTGGTGAACATTGATCCCTATAAATTAACCCAAGTTGATAATAATAAACTATCATTAACTATTACCTCAGTTCATAGTTTATTATATAAGATTTGTTGTATTTGATACTTTTTGGTATATTAAGTCAAGAATATACTTGGGATCAGAAGGATCAGAGCAGCGTGCCATCATCTAAGTAATGACAGAAGAATATGGCTTCAAGTGTAAAGGACCAAGGAGTTATATCTTAACTATAGTCACCGTCTGGTCTGTTGTCTCCATACAATAGACATTTTAAGCTCCACCTTATTGCAGAAGAAGAACCAGCCATTTAAGTAGGCCCAAAGTTCAACAGATGGATAACATCATGAAAAATCTTAAGTTTAGTTGTGTGATCATTTAACTTTATAACATAACAGTCTTTTACAAAAACTGTATTGATTATCTAGTCTCCTCAAGTCAGTATTTCAATGAAAGAGATAGAATTATAATAAAACTAAAACCTTCAAAGTGGGGACCATCTAGTACTAAAAAAAACCTTCAAAGTGCACCTTTTTCCATCAGGACTTGGTATTTCAAGAACATGCCATATTGCAGGAAGGAATTCAACTCCTGTATGATAAGGTTGAAGCATAATCCAAGATGCCTGATCCAAAGAGCCTTTAAGGCATACAGTTATTCTTAATTTGATGAGATATTACCATAAATTTATCCCTAACTTCTCTCAACTCGCCAAACCTCTTGTCAGCTACTTGACAAAAATACCCTTTTATACAGGGAGTGGAGAAATGAAACGCATTTGAGTTGATGAAGAGTTTGTTGAAAGATGACTAATCTTATGACATCTGGACAGTGGGAAGCCATTAATTCTGTTTACTGATGCCTCTGACATAGCTGTAGGCGCCATTTTTTCTAAACTGGATGAGGACAGCATTGGCTACCCAGTGTCATTATCTAGAAAAACGCTTTACAAAGCTGAGAGAAGTTATAGCGTCACAGAGAAAGAGTTCTTTTGCTGTTCTTCTGGTGATGAAAAATTTCAGCCCTTCTTGTATGTTACAAAATTTCAGTTGTGACAGACCACGCCTCCCTAAAGTGGCTGCAAAACATGAAAGATTTAACAGTAAAACTAGCCAAATTGGCTCTTAAGCTTCCAAACTATGAAATGAATATCATCCACTGAGCTGGAACAAAACACATGAATGTAGATGGACATACTTGACTGCCCTACTATATCTTGACGATAACAAAGCTAAACGGGCACATGACCTACTCATGAAGCCAGACCCTTGGGAGGGTAAAGATGAGCCAGTTCAGAAGATGCTCAAACGCCATGCTCAAATACAAATGTTCTCAACGGCTTGCTTTAAAAGAAAGTCAGAATTGACTGGCTATTTTACTTGCGACCTTCTGATTGGGTACCAGTTTATAATGGAAGCCCAAAATACCTTATGCCATGGAGGAGCCAAGAAAACTTACTAATGTATCAATAATTGCTATTAAGAAGGAATACTGGACTCTATAGTGGAAGTCTTAGATGATTGCATCACTTTTAAAAAAAGCAGAAGATGCATAAGGCCAAGTACAAGTATAACCCGTGATCCTTCAGCAGAAATTTCATACTCTAACTTTAGATGTAATAGGTCCACTATCTGAATCTACATGTGCAAATTGATACATCTTAGTAAGGATTGATTATTTCATAAAGTGGATCGAAATATATGCCATTTCAGCACAGACCGCTTAAGCAACTGCTAATTTTTTGTATCAAACCATATTTACTAGGCATGGCTGCCCGCAGGTTCTATTAAGCAATAATAGGAAGAACTTTACCTCATAAGTTGTTAGGACCTTAGCTACGAGATTGGGAACTCACCAATTATCTTAGCACCTTAAAAACCATCAACTAACAGGAATATATAAAGAGCAAACGTGAAATTATCTCAATAATACGCAAGATGGTCACTAATGATCCATTACACTGGGACCAATACCTCTCAAGTGTATTAATAGCTTACCAGATAGATTTCCATAGAATTATCACAGTATCCCTTAAAGGCCTATACATCTAGAACCTGAAATCCCAGCTTTATTAGCTCATAAAGTTACCAGAGATAAAACCAAAAATCCTGAGAAATGCTTATTAAGATTAGCTTTGAAGATAATAGAAATTCAGTTTAAGGAAATGACAAATCTAGCTAAGAAGGTTACAGGAGAAGGTCTAGCAGCAAAGTCTACTCGCCAACCTTTACCTGCCTTTAAGATTTCGGACTTACCCTATTTTATCACAGCCAAATAGCACCCCAAGGTGGAAAATTACTTTCCATCTGGTATGTGTCAGACGCTATCACTTAAAAACTTGGAGACAAGTACCAATGAAGTCTTTGGAAACTGGACTAACAATCAACCATGTTATAGCTGATTCTTACATTGGTACTCACCCGCCCATATTTTTTAAGGGGGTGTTTGTGAAATATCTTTATATTGAACATGATGGGAAGACTAATGTCCATATGACTCCCTAGGCTGAATTTAATCCTAGACCCAAGAAGGAGGTAAAAGGGATTACCTCAATAAATTATCCATAGAATTGAAAGGTGCCAGCTTAAATCATCTCTAGGAAAACTTTTAGGATCAAACTGAGGCTAAGATACCCTGTGATTAATTCCTACCTAATAAAAATGATTGATCATTAATAGGACAGGCGTACACTACTAGAAGTAACATTCAAGGCAGAAATATAAGATAAACCTGAAAAAGAGTAAAAATCAAGAAGCTTCCAGAGGATCAACATAAGTGATCCCCAGTCTCATCTGACTTGGATATTTAATTCACCATTTTTGATATTTAAAAATTATGATTCAAAGGCATTATAACATCCAAAATGCATCCCCTAACCAAGAGACTCCCTTTACAGATGTCTCCTCACATAAATATTATTCATCTATATTTACTTGGGTTTAAAATGTTAATTGCGACATATAAAAACCTCTTATCTATACTATAATAAAGTTATGTCATTATTTCTATGTCTCGTTTTGTGCTTGCCAACAATAAGTCCATCTCTTCATACTTATCATAGAATGAATACTCTAGTTGATGAAGCATAAGTCGTGACTTTGCACTCATAAAAATAAAAAAATACTTGTCATGTGACATAGTCAGCCTAAAGTATTGCCTGTTGGGCTCTTTGGGCATAGCACCATCAAGCTTGAAAATGGAAGCCCTACAGCTGGCATCCCATTACTCATTGCCAGATATTAGGATTGCCGCAAGGTACTAAGAAAACCCCAATTAAGGTTTATAAAAGTTATATAATTCCATTCTGAAACATCATTGGATGTTCCTAATTATTTCTTCTTATATCTAAGTATTTGTAACTCAATGTACTCATTGCATTAACTGTCAAATGTATCAAATTTTAATTATTGCTACGCTGAAACTGAATAAATTAATTTAAAATTTAGAATCTTATAGAAAAGTACTTTTTACCCCTGTCAGGATTTTCCCTGGGTTAGGTGAAAGTTTAGTCCAGGGGAAGGACTGATATCCCCATTTGAGGGGTGTAAATCCTAAACGGATTATTAGATTTGATAATAAGAGTCAAATCTACAACTTTATCAAATTTGGGGCTTGGTATAAATTACCCTAAATTTGAGGAAACAGTACATTCCCTTCCCTTAAGACATGTGACCTGGGATATCACCTGACCTGGTCACGTGGGTGGCTTGATCCAAGTAAGGGTAAGAATAGTGAGCAATCCAGAAGGCCAGGAGAAACCCTACTTGGATGGGGCCATGACAATCCTTATGGCACAGGTCCCCAAATACACTATAAACATCCCTAAATATTATTCTAATAAAATGCTTCTGTTCATAAGATCTATTTTATCTTATATTTTTAAGTTTGATTTACTCAAATGAATGGAGTCTCGTCCATTGTTGCATCCAGAGCCGCCCCTCTCCTCTTGGCTGACAGCAGCCCCTTGCAGTCAGCCTACTTGTCAGGTTCCCCAGCGTTAGCACCAGTGAGTGCATCTTGGGGAAACCTAACAACCCCTTTAAGCTTATATGGTAAAATTTTTTTGCCCATTGATTCGAGAAATTTATACTAAAGACTGCCTAATGAACATCTATTAGTTTAAACCATAAGAATCTTTGGTGGATTAAATCCTTGTGTCACTATTCTATATATGACAGTATGATAAGCCCTAAGTCATTATGTTGAAATGGGTAGAATCCACCAATCTTGATATGAGTTACAATTATTTTAGCGCCTTGAGATGAAACAATATTAATTTACAACGGATAATTGTTGGCTCACTTCCATATATGGCAATTTGGGATATGTTGATGTATGACAAATAGTTGGTAAATCGCCTCAAAATTAGGCAATTGTGAACTTAATGAATGAAGATCATCTAAAATCAATAAGAACATGGCGGAACAAATAGTCTAAGCAAAAGGGTTGGTATTGCCAAAATGCTGAGATATAAGTGAGACCAGAGAATTGCAGGAGGAGGATTGTTATGAGAAAAGAAGTGAGCGGAGCAGAAGGAATCTGCTGTTTTATATTAAAATATATAAAGTAGTGTGACTGAATCGATTGCTTCATATTTTATTATAACCTTTATGTTAAGTGTTGGCTGGCAATCTCCATATCATCAGTCTGTTGCTCCGTGGGCTTAACCCTGCGAAAAAACCTTATGTCATATCTCAAGAATTCTCCAAATTTATAACAGCGGTACTTTCTACAGGGGCCCATTGATCAACACCAAAAATATTCAAAATCTAGGCGTCAGCTATGTAGCATCAGGCCTGCACTAATGGGGGATTTCTAACTGGCACACTGTCCAAAATAAATATGTGGAAATTAGACTTTCTTTAAATGCTATACTCCAAAGGCAGGGTGATCTTAAGGAGGTTTAATGATAAGCTGCCTCTGTTTGATTATGATCAGAACATCCATGGGTTCATTAAGCGATTTGAATTTGCAGTGAAAATAGCTTCAAACCAGAAATCAAAAATTTTAATATCCACCTTGGATGTTGGAAGCGCCAAATGAGTTAATTGCTATCTTTCCAAAAGTTCCGTTACATATCAGGAAATGAAGTATAATGTGCTGCAGTTGTTTGAACGTACTGCAAAGATGTTTTAGCAGAAGTAAAAGTTCTTGACCATTGGGTTTAAGCGTAATGAGACCCTCACCAAGTTTGCTGATCAATTTACAGCAGAATCTCATGTGTTACTTGGGGCATGGACTTAATCTGAATCCAACATATGCATAGCAATGACATCCGCAGTGAAGCCATACTGCTACCCTTTTACTTTTATGTCTCTACACTTAAAGGTTGACTTACCCTTGCTTGAAAATTGTTTTTAATTTTATACCATCTATCCAATACCTTTCCTCTACCCAATACAGAGCGAAACATACCATATTCACTGCCAGACTTCTTAATTGGAGGAATTTTTCCGCCCTGTTCAGCGCCCCTTTATTAACCCCTTGTCTTTATTATCACTATGCTCCTTGCTCTAACTGAGTTGCCATCAGCAGTTCAACTATCAGGCGGGGACTGTTAACACTGATTTACCCCAGTCCAACTTTTGGTGTGGCCCATCTTACAACAATCAAGGACTCAGGCCCTATGGGGCCAATTGTTTTGAGTGCAGTCACTGTGGGCACCTGTCAAGAGGCTGTCCCAATTGTCGGGTCCATTACCCACCACAGGATCAGTACAATCAGGTAAAAGCTGGAGCGGAGTAGAGACAGGAATCTCTACCTCCACTATCATGACCCAATACATCTCACCTGAACCTATTCCTAGACACTCAGTGTAAATCCCTCGGTATGATGACTCTTTCCTATATCAGCAGCCAGTTGGAGAGGTGAATTGATGACACAAGCACAAATCAAGGACACAATGGAAGAAGGACCCCAAGAGCAACCAAAACCTTATGCCTGTCAAATTTTTGACCAAATTTTTACAAATGAACTGGATTAGTCCACTGATGCGCCTCTCTTAAGAGGGTAAATGATGCCCTCCCTGTGGAAGTTATCGTTAAAGAGTGCCCTAAAGTTGAGGAGGGTATTATGAGCTTCCTGGGGAAAAGAGATCCATTAAATGTCCATGTTGTAAACAAACAGAATTCATCCTACTCTGAGTGTACATAATGTGACATTGTTGTAGCAAAAACCCGTGTCCATGCTATGATTGGTACGGGCGCCCCAGTTAACATAGTGTCCACAAAGTTGGTGGCGAAGTTGTCACTAAAGCTTGATGTGGAAAATTGTATGATGTATGAGACTGTGGGCGCAGAAAGCATGGTCTCTGAGGGAGTGTAAGGCGCGCTACCCTGGCGGGTTGGGTCAATTGTCATTGTAGCCCCAGAAATAGTGCTACTGAACAATAACTATGACCTGTTGATTGGAACTGCTTTTATGCACTACTTTGGGGCTGTTGTTGATATTACAGCAGAGACCTTTGAAATTCTGGGCCAGAGGATCCCAATATATTTTACCTCTAGTGGAGTGCCGAAGGGTCCAGGGTACAAGGGTTAAATTAACCTTGCATATGATGCAGGGGTGATTCCAGTTCTGTAACATCAACTAAAGAGCAAGACGCGGGCCCTTCCCCACCAAATATATGAATAGCAAGGGCTACCGCTTAGAGCCGCTGGCCCAATATCTAAACTCACCGGACACCAAGTAAAAATAAACATCTAATTAGAGATGGAAGTGCCTGATGGGCTTTATGGGGAGGTCATTGGGCCCTATCAGCAATTGTGGCTTGAGACCCATGTGGCCCTAAGCATTATACTCCCAGGACATAAGGAGATTAAGGTCTTTTTAGCGAATCTTCAGAATGAACCTTTGCGATTCTGCTGGCGCCAAATAGAGGTGTATTTTCATTTAATTCAGTTAAGGAGTTCTCCAGGTTCATGAGTTCAGGTCGCTGGATGAATTTGGTCTGCCCATCGAACCACAGCTTGGTGTAATGGCAGTTGTACTGATGAAAATTGAACGAAGTTATTTGAAGACCAGAAAGATAGGCGGAAATTTTATTAAAAAATAAAAGGAGTTCTTTGTTGTTGATAATCATGATCTAGGGTGTGCACAGGGGGTAGTTCATCGATTGGACAATGGGGATCATTCTCCCATCAGGTTCCAGCCAATCCGCTAATCAAGAGCAGCTGAAGAAGTAGTTACCATGGTAATCAAAAAGCTGCTTTGCAATTGATGCTCAAACCACCAAAGAGTCTGTGGGCCTTGCCCGTTCTTATTGTAAAAAAGAAGGATGGCACCAATTGGATAGTAATAGACTACCAAAAGATTAACAGCATCACCAAAAAGGACTCATATTCCTTGCCATGGATTGATGATGTGCTGGATTAGCTAGGCGGAGCCCATTACTTCTCAGCGATGGAATTGATATCAGGTTATTGGCAAATTAAGTTGCCCGCAGCAGAACAGGAGAAATGCGCCATTGTCACATCCAAGGAGCTTTTTCAACCAACCCATATGCCTCAAGGGCTATGTTACACCCCAGCAACATTCCAAAGAGCCATGGATACCATTCTCAACGACCTGAAGCTGTCATGCATCCTTGTATACCTTGATGACATTAATTATTCTCCTGCACTATTATCTGAGCATCTTACCCATTTGGAGGAGGTATTCCGCCGTTTGGCTAAGGCCCACATCAAGATTAAGTCCCAGAAAGGCCACTTTTTCAAGGACCAGCTGGAGTACCTTGGGTTTGTAGTAGATGTGACTGGACTAAAACCTCACCCGCCAAGGTAGAGGCCATCCAGAAGATGATTACGCCCACCAGTAAGTGTGACATACAGGTGTTTTTGTGGGATGGTGGGTTCTTACTGACGCTTCATACCCAATTTCAGTCGCATTGGAAGTCCGCTGTTTGAGCTGCAAAAAAGGATACCATGTTAAAATGGACAGAATGGCGACAACGTGCCTTTGATACACTTTGAATGGCACTAATTAGTGCACCTGTGTTACGTTACCCAAATTTCAAAAAGGAATTTATTGTACAAATGGATGCATCTCGTTCTCCTGTGGGGCAGTTTTGTCACAAAAAGATGATGAAGGGGATAAGAACCCTGTAGCATACTGAAGCTGAAGTCTGAATATCCATGAACGTAATTATACTGTGACTGAGTGAGAGTACTTAGCAGTGATCTACGCATTTAAGCAATTCAGAGTCTATCTGCATGGGGTAAAGTTCAAAGTTGTAACAGACCATGCATCATTACGCTGGTTGAAGAACCTCAAAGAACCTGAAGGCCGTTTGGCTCAATGGGCTCTTAGGCTACAGGCTTATAATTTTGAGATCCTTCATTGGCCAGGAGCAAAGCATCAGAACGCTGACTGTTTATCTCGATTGCTGACTGTTGCAGTGATGGTGGACCTCAGCGATGTGATATACGACAAGATGCTTAGTGGAAAATATGATGAAAAACCACCCCAAGTGATCAAAGCATCAAACAAGATGCAAATGAATACTTTCTGATGGAATGGGGAACTGTACAAGTGGATCGGTGATTCTACGGTGAATTTTCCGCGACCCTCAGCCTGGCTGGGAATTATTATGAGCGCCCACAAGGCAGTCAGACATGGTGGAGTGCACAAGACAATGGAGCTGTTGCGCCCTTAGTACTATTGGGACAGTATGAACTTTGATGTGCTCAAAACCATTTCTTGTTGCTATCAGTGCCAAGTGGAGAAGCCATTCCGCCATAGGACTTCTTATCAGGTAGTGAAACCCCATTTTGCTTGGCATACTGTTTCCCTGGATGTCATTGGTCCCTTACCAACAGGAGCTAACTGGTGTAAGTACATACTTGTGGCTATCGACCACTTGACCTGGTGGGTCAAAGCAAGGGCAATACGAGATTTGGGGCTGTTACAGTGGTCAAGTTTGTGATGAAGTGCATTATTCAGCGACACGGATGCCCTCAGTTTATTCTCACTGATAATGGAACCAATTTCACCTCGCACATCCTCCCCAAACTGAATGAGCTTATGGGTATCCATGGGGTTCTAATGACCCCATACCACCCCAAATCTAATGGAATGGTTAAATGACTGAATGGGACTCTGGTGAATATCTTGCGAAAATTAGTAACAGATTGACCATCTGATTGGACCTTCCTTTTTTTACACTGCCATGTTTGCCTATAACATCAGTTACCATTTCGCCATGGGGAAGAGTCCCTTCCAACTACTATATGGCTGACACCCAGCTCTTCCAGTGTTACTTTATCTGTGTGTGGAAGACACCGGCAGAATGGAACCCCACCGCTATTTGACTAACCTTGCAAACACTCTGATCAAATTGCAAAATTTAGCCTATTCCTTCAGCTTAGCCAAGAAGATCAGTAATCAGGCTGCTGATTAGGTCCATTAAAGCAGGCTAGCGCAGTTCAAGGAAGGCGACATGGTTTTCTTCCGCAACCAGCATGGGTTTAGGCGGAAACACAAGCTGTCCAGTATATGGATTGGTACGCTTGAAGTTATCGAATAAACTGGGGTCAAAGCATATACTATCAAGGACCCCTCTAGTGGTCAATTCATCAACCAAGTGTATGCAAAGTTCCTCTGGGCGTATAAGCAATAGGAGCCTTATTGTCCAGTCAAGGAGGGGGTTATGTCACAATTCCGATATGACTGGATGATAAGCCCTAAGTTGATATGGTGGAATGGATGGAATCCGCAGTGTTGTTATGAGTACTATTAATTGAGCATTTTGAAATGAGGTGAATTGGGCTGTTGGGAGATTGGCCAAATTGGGCGATCATGAATTGACGAATGAATAATTGGTGGAACCAATGAGCTATGGTGAAGTGAATTACTAAGCCATGAAGCGGTACCATCTGAAGTCATTACCATACAAGTGGATGAGATGATTGAGGAAGTTAAGCTTTTAGTAGTTTTAAAGTGAGTATAGCAGCGAGGATCCGCTGTATTGAATATATTAAATAAAAGAGAGTTGAGGGAGCGAGTGCTCCATATTTATTTATTTATAAGTTTATTCTTTTGTGTCAAGAACAACGATCATCATATCATTGGTCCTGATTGCTCAGTGGGTCAAACCCTGTGCAAAAATCTGTCGGTGTATCTCTCATATACTGCCAATTTTATAACAGCATCACAATAAGGTAGTATGGCAGCTTGGGGCAACTCAAACTTTGCACTATAAACTCTTTAAATTCTGTGACGTGGCCTCCACCTATGTTTGTGACAACTATTAAGTTATTTTGGACAATTTGCTGTTAATAAATAAAGGCTGAACCAAATTACCTTGCTGGATTCTATAATCTCTGGCTACCTGAAGGAACAATTTAGGTAAGTTTATAAGTTGTTATAGCTGATTTACATAGACAAGTACAATTTTTTACAACCAAAACAAATCACCCCAAGTTCTTTTTTAATTGCAACAATTGTATCATTTCAAAGCCCTGCTCTGAGAAGTGCAACAGTGCTTTTAGGGGCTCTCCTTGAGAGAGAATACCAACGGTCCTGAAGGTCATATGGACAGAAGGTTTTAAAGTTCTAAAGGCATGGGTGGCCTATATGACCTGATGTTCATGGGGAATCAGATGGGCCTTAATATCCTGAAGAACCTCGTGGACCTGCATGACCTTATAATTCCTCAAATTCAGACCTGGGAGAACCCAAAATGTATATGAAAAAGAAGATACTAACCATGATTTTGGTGCTGTGACCATATGAGAATTACTATGGTGGGTGTTAAGTCCGCCTTGATGGAAACCCTGTCAGCTTTAATCTCAAGTTGGACACATTATCTGAGAGGATAGATAGCTTTAGTACTTACTAAGGTTGCAGTGATCACTTAATCCCGATTGACCAAACTCTTGGGAACCTCAAGGCACAAGTCAGAAGCTGTGAGCGTCAGTTGCAAAATTAGTACTTTAAATACAGGCCCTAAAAGAGCATTCTAGCCATAAGACCTCATTTATTGCTAATTGGTATAGGGGAGAGATCAAGACTTAGATGGAATACATAATAAAAAGAATTTAACAATCAACTTAAGAGTATAACAATATGGAGTCTTCTTACATAGTCCCAATGTAGCCAACAAGACTCTTTCTGCTCCTCTTGTCTCTTAGGTTAAACTTAGTTGTAAAAAGAAATTCACTCTTAGTTGAGAATATATTTCTTCAAATTTTGCATGATTTTATGAGATCAAAGAAGGAAGAGAACTATTTACAAAAGGTGAAGTATCCACTCCTGTCACAACAACATGACCAGAGAATTATTGACTCCTTGAGAAAGGGAGTGCTAAACTTTAGAGAAAGTCAAAATGCCTTTAGTCCTGGAGTTTGGAAGTGATTAGGCCCTTTTAATCAAAAACGGTCTTTAAAGGCAATAAGCTTAAAAAATCAGAAAACAATTAAATTTAAGCCGCTTTATGCCAGCGGCCAACCTTTTAGTCACAATAACAATACTACCTTAGTTGATGGCATAGCTGCTAAGATTTTCACTTTTTTAAATTCAACCTAAACATAATCACACATGATTGAGCTCAAGCGCTTTTAATTGTATTTTATAATAAATGATGCACTAAATAACATTCCTTTGGCCCTGGTGTCTAAGGATCCTGCTGCAACGTTCACTACAAGTTGGACCCTAAGTACTTGCTGTGGAGGATAAGAAAAATGACAGACCCAGATTACCTATCTCAAGGTCTAATTCCACAACGCTAAACAATGCTGTTAAAGGTATGGTGAGGAGGTGGTAAAAGGAAAATAACATGGATGGTGAGGCTCATCATTTTGACAAAACTTGAAGGCTTCTACTTACTACTTTGATACACAAATTTGAAGACATTGGACCTGTGGGAACATGGAAAAATTTATCATTTTTGAAAGTAAACAACTAATACTGCTTGTTGAAAAATTTACTTTTTCCACTTGACATCAATTCAAGCGATTTTTAGAAAACAAATCAAATTCTACCACCACCTCACCACACCAATCTTCAAATTTATGTCCTTGGATCTGCCACCTGCTGCCCCAGTATGAGGCAGCAGTGCTCAACCGCTAGCATTTACCACCCAGCAGGCAAACGCATGTGGACTGGCTCATCCAGTACGCCAAATATACCCAGCTGCTATGTCCCTCCAAGAGACTTAGCTTTCCACCTTCTACAAGCCCACCCAACCCGCCCCACCCCCTAGCCCTACCCCGATCCAATATTCACTTTTTCCTCTGCGTCAAGTACAGATGTCTCTTTATCATACGCTGACAAAGTGACAATTGAGCTGGCAATAACCATCTTTGCACCAGCAGGGTTATTAACTTTTACCCTTACAAGGGCTATTTCAATATTGGATCCCCCACCAAAGAGGACGCAGCCACTACAGCAGCTACGCCATTAATTTATAAAAATACCCCCATTACCACCACTCAAACACGCCTCCCAGATGACACCACACTTGTGGTAACCTTTGCAAACCTCCCCATATACCTTCCTCCTCAAACACTTTATGAGGAGTTGATGTTGGGGTTGTTTACTTACAGTGAGAAACCTATCCTCCAATTTATTGTCCCAAGTGGTGAATGCTTCGCAACACCTCAGGCAATGGCCACCATTACCCCCCACAAAGCTAAACATGGCTCAGCATATCCCACCAAATGCCTATATCCCATCTGCACCCAACCATTTCTTTCTGGGCCCGCACCAAAAACGGTCACACAACTTTCCCCCTTTGCTATAAATAGGACTACACCAAAAAGGCATGTCAATATAATTTACACCCTTTAAACACGGCCAACTCCACCCATGAGGCCACACCAACAGCGTTAGAGTGGGGATTTTGGCTGCCCCCACCCCCACAGGCCATGAGCTCAAATCAGAAGCAAAATCTAGCACTTCAAACCCAAGCTAGCCAATGCACACCCAGCCAACCAATCAGTGGCAGGATTGGATTCATGTTCAATCCAGAAAATCTCCCGCCCCAAAACCTACTAATCAAAATCACCTACCACCCAATCTTCCCAAATAAACCAAAATCCCTGGAACTTATTTAATATAGTGACCAAATAAGAAGTTTTTGTCCCACCACCAAGTTATCCAATTGATTTAACACCTTACCTGAATTAAGGCTTTGATTCCCCAGCCCTGATCAACTGATATGTCCGCAAACCCAAAGCCTTTTTCCAAAGTGACCACCAGCTTACTGCAGCTGTGGTGGCCAATCCCAATAATTCCTTTACTCGCAAAATGTGTGCAAAATCTGTTACAGAATTTAAAAAAGGGCTCAACCACCCATCCTTCCCCTCTGATTTTCCTCCTACCACAAAAAAGGAAATCCAACAACTATATGAAACTGCCACCACAACTGTCAAGCATGCCGCTGAATTGGCAGAATATTCCCCATCCACAAGCACCACATGAGCTAATACTGCAAAAATAGAACAACTTCTCAACACCCACATCCAGGCTGAACACCACATTGCTGAACTCATAGAGGCCTTAATCCAGGCCAAAATTGTAGATCACAACAACTATTTACTTCACCTCAACCCTTATCCTGCGGATGTCCAACCACCCTGCTCTCAGCATTGATCCACCTCTACAATGCTGATCCTGGTGATGACCCACCCAATCCCCTTTACTCTCTGCCATGATGGTATAAACAGCTCGCTGATGTGCCACCTGGTAGGTTATTTTCTTATTTCTTTTTGTATCTCACTGTCTGAAAAGGGCGGTTGATTCATGTTTTATTTTTTAGTTAGTTTATTTTTGGAGTATTAGTTCTGTTATTGTATGAGGTGTGGCAGAAAAGTAATGAGACTGATTTTTTACCTACCAAAGTTTTTATTTTTTTCAAACATCAATCTTATCCCATTCAAAGTAGTTCCCTTGGGCAGCTACACACCGATGGAGACGTTGTTCCCACTATTGGTAGCAGCGCTGGAAGTCTTCAACCGGTATGGTCTGTAGCATGTCTGTTACACTCTTTTGGATGTTTTCTAAAGTCCCTAAATGCCATCCTTTGAGGACATTTTTCAGTTTAGGAAATAGGAAAAAGTCACAGGGACTGAGGTCAGGTGAATAGGGGGCTGGGGAACCACAGGAATGCCTTTTGAGGTCAAAAATTCTGTGATGGAGAGGGCAATGTGACATGGGGTGTTGTCATGATGGAGCATCCATTTGTCTGCAATGTCCAGTCTCATGCAAATGACCCTTTTTCTGAGCCTTTCAAGAACGTCTTTATAAAAAACTTGGTTGCCAGTTTGTCCTGGAGGAAAAATTCTTTGTGGACGATTCCCCTTCTGTCAAAAAAACAAATCAGCATTGATTTGATCTTTGATTTGCTCATTTGAGCTTTCTTTGGTTGAGGAGAACTTACAGTGTGCCACTCTTCACTTTGCCTCTTGGTCTCAATATCATATTGAAAAATCCATTATTCATCACCTGTGATTACACGACTAAAGAAATCTTGCTCATTGGCAATTCTGTCAAGAAGATCAAGACACTTGTTTTTTTGATTGTCCTTCTGCTCAATTGTGAGGTTTGTCGGCACCATTTTGGCACAGACCTTTTGCATGTGTAAATGTTCAGTCAAAATTTGATGAACAAGGGATCTGTTCAAATTTAATTCTTCACTCAACATTCTTAATGTTAATCGATGGTCTGATCTCACAAGAGTGTTCACACATTCGATGTTTTCATTGGTTTTAGAAGTTGAAGGCCTCCCTGAGCGGTGTTCATCTTCAACGTGTTCTCTGCCTTCCAAAAATGATTTATGCCAGCGAAAAACTTGAGCTCAGGATAAAGAATGTTTCCCATACGCTTGTTTTAACTTTTTAAATGTCACACTTGCCAATTCTCCAAGCTTAACACAAAATTTAATGGCACAACGTTGCTCCAAATTACGCTGTTCCATTTTGAGTGACGCACAACCAAAACACAACTTCACTAATAGCAGTCACAACGATCACATAGTTAATGGAAGGAGTTGAAACTCGCACTGAGAGATGGGAGGGGGCTGATACACGTGCACTGTCAAGGACAACAGCGCAGCGTTGCCAGATCGCTTGCAGTGTTCCCAGTCTCATTACTTTTCTGATCACCTCATATATCCCCTAATTGCTTGCCTTGGTTAAATAAAAACAACTAATACTGCTTACTATTTTCTAAAGATTCTCCAATGTTCCTTACACTACATCCTCAATTACAAAAGCTTTTTAACATAAGTTTCTGTCAAGGTCAATAAGATTCCTGTCATCGACATAATTGAGAGTGGTTTTACAATAATAATCAACTCTTTCTACTTATAGGTGCATTAAGATTGCCACACTCTTCCCCATTTATATAAAGTATGTCACTTCTGGGAATCAGTGTATTCGTTAAATTGGGCTTACTCCTAATTACTCATTTGATTTGACAAATTATCTCCAGTTAATTCAGCCGTGGTACTTGACACTCTCATATATGACCTCTAGTATAGGACACAGTTCCTTCACTGATACTCTACCATTATAATCTATAATGAAGGTTTTTATCTTACGTGAATTAAGTTCCCTTAGTGTTTAAGACTCACATGATAATCTGGACAAATAGAGCTCAGACCTTACTATTGGAAAATGATGACAAAAATGATCAAAATGATTATCCGTATATGGGGCTCTTATGTGTAATATTCATTACCCATGGTCAATGGCTAGGAAGATATGCCCCTATGTCCCTTAGAGCTGACATAAATGCACTAAAATCTCAAGTCATAGTCATTACTTGAGTCCGCATAGATATTCCATCTGGATACTTAATGAGATTTGAAATGTTGTCATCACTCTTCAAAGGAAGTTTGACCTTTCCTAGGATAGTTGACCCTACCTTTGCTGGGCCTGTCAGGTTTTTCCCTAGTTTTTATGAATCCTCAACTTTAGGGAAAAACTATTACCCTAATCATTTTGATTATTTATTGATATAAATATTGATTTATATGTACTATTTGAATTTTTACTAAGTCTAAGCTTAAAATCATTATTATTGAGTTCTATAACAATGATTAATTAAGCTAAGGCTCAAAATTACTGTAAGCTTTGGTTGATGTTTTATTGGGCCTAGGGCCCAATAATTATTATTAATATTATACTTTTTAATAGTTGAGTGATTTCTCATGATAACGCTAAGTGCACAACTAAACAATCTTTGTATAAATTGTTCCGTTATTGCTATCTGGCCAATGAGATAGGGAAGAATGTTTAATTGACTAACTAATATCTTAATGTTAATCTCAGGGCTGTATAAAGTGTTTTACTCTTCTATTCCCCATTAAACATCTTATGCTATATATTAAGCCTTACTGTTATTGGCTTCCTAATAGGAGAATTATAGCCACATAACTGTGCTACCATTATTTGATCTCATTATAGCCTTCAATGATGAATCCTGATCCACTCCAACTCTGGACCTAAGCTATTTCATCACCTCCTACATTTCAGAATATACTATGACCATCAAAATTGGTAATATCTATCACTAATCATAATCCTAATTTTACCCTGGTATTTTAGTTAGTACCATCTTTTTATTAGTAAATTATTATGATTTCTAATCTTTTATACTAGCGTAAATTTTAAGCTTCTTTGCATAGTCTTGACAATAGCATTAGCAGTCATGATCTAGAATAGTTGCCATATATGCAGGCCCTACTAAAGTGAAAGTGCCTATCCATAACCTCACAGAAGCCATTCTGGTATCAAATGCTATCATAAGGAAAGATAAAATCTAAATTAACAAGATCCTGACCTGAGTTATCTAACTTAGGAACCTCTGAGTACCCAATACTTATCTTCAGCTTGTTGCTTATAACAGGAAATCTGAGAGGACCAATTATTTATGGCTAGCCAACTTTACAATGACCCTTAGACTTAGGACTAATAACTATATATCTTATGTCCAATTATTAATTATTGACAAGGTTAATGACATTTGTGGTTTTGGAAACCTATAAGATACTTAGTTAGAGAAGCATAATTTGAAAGCTTTATATGGAACCCAATTGGGAAAGAGATAAATGATGGACATCAGTAAAAGGTCAAAAAGTTATTGTATTAATAAGCTAGCCTCTTCTCACCACCACTTATGATTTTGGGAAGATGGAGGCCGTCCTACATCATGTTGTACTGTGGATGCTTCCCCTTCTGTTCCTTGCCTTATAGGAAGATTAAATTGTTTGAAGCCCAAATGGTCACTAAACTTAGAATTAAGGGATTCCAGATTGTTAGTGCTTTTGCGCCACCCTTGTGCCTCTCCTCTCCTACTAGTTTGTAAGAAGAAAGATAATCACAGGGTAGTAATGGAATACTAAAGACTCAACTCTATAAGAAAAATGACAGATATCCTCTGTCTTTAAATTGATGGATCACTCCGCCTTTAAGCTGAGAGCTCAAAATTAACAGCAATGTATCTTTTCAGAGGCTACTAGAAGATCGAACTAGCACCCAAGGACTGATCCAAATGCTCTCTAATAGCTAATGAATAGTTATATACTAATTTACTTGCCCAGAGGCTCTGTAATGCCCTACGACTTTCTAATGGGCCTTGTATGTGCTCTTAGGTGACCTGAAAGTTTTGTTGTCCTAGTATATCTTGAAGACATTACATTAATTCTAAAGATCTTCAATGGAAACCTAAAACAATTTTAAATAAACTCAATTGACTTTGTTGGGACTCACCTAAACTCAAACTACATACTGCTTCTTATTTTAACACTAAATGAAATTTTTCGAAAATAAGTTTACTTAACAAAAGATTTACTTAAAGCCTTAAAAGATTATTGCTATCAAAAAAATCTCCATCCTGAAGCCTGAAGGGTATCCAAGTATTACTTGAGATAGTGAGTTACTATAGACAATTCATCCTCTGATTTGAGGATCAAGTGGATCCCCTGGTTACCTCTTACAAAATAGGATCTCCTTTTGGATGAAGATCTTAACAATACCAGGTATTTAACTTTCTGAGAAGTGTCCTGGATTAAATTTTTTCATTCATCTTTGTTTAATCCCTTCCTATTGTTCACTGACATTGATGATATTGCAGTGGGAGCTATATTATCCCAGCATGAAATATGCAAGATAATCAGCCAGTGGCATACTATAGTAGGAATTTTTCCAAGGCCAAGCAAACTTATAGTTTCACTGAATAAAGTCTCTGATTGTAGAACTATGAATAAAGCACTTATGCCCATATCTGTATGGGATACACTTCGCCGCATCACCACTCACAATTTTCTCCAAAATTTACAACAAATAAGGATTCTTATGAAAGATAGTGAGCTAAGCACTATGGTCATAAATATACAATCTAAAATAATTTAACGCGCAGGAGTGATACATCCTAGCATATATGGGTTGTCACATATGCCCATTACATCTGTATTTACCTTCAAAGAGAACTACGTGTAGCACTTTATTTTTTTCGCCATGAAATATGGTAACTAGAGGTCCCATAAATTCGATTTTAGCTGCAAATAATGACTAAAAACATCTAAATACAGGAGGGAACTGCTCTATAAACAAGGCGACGGAAATTGGTTGCCATATATGCGCCCTCTTTTTTTTAGTACTAGATGGTTATGCGCCCCTCTTCTCAGACCAAAATCATATCAAAGGGGAACTCTTTTGCAGGACATGGAGCGGTTAAAAGAGACACAAATCGGTGAAAAAAGTTATTAAGGAGACCGAATTGTGATAAACAAACACAAAGTGTTAGGAACGTTCCTAACTAATAGGATTAAAATTGCTATGTCCTTGATATCAACGCTAGGTCGTGTGTCCTTGGGCCCTTATAGTGTTGTGTAATGAAGTGGTGTTCCCATTGCTCACCGTTCTAATTGGCCATAATGTATATTGTATTAATATATCTAACTAAATGGGTCAACACAAAATCAGAGCCTCCAACAACATTGATGTCTACTTTCTTATTTTTACATTTTCATTCAACAAAGACGTCCTGTATCCTACTTTCAGATAATGAGCTCATTTTCACTTCTCAGGTAGTACATTAGATATCTTTTTTGTTTGGCACTAGTCAAAGTTTTACCATTTCCTATCACCCATTAATAATATGGTGATAGAATGACAAATGAGACCCTGGTGTGTATCCTTTAAAAATGAAAGAAAACACATGATGCGTTGCATCACTAGTTGCTGAGAGCCCTTCTGGAATATAGGACAAGTTACCATCAATTGATAAGAATATCACCTTTAAAAGTCATATTCGGACAAGAGCCTTGCTGCCTAGAAGTTTTCAACCTTTGAAATAGGCATCCATACCAGATAACGCTAATTTGACTATGATATCACTGAATGATGACGTTATTTGGCTACAAGCCATCTCCACTAAAGGAAAGATTTTTACTACATTTAAGAAGACTACATAAATCAATAACTGATAGCCTGCTCTGTCAATCTTTCAGATAGAGCACTTTGTACTATATTATCATCACCACCATGGGAGTCATCCCAACAAACTCAATTTTCCATGGTAAGGACCTTATTGCTTTATGTATAAAGCAAGATCTGAGTACTCTATCGCTTATATCAATCATGGTATCGTGGTTAAAAAAGCCCTTGGTAGGTTGTTTGCCTCTATGTCCCCCTACAACAGTATCTTTAGGAGGTATTAAAGAATTTTGAGATGGCTAATAAATTGAACTATCCACTCCAGATAAGCGTCATTAAGTCAACCACCTTCAACCACTTACAAATCCCAAACCTCTGACTAAAAGTGCCAAGAGAGAAAAACTGCAAACATCACGAGGTGCTGATTAACATGATCCACCTGATGACTAAGCCCTCAAGGCGGCTTCCCGATTCCCAGCAACTAGATCTAGAAGTTCTAAGACAATGGGGCTATGATGTTTTAGGCGATTGAAGTCAGTGAAATCCGCAATACAACCCTTGATCTGTAAAGACCAAGAGGATCCCAATCATGGGGAACCTAGGGAATGATATTGTCATATGGTTATTATGCACCATATAAATATAAAGTAATTCTAATCCAATAACATAGTCCATATTCTTTTAATGATTTTTTGACTGCGTACTTTTGGTAACTTTTTTCACTAGATCTAGGACAACGTAGCCTAGAAACTAGTCCTGACTACCTTTAGAGAAGCTATATACTTTGAGTCTAACAACTCAAAAGTCCAGAAACAAGAACCTCAGATTATTAGGTACCCTAAAGTTAAGACTCTTATTACCATCCAGAATTCTGAATATACTGAAAATATCAACCCCTGGCACTTTTGACTAATCTATGAGAAATCTAGAATATGAAATTTATACATTCCAGGACCTCATAGCAAATATTCTTTTTGAAACTATTAAAAAGGAAACTTAGAAGGCAAATTCTCAGGAGCTTATTTTTTCTAGATACCAACTAAGTGATATGCTCATTTTTCATTATTAACCTGGAGTAATATTTTATAAAGCTTGACATCCTCTGGACTGGTCACTATTAAGTAATATATATTAAATTGTATCAGAGTACTTTTTAACTTTGATTATAATGGGAACTACTTTCAACACGGTCCACAGGAGGCTTCTCCAAAACTACATCACTCTCTAGAAAAATTTTGTGAAAAGAATTACAGGAGAGCCAATGATTAATCCATTTAAAATATAAGTCAAGTTAGAGAAGAGCCACGCCTAAGGGATCCTCACCAGACATTGAATTGATTAATTAAACTAAATAAAAAAGCACATTGGTTTTCAGATTTATAAGGACCATCATCTTATACAAAAAAATATTGGTAAATACTGAACTAAGGAAAAGCTCCTTTAATAATTGGGAAAGAACTTGATTTGCAATGAGCACAATATAATAATGGGAGCATGTTAAGGTACAAAAATATCTCGTAATTCTTAGTGATAGAATTATGCTTTCTATCAAGGTTAACCCAGATTATGATTTTCAATAAGCACATTAACCTTAGTATTTAACATTTTATAAAATAAGATTACTGAAGCTTCAAACACTAGTAACCTTATATCCTTCAAAGGACTGGCTCTCATATATTCAAATATGGTTAATATGACATTTGAAATTAATAAGTGGGAGCAAACATCAGATCTTAGACTCATGATACCTTAAAAGAGGTTAAAGAACAACTTCTGTCAATTAAAGACTACCATTAATGATTTAGATCTATTGACCATACAATGATTCATTGAAAGAAATGGACGAGCACACCTTATTTTCATGAATCACAAGGAGTTGACCTATCGTTAGAGCCAAATTCAAGGAAAATTTACACTTATATAGATGGTAGTAATCTTCATTCCTGTACGTTTATGAGGAAGTGATAAAGAGCAACTGATTGTCAAAAGGTCAATAATATCTTGCATTGTCTAAGTCATATGGAACAAGAATTAAAAGTGCCACCTATAAATATTCAAACACTTGGTCTGAATTATAAGGAGCTTTTATAAGAAAATCAAAATAAAAGGCAAAAGATAAGCATGAAGAAACATGCATATACGCGTAATTGATTAAAGAAGGGCGAATGGTGATCATCAAAGATTTACTATTGTGGATTGAGTGTTGGTTAACTTGTGCTTGTTCCAAATCAGACTGGACAGAACGTGATGGGATCTTACATCCTTTGCGACAGTCAGAAGGTTAAAGACATCATTTTTATTGTGTTTTTGCTTCTGGCTTTCCTATGTCCGAAGGCTTTAAAGCCATCATGTAGTAGTCAAATAATCTACATGATATACCATCTTTATCTCATGCCTGACTGTCACATCCGCTGAATATATGGCACACCTTTTTATCACGTACATCTTTTCAATTTTTGGTGCCCTCAAGTGTTTTAGTGACAGAGGTCCTCTTTTCGCCTCAAAATTTGTGAGGCTCTTTGTGAAATCTTAAAAATAAGACTTTCCAGGTCTTCAGTATAACACCTTATAATATTTAGATTGTAAGTAGTTCCAAAGATCTTTAATAGCACCTTCAGTGCTTTGCCGTGTTGATGCAATACACTTAGTCCCTTAAATCCTTAGCTCTACTCACATAGAATGACTACCTTCACTCAACAATTGTTGTGTCCTCCATAATTTATAATATCAAGTATAATGCTGATTATACAAACGTTTTAAGGATTTAACGTGACATTCCCTTGGTAGAAGAGTACCCCATGCATGTATAAAGAGAATTAATCAGAAAGCTTATAGAAGCTTATGAATTCAACCAGTGACAGTAAAAAGGTTTCATATAAAAAGCGTCAGGATGCCACATACTGCCAGGTAATCATTTTGGTTATGATGGACCCAAATATTAAACTCAAAGTCCCATGTCACAAACTAGCTTGTAGATGAGTGTACCCATATAAAATCAAGTAAGTGTTTTGAATTAACCATACCATCTCAAATTGCCAACACATAAGAAGATCCATGTATCCTTTCACAATAGTCCCTTTCCTCATTTAAAGCAATATAATCTGTATAAAGTAGAGAAAATTATGGTTAAGAGTGCCCCTTAAGTCAAAAGTGGATAAAATATGGGATGCAATAAATTAAACGTAGTTTTCAATACTTTGTGTCTTTGAAAATTAGAAGCTTACAACATTATCTAATACTTAATAAAGATTGTTTCAACTTTTTCAAACTGATCACAAACAACCACAAAGTTTGGTTCAAAAGCTTTTTTGTTGCCATGCGCAAGATAGCTACCACGATGAATGTAAAATTTCTCATCTATATAGAAACTATGCCTTGGTAAAATCCGCTAAAGAAAGAGAAGTCTAGTCCTTCATGGAAAGGGTAATGCAAGATTTTTAAGCTGTGGCTATTAAGCTGGACCTAACTATATATCTCTTTTGGGCTAAGAGAGGATTTAATTTGCAAGACAAGCCAATGGTAAAGATCAAGGAACTATGGTGTACCCTTGATAAGTGATGGTTGGCCGCTGCTCCCTTTCTTAAAATCTAAAACCCCCAAACCAACTTTTATCCCTTGGTCTGCTATCATCACAAATCCTGACGACATATATGTACACAGAAATTAGATAATTTATGGTAATCTATACATAAATAAAATAGAAAGAATAAGAGAGCGTTCCCTTTTAAATAAGATAAAAGATTTAGAGTCTTAATACTTTTAAATGGAATTTGGCACCTGGGGTGGCCTTGACTAAAAAATTATAATCTTTTTGTGCAATAAAAAATCTTAGTGAATATGTATCTAAACACGAACCAATTGTGCGATTGGAGTAAAAAATACTGAGCCAAATTTAGTGCTGGAACATGCACTGAGACAATTTATATGCGCTGGTCTACCTATGCTTCAAAGCACTTTACAAGCTTTCTCTACCATATTAACTAGTATAGATACAAACAGTTTAATGATATTATGGGCGTTAGATTGATCTGTGTTTTCTACAATAACATATTTAATTTACAGAAAACTTAATTTCTATTTTATTTTCCACAAAATTACACCTCCCACAATTTACCAGCTGGGGACTAATTGATAGGCTTCGCGCATTTCTCTTGTTGATATTGGTGGTAGTGTCCCTATTATTCATTGCTTTGAATGCCATGAGGGTTGATACACAAGAGGTGCAGAAGGTAAACTGAACATATCAGCTACCAAATTACTTACACTCACTTTTATGATTAAAAATATAACTACAAGAAAAGAAATGAGGAGATTTAACCTTGAGTATTATAAAGAAGATCTCACGTTGGTTGTTCACATGGAACAGGATCAGGAGGAAGGACAGCGTGTAAAAATTTTGGATAGCACTTACCAATAAATGAGAGTTGAAAACCAGACTACTAATGTTCTAATATGTACAAAACCTACCACTCACTAATGATGTCACCAACAGATGAAATATCATCACCTTATTGTATGCCACTTAGATTTAGATGCTACCACTCTTAAGTTTGGCATTTGGTGTGGGAATTATGTTCCTCAACCAGTACTTTTTTGACAGCTAACCTGGCAGATCATATTCAGGTATCATCATATTGATGATAACATATGAGCTATAGATGCTATCATACGAGCTTGTAAATCCCAAAATTGAAGCCATGTTTTTCCTTGGCACATCAGTTGTCTTATAATATTAGTGAGTTTTAGGGATAATGGAAGTAAATTTATCTTGGGGCACAGAGGATTTAAGAGGACATCTGAATGAAAAAAAGATTAACAATACTTGGAAGTCATACCAGAGACTTTCATTGAGGTTAAAGATGCTTATCTGTTCTGGAAAAAACAAGTTTAATAAAGGAAAAAATCAATATTAACTTGCAACTTGTTTTAAAATTGGTGGAATCATTGAGATACGCCGTAAGGGATTTTGCACAGGGTAGGCCCACTGAGCAATAGGACAAACGATATGATGATTGTTGTCCTTGAAACAACAGAATAAACTTATCTAATAATTATGGAGCACTTGCTCCCACTACACTACTTTTATTTATTATAGTAAATACAGCGGATACTTGCTGTTCGCTCACAATAACCTATTAACAACCTAAATTCTCTTAATCACCCATCTCGCTTATATACAGCAGCTTTGGATGATATCACTTTCATAGCTTGGAATATTCTGTTCCGCTGATTCTCCTCTATTTCAGCTTGTTATCCTTTAGTTCTCTATCTCCTTAATTGTAGGCGATTTAATTCATATTCATCAAATGTTGACATCGCCTTATCACCTAATTTAGAGGTGATCTAATAATAAACCCATTATATCCCAATACCACTTCATCTCAAGGCACTCAAATAATCATAACTGATATCATTTCGGCGGATTCTTCCCAATCCACCCTAACTGTCCCATGATTATCGTCCAGTCATATCAGAATTTTGACATTACCCCTTCTTGACTGGACGATAAGGCTCCTATTGCTTGTATGGTCAGAGGAACTTCACGTGCGCTCAGTTAATGATCTGACCACTTTTGGGGTCCTTAATGGTATATGCATCGACCCCAGTTTTCTCTATAACTTAAAACGGACTGATCCAAATACTGGCAAGATTATGTTTCTGTCCAAACCCATGTTGGTCATGGAAGAGATCCATATCGCCTTCTTTGAACTGTACCAACCTGCTACAATGTACCTGAATGGCAACCTGATTCCTGATCTTCTTGGCTAGGCTGAAGGAATATGCTTCAGTTTGCAATTTGATCAGAGTGTTCACAAGGTTATTTAGATATTGATAGGGTTCCATTCCGCTGGTGTCTTCTACACACAAATAAGGTAATCCCAG
Organism: Massospora cicadina; assembly: GCA_022478985.1. Lineage (NCBI taxonomy): Eukaryota > Fungi > Entomophthoromycota > Entomophthoromycetes > Entomophthorales > Entomophthoraceae > Massospora > Massospora cicadina. The sequence continues at coordinate 135,564 of JAKSZP010010587.1, forward strand.
AAGAGCTGGGTGTCAGCCATATAGTAGTTGAAAGGCTCTTCCATGTGGCGTAATGGTAACTAATGTTATAGACAAATATGGCAGTGGATAGGAGAGAATTCTAATCAGAAGGTCGATTCATTACTAATTTTTGTAGTATGTTCACTAAGGTTCTGTTCACCTGTTTGACCATTCCATTAGACTCAGGGTGGTATGAAGTCATCAAAACCCCAAGGATACCCATAGCTCATTCAGTTTTGGGAGGATGTGCGAGGTGAAGTTGGTTCCATTATCAGTGAGAATGAATTGAGGGCAGCCGTATCACTATATAATGCATTCAATTATGAACTTAACCACTGTGACCGCCCCCAAATCCTGTATCAGCCGCGCTTCAACCCACCGGGTCAAGTGGTCAATAGCCACCAGATATACTTACACAGGATAGCTCCTGTTGGCAAGGGACCAACAAAATCAAGGGAAACCGTATGCCAAGGAAAATGTGGTTTCACTACCTGATACAAAGTCTTACAGCGGAATGGCTTCTCAACTTGGCACTGATGGCAAGAGAAATGGTTTTGAGCACATCAAATATCATGCTTTCCCAATAGTGCTGAGGGCACAAAAAACTCATTGTTTTGTACACCCCACCATGTCTGACTGCCTTGTGGGCGCTCATAATAATTTCTGGCCATGCTGAGGGTCACAGAAAATTCGCCATAGAATCGCTGATCCTCTTTTACAGTTCCCCATTCCATTGGAAGGTATTTGTTCACATTTCATTCAACGCTTTAATCACTTGGGCCAGTTCATTATCATTTTTTCCGCTGAGCATCTTACTGAAAATTATATCACTCAGATCCGCCATAACAGCAATCTTGGGTAATCTTGATAAACAACCAGCATTTTGGTGTTTTGCTCCGGGTCAATGAAGAATTTCGAAATTGTATGCCTGCAGTTTAAGAGCACCATTGAGCCAGACGCCCTTCCAGCTCTTTAAGATTCTGTAACCAGTGTAATGAGGCATGGTCCGTTACAACCTTAAACTTTACTCCGTGCAAGTAGACCCAAAGCTGCTTATATGCATAATTCACCTCTAGGCACTCCTGCTTGGTTATAGTGTAATTTTGTTCATGGCAATTCAAACTACAGCTGCAGTATGCCACGGGGTGCTCCTCCCCCTCATCGTCCTTCTGTAACAGGACTGCCCCAACAGCAGAAAGTGACGCACCCATCTGCACTATAAAAATTCTTAACGAAATTAGGGTAGCACAACACAGGCGCACTAATTAGCGCCGTTTGTAGTGATATCAAAGGCACATTGGCACCATTTCATCCATTTGAACATGGCATCCTTCTTTAATAGCTCAAACAGCGGACCTCCAATGCAACTGAAATTTGTTATGAGGCGTCAGTAATAACCACCATCCCCAAAAACACCTGAATGTCCCACTTACTACTGGCTAGTCGTCTTCTGGATAGCCTCCACCTTGGCGGGTTGGGGTCTTAGCACAGTCGCATCCACCACAAAGCTGAGGTACTCCAGATAATCCTTGAAGAAGTGGCATTTCTGAGGCTTGGTTTTAATATTGGCCTCAGCCAGTTGGCAAAATACCTTTTCTAAATGGGTAAGGTGCATAGTGAAAGTGCGAAAGAAGATGTTAATGTTGTCGAGATACACAAGAAAACACAACAGCTTCAGATTGCCAAGATTGGTGTCCATTACTCGTTGGAATGTAGCTGGGGCATTACATAGCCCTTGCGGTATATGAGTTGGTTGGAAAAGCCCTTTTGATGTGATTACAGCACATTTTTCTTGGTCTGCCATGGGCAACTCAATTTGTTAATAACTGGATGTCAAATCCATTGCTGAGAAATAGCAACCTCCACCTAACCAATCCAGCACATTGTCAATCCGTGGCAGAAGATATGAGTCTTTTTTGGCAATACTATTGAGCTTATAGTAGTTGATTACTACACGGTTAGTACAATCTTTCTTTTTAACAATTAGTACAGGTGAAGACCATGGACTCTTTATAGTTTGAGCATTCCCTGCTCTAGCAGCTTGTCAATCTCCTCGGTGATGACTTCTTCAGCTGCCCTTGATTGGAGGATTGGCTGAGACCTGATGGAGGGATGATCCCCAGTGCCCAGCCGATGAACAACCCCCCAAGCGCATCCTAAATCATGATTGTCAACAGCAAATATCTTTTTATTTTTGAAATAAAGCTTCTGCCCGATCAACTGGTCTTCCAATAACCCCATTAAATTCTCTCGCAGTTCAACTGTCATTACACTGAGGTTAACTCAATGGGCAAACCAAATTCATCCAGAGACCAGAACTCGTGAACCTGGTTGACCTCTCCAACTATGTTCAAATGTAGATACGCTATAATCTGATGCCGGCGGATTTGAATTGGTATATTATGAAGGTTTGCTATCAATACCTTGATCTCCTCATGGCCCTGAAGTATGATGCCTAAAGCCACGTGGGGCTCAAGCCTTGATTGCTGATAAGGCCCATATTCCCCCCATAAAGCCCCGCTGGCACTTCCACCTCTAACTCAGTGTCTACTATTACTTGATATCCAGAGGGAATGGAATTAGCTCCAGCTGCTCTAAGTGGTAGCCCTTGATATTCATATATCTGATGGGGAAGGGCCCGAGTTTCTTTTTAATTGATGATAGTGCACTGAAATCACCCCATCGCTGTAGGCAAGGTTGATCTGTCCCAAATGCACTGAGACCTTAGGCACTCCGCTAGAGGTAAAATAAATTGGGATCTGCTGCCCCAAAATAGCGAGGGTTTCTTCCATTATGTCAACGACAACCCCATAGTGTCGCATAAAGGCAGTCCCAATCAACAGATTGTAGTTGCTATTTGGTAAGACTACTGCTGGAGCCATAACAGCAATGGATCCAAACCGCAAGGGAAGCGCGCTGTACGCTCCCTCAGAGACCATGGTTTCTGCTCCAGCGGTCCCATACACCATCCAGTGCTTTATGTCTGGTTTTAAAGTCAACTTTATCACAAACTTAGTGGAAATAATGTTAACAGGAGCGCCTATATCAATTATAGCTCATACTTGGGTTTTGGCTACCACAATGTCACAGTAAGTGCACTCTGAGTAAGATGAGTGCCAGCTATTTACTGTGTACATACAGCGGTTCACGTTTTGTCAGGAAACTTATAATACCCACACCAACTTTAGGGTACCTGTTTACAATAGTGTCCACTGGAAGGGCTACCTCTACTCCTCTCAGGGACAATGCATCTGCTAATGGTTCTAGTTGGTCTGAGGGACTTTGGTCAAACATCTGACAAGCGTAAGGCTTCAGTTGCTCTGGGAACCCTTTATCCGCCATTTCTTTGGCATGTGCTTGGGTCAGCACATTTACTCCCCCAACCGGCTATTGATATAGGAATGTATCGTCATACTGGGAGGCTTCTACTGCAATTAATCCAGTAGATTCAGATGAGACGTTTGAATTCGAGATAGCAGAAGTAGAGAGTCACATCTCTACCTCACAATGACTTTTCCATGATAACATTGATCCTGTTGTACATAAGGGATGCGATGATTGGGGCACCATCGTCCCATGTGCCCAGGGCGTCAGCAAATTAAAACAACTTACCCCATAGGGTCTACATCTGTGATTAATATAATTTGGCCCACTTGAAAGGTTGATCTGATGATGATTGGTGTAACCAGACTTACCTCGGTAGAACGCCTGCTGCCAATCAGCATATTTAGGGCTGAAGCAGTACTTGGCCAGTTGTCAATTGGCAGTTATGGACTGGAAGATGGACTGCGGTGAGTAAACTGGCAGAACCTGCACTGACCAGTTGATTCCCCCACATGATTAGGTTTGACAACAGTGACAGTGTGAATCTGTTAGATATTGGGTGGAGGAAGTTACAGCTAAGCGACGTACAAACTGAATAAGTTTAAGAAGAGGTACATCATCCTCCAACAAAGGGGCCATGACATTGTGAAGCTCAGGGTATGGCTTCACTTCAGCGGTCATTGCAATGCACACATCGACTTCAGATAAATCCCTGCCCGAATCAACACATGAGCTTCTGCCATAAATTTCTCAGCAAATGTGGTGAGGGTCTCATTCCTCTGAAACCTGATGGTCAAGAACTCGGCTTTCTGCTGTGTCATCTTTGCAGTTCTGCCAAACAACCGCAGCACTATCTCCTTGACATCTTGGAATGTAATGGAACTACCTGAAAGGTAACAAATGACTTGATCAGCACTCCCAACATCCAAGGTGGAGATCAACAGTTTCGCCCTCCACTGGTCCAAGGTTCCTTTGGTCACAAACTCAAATTGTCCAAAGAACCCATGAATATTTCCTTCGCGATCAAATGGCGGCAGCTTATCACTGCAAACCTCCTGGAGCATCTTTTCTTGTCTTTTGAGCACAGTATCCAATGCAAGTTTCAACTCCTCATATGTAATGGATCTAGCATATCATGCATATTCCTCATCAAAGCAACCTGGATGTGACATAGCTGGTGACTGAGTTTTTATTATTTTATATTTAATCAATGGGCCCCCTGTAGTGAGCACCACTGATTTAAAATCAGCGGAATCATTTAGATATGCTGTAAGGGATTTTGCACAGGGTTAAGCCCACTGAGCAATAGGACAAATGATATGATGATTGTTGTCCTTGAAACAACAGAATAAACTTATCTAATAAATATGGAGCACAACTCATACTTTTCTTTCTCGTTGCAATCACTATTGCAACCTATTCAATTCAAGACTGAATCTAGTTTGATAATCTCACAGAGGAGATTAGTCTGCGCCCATGTCAGGGAGCAGTTGGGCAAGCAAGGTAAGAGGAGCAGGTGGAAGGCCCGCGGCCTCCAACGTTCGAAAACGCCCTGGAAGAATCTGGCAGAATTGACAAAAATACTAAGAAACCGGCGGTCACTATTTCCCCGGAGATACTCACATGGCAAGCACAATGCAACTGGTACATCAACACGCCACACTCCCAGCCACTTTCGTCGGTGGAATTTGGAGTCCGCGTGTTTCTGGACATCAAAAAACGACCTTATGGGAAAAATTTTGTGAAGATGTACACACAATTTTCCTGACCGCGGTGTACGTTGCACCTCACTCCATGTCATGCGGTTGGCTGGACCTAGGTTTCAAAAGAAAAACAGCAGCAGACGAGGCTGCAGTGGTGCGCGTAGTGGTCGACCTCCCTGAAGGGCAATGGGTCATTGAAACTAAATGCACCAGATGGAAAAAATCAAACCAAATTTTCCTCACGTTTGACTTTTTGCCTACTATGGTAAAACGTGACAATTTGGAACAACACCTGAAAGATGGTCTTGCCGTATATGGCGAAATACAATCTTTTGAAATGCAACGCTTCACGCTGATGCCACACCTGTGCACCGGCAAAGCCATCGCAGTTCTGACCCCAACTGAGGAGATTGCAAAGGACCTAACCCAGATCCTGCACCCCACTTTTATTGATATTGCAGGGCATACCACCCACCCATTCCGGGTGACCGTGGACAGCGCGCCCCAATTTGCACCCACTGTGATGCATTCGGCCATAAGGCACATGCATGCCCCATCAAGGAGGGCGTCACATTCCAAGAGCACCCCTCGGCAGCCATGGCCAGTGGAGAGGCGCACTACAAACCAACCACAAGCACCAAGGAGGCCTTCCCGTGGGGAGCACAAGGCTGCTACCTACTGGTAAAGCCTATCTACCCACAAGAGCGGAAGAAGGCCAAGCAGGCCCATAGGGCCGCGGCCAAGGAAGCGGCCAAAGCCACCACCGCTATCCTACACTCACAACGCCAGGAGGACATGGAGACCTTCGCGGCAGAAGCAACTTGGGAATCCATCAACCAATCAGATTGGGAAGCCCATGCTAAGTGGGCCACTCAATCTGAGGATCCAATGGGAGATTTGATCTCACTCAATCGTTGCACCCAAGCTCTGATTGAAACTGACTTGGGACCCATCCCAACTGAAAAAAATTTTGACCTGCTCAACGGTGCACCAAACTCACTCACACCACAAAATTTGTCCAACATCGGGAAAACAAAAAGTGAAGGCTAAAGCAAACGCGACTCTTTCCACAAAAATCAACAAAAACTCTGATAGCATTGCTGCTAACACCCACGCTGCTGTGAAGGCCTGCGGGGATCTAGAAGAGGATGGTGGGCCCGGGTGCCCACCCCCTTGCACCTAAGGTGCAATGGTGGAAACCTTTACCATAGGGATGTTGGATATACCTGGACTCAAGGCCTCCCCATCCAAGGCTAGGAAACTGAGTTTTTACAACACAAATTACCCGTAGATATCCTGGCCATCCAGGAGTCCCACTGTCCATGAGGTTCCGAGGAAGCTTAGAAAACAATGCTCCTCCCATCCCTATCCTTTTGGTCGATGTACTGTGGGGTGCTAATTCAGAAAAATAATTTTTTCAAATTTTTATCCTCAGAAACATTCCTAAATGGCCGAGTGCTTGTTGTCACCTTCTCGTGGGCTGATGTAGCACACGCAATCATCAACATCTAGCCCCAAACAGTGCACACGAGTGTAAGGAATTTTTCTCATTGGTCAAATCCCTCCCGCTACCCCCAGACTCCTTCATAGTTGGCAACATGAACTGTTGGCTAAACACACCAACAGACCGGTGGCCTTCCTCACCCCATGCCCCCCAGGGTCATGTAGAACTATGCATTCTAAAGGCCACCCTCAGGTTAATGGATGCGCTGCCATGGCATGCCCCGCTGCTCAAAAACATGACATGGCCCCACATCCACAACGGCCAATTAAGGTCCATGACCCACATTGACATTATTCTAACGCTGTCAAAATTCTAACCCCACATCTCCCACTTCAAGACAACAAAATTGGAATTCTCTGACCATCGACTGGTCTGGCTAACCTACCACCTACCTGTCACGACTGCTAAGGCCCCAAATTGTACAAAATCCGCCCCCCCAAGCTCGGGTTGCCAGGATTTTTCACGTGGGTAGAAGAGGCAACTATGGCAAAAAAGTTTGTTGCACCGTTTTGCGTGAACCCCATTTCCACATGGGCAACTTATAAAGATGACACCATCTGCCACTCTCACCATCTCTCCTTCAGATGCTCACGAGCCACATCAGTGGTTTTCTCGCGCACTCTGGCAGAATTGGCACACTTAGAGTCCAACATCCCAGTTACAGGATACAGCTCTGCATGGGGACAGAAGTGGGCGGAGGCAGCTGCCCACCTCAACGCACTCAAAAGACAACACAAACATTGGGTTTGTGTTCAATACAGGGCCACACACATCACAAAAGGCGACCAGTGCACCGCACATTTCTTTAAAAAAAATTTGCACCACACCAGAGCATGGCCTGCACACAGGTGTGAAGATTGGATAATTCCATTGCGGATACACTGGCTGAAGTGGTAATCGAAATGCAACAGTATTACTCCGAGTTGTACCACTCTGACCCAATTCAGCCATTCAAAGTGGCAGAATTTCTCAACCGAGCCCACATCTGCCCCATTTTCTGATACCCAGAAATAATGAATTTGATTACTCCGAATGAATTATGGACAGCCATTCGCGGTGCACAAACCAAAAATGCCCAGGCCCAGATGGCATTCCATATGAGTTCTACAAAAAATATTTTAGATATATATCCCCATTGCTGCTCGCCTCACTTAACCAAAGCCTGATGGAAACGCGCCTCCTACCAGGAGGACATGAGGCCTTCACTGTCACACTCTTCAAGAAAGGGGATAAGCTAGACTTAGCCAACTGGCGCCCCATTTCTCTAACAAACACAGACACCAAAATTTTAACAAAAATCATGGCTAACCATTTAGGGACTGTAGCATCTGCCACCATCTCCCCAGAACAATTTGGTTTCATCCCCAGAAGGTCAATTTGGGATAACGTGCACTTTGTGGCTAATGTATGTCAGTCCACAGCCTCTGGGGCACTTGTATTCTTGGACCAACAAAAGGCCTATGATAGAGTAAACTGGGAATACCTCAGGGCCTGCCTCCATCAATTCCGCCTACCCCCTCGCTTCATCAACTGGGTAATGCTGCTCACAGAATCTGCAACAATGGCAGTGCGTGGCCCTGGCTTCCTAACAGAAGTAGTCCGCCCTCAAAGGGGCTTGCGACAATGGGACCCCCTCAGCCCACTCTTATACAACTTCAGCCTTGACCCACTACTGTGAAACGTGAATGCCCAACTCACTGGGGTCCACGTGCCAGGCCAAGCCCCAGTCAAGGATATGGCGTTCGCAGACAATAGTGTGGTGGGGGTGTCTAATAATCAAGATGCACGCGCGCTTGAAGCTCTCATCCAGGAGTATTCCCGGGTAAGCAACGCGGCACTGAACGCTTCCAAAACCGAAATCATCCTCCTTGGTTGGTTTCAGAACTGCTGGACCTCAGCAATTAGTTCCCATCCCAGCCCATCTGCTCGCTCACGTCCTCGCCCTACTAATTCAAAACACACCGCCCCACTGGTGCTCCCCTTTGTGCCACGTCCTACCATAGGACCAGTACGCCATCTGGGCGTGTGGATGGAGGCAAGCAGATACGCATCAGCAGTAATGGAATGCCATATTTTGGATAACGTGATGAAGCGAATCGCCTCTCTCAGAGCCCACCCTACTTCTCTTACTGGCAGGATTGTTTTAGCCAACTCCATGCTCCTCTCCAAAGTCTGGTTTGGAGCCCATGCCATCCCCTTCTCCCCAAGCTTCTACAAATCCTTGTACGCCTTGCTGCAAGGCTGGCTTTGGTCGGGCCGCCTTCCACCAGTGCAGCTAGAGGTCATGTTTGGCCCTCATCATCATGGTGGCATGGGCCTGCTTGACTTCAAAGCCCATGCCACCAAGATCCTGGGTACCTGGATTGCGGCCGTCGCCACCCCTACACTCCCCTCCCAACACTGGTCCCGCGCAGCCCACTCCAACTTCTCCCACGCCTTGGGCCTCAACAATCCATCGAACCCCCACTCCCTGATGAAATACCTCGCTTCACATAAATTGGCCACAGGTCCTCATGGGACTAAAACCCACTACAAACGAATCTTCCTCTCCATGCGGAGCGCTGAGTGGAGAATTAGTATTAGCGGACATACAACCCAAAGAGGCCTCCCTCTCCTCAGTTCACACAAGAGTACAGGGGCTACCCATCCATGATGGCGTGATCCTCATTTGACCCCATGTCCTATCCAGGGTGGACTACTTGGACATGATGGACATCCCTTACTCCATTGAGACCCAAAAAATATCTGGAAATATGTACACCATCCTCTGTTGCAACCTCAAGTCCGCTCCCATGTGTGGTGCTGCCTGAGGCGGGTGTATCGTACAGCTGAGCGCTCTAACACTTTACACTAATCCTGTGTCGTGTGTGGCCAGTATGGAACGCTGTTTCACCGCCTGGAGAAGTGCCCTACCTCTAAAGTGATATGGCGCGAAGTTCAACGTCTTCTGGGCCAGGATCAAACGCATCCCTTCAGTCTGTCAAGAGATATGTTCGCTCTATCAATGGCCTCCCCCTTCAGCCCTCCCTTTGTGCTTTGGTGGTTGCAATCGCCATGTGGACCATCCACACGATTGTCTTAGATGCCATCACAGGCTCCACCCCACCCTCCCAGAAGTGGTACACAGATTCTGGTCCCATTTGGTGGACCACTTTCAAGCGTGGATGTTTGGATACCTCCCACCGCGTCGCCAACAACTGGTCTCTTCCTGGTTCCCAGTCTGGTTCATCAAATCAGACCCCTTCCTCCACACGTGCTCAATTGTGTCTATCGCCCCTTCACACGTTTCCTCCCCCTCCACATAAGTGGCGTTCCCGCTGGCAACAAGAGATAGCATCACTTCTCTGGGGTGCCTCCCCTGATACTAAGTTTTGTCTCTTCTGAGTCATATTCGGAATTGTCCATCCCATGGTCAGCCTTCCCCACAATAAATTTAAAATTTAAAATAAATATGGAGCACTTTCTCCCACTACACTCTTTTATTTAAATTAATAAATACAGCAGATACTTGCTGTTCGCTCACAATAACCTATTAACAGCCTGAATTCTCTTAATCACCCATCTCGCTTATATACAGCAGCTTTGGATGATATCACTCTCATAGCTTGGACTATTCTGTTCCACTAATTCTCCTCAACTTCAGCTTGTTAGTCTTTAGTTCTCTATCGCCCTAATTGTAGGCAATTTAATTTGTATTTGTCAAATGTCAACATTGCCTTATCGCCTTATTTAGAGGCAATCCAATAATAAACCAGTTATGTCCCAATATTGCTTCATCTCAAGGCACTCTAATAACTGTAACTAATATCATTTCAGCAGGTTTTTCCAATCCGTCCTAATTGTCCCAAGATTATCGTCCAGTCATAATGGAATCATGACACAACTGAAAATCATTCCTTTCATACCGCCAGCCTAAATATTAAACCCTTTGCCACCAAATACACGAAGGAATTGATTTTTCTAGTTGAAATTAACCACTTCTTAAAGTGGGTGGAAGCCATAGTCTTACCAGATCAAATTTTAAATCAAACACACCATCTTTATACCAGCAATCATTTGATAAACATGGATGTCCATAGTTTAAAAGTTAATCATGGACACAATTTTACCTCCTTAATAGTGGATATAACTGTTACAACAATAGGAACCCAGCAACTATTCTCAGCATCATATAATATAATAACAGTTGAAACATTAGAGTAAGCCAATAGAAATTTAGTTAAAATCTTGAGAAATCTAGCTTCTTCAGTCCATTGCGTCGGGTACACATTTTCCAAATACATTATTGGCCTATAAGTTAGCTACTATCAAATACTAAATATGCCATTTTAAAGCCCTCTACAAAAAGAAGGCCAGCTTATAATAGGTAAAAGCCATATAAATACTAACTGAATCACAAGAACATTCAATAAATCTGTATAACAGTTATTGTAACAGAGCATCTCACTTCAAGCTGATGCAATAATGAATTTTGGGTAAAATTATCAACTGTGAAGTAAAAGCAGATGATGCCATTCATTAGGAAATTTTAAAATTTGAGTGCCAAATCTGGTATTTTTATTACCATGATAAAGGTTACCACATGATGTTATAAAAAACTATTTTAAACCTTTTAAAATAATTTATAGGCGATTATTTATACTAATTTAATCCCATGTGCTGGAATTATTAACAAAGTAAATCCACGCAGGACTTCAATAAAGAACATTCTCCTACACCCAGCCTTAAAAGGAATATTATCAGGAATATGCCAAATAAAAAATATGGGTCACAGATTATAGTTTATTTGGACTCCAAATCAATGAGCCTTGAGACAATCGAGCCATCAAACTATAATGAAGTTGATAAATCTTTATTTGGTTGGTGGAAACCAATAAGATACTTCGACTTTTATTCACACTCTAGTTTAAAAACAAACGATCTAACCTCAAGGGGTTGACAAGAATGAGTCTACCGGCGAATCACCAGATATAATTAGTGAAATAATATAATAAAAAGTATAATGGTTTCATACAATAAAATACACAGGTATCATATTATACTATTTACTTGAACATATCTTATTCTTAGTTTTATCTTGAGTTAACTTAAGTTTATCTTCCTTAAAGCTTTTCCCATCAAAGCAAATACAAACCTACAATTTTGTAAAATGTTTGTTACACTGCTCTATTTATTCAGATAATAAAAATCCAGAAGTTGTTTGTCACAATTTAAAGAGAGAAGCGCTGTGAAAAGTGAGTGAAAGTAAAACTAGAAGAGGTATTATTTTATCACAAAATATTTTTCTGTCTCAGGTAGCCGTAAGCAAAGATATATAGTGTAGTTAATTTGTTGTTAATTTAATGTTTGAGACATCTTTATTATAACTAACAGGGACACATAGACCTTTAAAAAGTTAAGATACCAGAGGCTGTAATTCTATGTGTGGGTAGGCTGATGGTCTTTTTGACCTTTGTCTTTAAGCTTTACTAGTAATTTATAGGAACAGATGCAAAAAGTTGTAACATATATTAGATCATCATATTTATTTAATGTTAAACTAATAATTTACAAGCCAAAAAGTCTTTAAGGTAACTTGAGAGCATGTTAGCTTTATAAACTTACTTGGCAAATTAGTAATGAAGAGCTTTCATAAAACTAAAGACTTATCTCCTATATCTTAATGTATATTTTATTTATAGTTGACATGATAAACACTTGTACATATATAGATTTTTACATTTTTTGTTAGCAGAAGAGAGGTTTTGGAATATAATGTACTACTTATCCAGTATTTTTACACTTACTTAAGGGATTCACAATCAATTATCTAAGATATAGCTCACCAAACTCTCTAATGGGGAAATAGGCTCTATGGCTTACCTTAAAGCTTATGCACCTTACCTTTCATTATACAGCCTCATACCCCTATATCTGAAGACAGTACTTTAACAATATTCTAGTCTAGTTAAATCCTTTAGAGTGGTGCAATTAAATTGAGATGCCAAATTTTAGAGCATGGTGGGAGCTCTCAACCTTTGCACTCCATATCAAACGTTACTTGTCCATTCAACTTTTGATAAGCTACCAAAGCTATATAATAGAACTATAGGAAATCTTAACATATAATAGAAGGTGAGACATATGATGGACAACAGTCAAGCTAGTCAGTTATCAAGTCTTCTCTCGATTGGTAAAGGTAATTTGACTATGCTTTAGTTTAGATCAGCAATTACTAAAAAGACAACCATGTCTATCTATACCTTTACAAAGAGATCACTGACCACTAAACCACTCATTCTACTCTTTTAACACGCTTAAAGCTTGTATCATTCAACCTGCATAACTTTTTCCCAAAGCTTATCTTTGAGGCACCCTTGCAACGCATTAAACTAGCTAGTGCATATCAATTAGCATTTTAAGTATATTGGTTACAAGTGACATCTGCTAATCACACGAAAACATGCCAAAGTCGCCATAATTAGAAAACACATACATGATGAGCTGACAAAAGTTATTTTAAATCAACTGCATTTGATAATAGTAACCTTATGACTTACAGCTGATCTAATCATATAAACCAAAGCTTTAGATAAAATGATAATGATGTGTGATGCAGATGGGTTCTCAGCTATAACGCCTTAGAAAATATACCACCCCTCACTTCTGGAAAGGCTAAGAGCTATGCATAAAATAAAAAATTGAAAAATTTGCTGCTAGGAGCCCGTCTAAGGCATGTTCTAGCACTCAAGATTCACCTAACCACGACTACTCATCCTTATTATAGTGATGTCCACCTTAAAGTTGCCTCAAGTACTTAATCTGGTATACATAATTGTGTTTATGATAATTGGTAAACCTTTTTAACTTATCTTTATGCCATCGCTGCTTACTAGAAATGGGGAACCATCTGCTTATCTTGAATTATAGAGGCTTTAAGCGTTTTACTCACAACCTCCCTTTAGAAAAATTTTAGTATGGTAATTGTAGCTCACGTCCTTTTCACGCTACTGTACATGTTAAGTCCTTCACTGGATTCACTAAAATATTATTAAGGAACCTTTCTTCACTTAACAATGGGTTATAGATTTGGCGGAATTATTGAGATATGCTGTAAGGTTTTTGCGCAGGGTCAAGCCCACTGAGAGGTGGACTGATGATGTGAAGATCACCGGCCCACAAAACAACATAATGGCTATAATAGAATATGAAGCAATCGCTTCAGTCACAATACTTTATTTTATTCTAATATAAAACATAAGATTCCTTCTGCTCTGCTCACTAATTTTCTCGTAACAAACCTCCTCCTTCAATTCTCTGGTCTCGCTTATATCTCAGCATCTTGGTCAAGACTAACGATTTTGCTTAGACTATTTGTTCCATCATATTCTTATTGGTTCCAGCCAATCTTCATTCATTAAATTCATGATCAATTAGTTTGGAGCTTTTACCAAATAATCATTGTACATCAACATCTCCTAATCACCTGGAAGTGATTCAATAACCATCTATTTTAACCCAATATCACCTCATCTCAAGGAGTTCAAATAATCATAACTCATTCCCAAATTGGTGGATCTTATCCATTTCTCCGTAACGACTTAGGGCTTATCATCCAGTCATATCAGAATCACAACATTACCCCCTTGAATGGATTATGAGTATCATGTTGTTTATATGCCCAAAGGAACTTTGCATGCACTCAGTCGATGATCCAACCACTATCAGGGTCCTTGATGGTGTAGATGTTGATTCCCTCTTCTCAATAATCTTGAACGGACCAATCCAGATGTTGTCCAACTTGTGTTTCCTCCCAAACCTGTGCTGGTCATGGAACAAAATTATATGCCCATCTTTGAACTAAGCTAAGTTGCTACATCACACCTGATTACCAGCCTGATTTTTACTCTTCTTGGATAAGCTGCACAAGTACACACTAGTTTGCAGCTTGATCAAGTATCCTCTAGGTTAGTCAAATAATGGTGGGAATCTATTAGGCCAGTATCTTCTACACAAGCATAAAACAGCGTTGGCAGAGAAGAGTGTTGTTTATGCAATAATTGAAAGGGCTTTTTCCCGTGGTGGAATGATAGCTAATGTTGTATGCAAAAACAGCGGTGGAAAGTAGAGAACAAAAATCAGAAGGATGATCCATCACCAATTTCTGAAATATGTTCACCAAGGTCCCGTTAACTCACTCAGCCATCCCATTGGATTCTGGGTAATATAAAGTCATCAGACCCCGCGGATGGTCATCAGTTTGTTGATCTTGGATAAAATGTGGGAGATAGTTTGTTCCATTGTCAGTAAGGATGAACTTGGTACAGCTGTGTTTCTGAATTATACATTCCATCACAAACTTAGCCACCGTAATAGCCCCCAAATCATGTATTTCTCATGCCTCACCTACCTGGTCAAGTGGTCAATCGCCACCATAATATACTTGGACCATTTTGTTCCAGTTGGAAGAGGGACCATGACATCAATAAAAACCTTATGCCAAGCAAAGTGATTTTTACTAGCTGGTAGGAAGTCTTCTGGCAGAACGGCTTTTCCACTTGGCTCTGGTAGCATCAGTTAAATGGTTTTGAGCACATCAAATTTCATGCTTTCCTAGTAGTACTGAGGTCGCAACATTTACAGGGTTTTACATACTCCACCATGTCCAACTGCTCAGTGTGCGCTCATATTAATAACAGGTTGAGTGGAAGGTCTTAGGGATATTCACAGTAGTGTCCCCTATCCACTTATATAATTCCCCATTTTTCTAGAACATATTGGCCCTTATTCCATCCAATATCTTGATGACTTGAGGTGGTTCATCATCGTACTTGCCGCTGAGCATCTTATTGTACAATATATCACTCAGATCCGCCATAACAGCTATCGTGGGTAATCTTAATAAACAATCGGCATTTTTGTGTTTTGCTCCAGGTCAATGAAGAATTCTAAAATTGTATGCCTGCAGTTTAAGAGACCATCGAGCCAGACGCCTTCCAGCTCTTTAAGATTCTGTAACTAGCGTAACAAAGCATGCTCCATTATGACTTTAAACTTCACTCTATGAATATATACTTTAAATTGCTTATATGCATAGTCCACCACTAAGCACTTCCGCTCCAGCTACACTATAGTTATGTTCATGGAAAATCAGACTCCAACTGAAGTATGCAATGGGGTTCTCCTCCCCCTCATCGTCCTTCTGAGACAGGACTGCCCCAACAGCGGAAAGGGATGCATCCATATGTACAATAAATTCCTTTTTAAAATCTGGGTAGCGTAGCACTGGCGCATTGATCAACGACATCCAAAGTGTATCAAAGGAGTGTTGGCGTTCCATCTATTTGAACACAACATTCTTCTTTAGTAGCTTATACAGTGGACCTCCAATAATGGAGAAGTTTGGTACAAAGCGGCGGTAGGAACTAACCATCCTTAAAAATACCTAGATGTCACACTTACTGGTGGGCGTAATCATCTTCTGGATGGCCTCTACCTTGGCGGGTGAGGTTTTAGCCCAGTCACATCTACTACAAACCCAAGGTACTCCAGATGATCCTTGAAGAAGTGGCATTTCTGGGGCTTGATCTTAATATTGGCCTCAGCCAGTCAGCGAAATACCTCCTCTAGATGGGTAAGGTGCTCAGTGAATGTGTGAGAGAAGATGTTGATATCATCAAGGTACGCAAGAACATATGATAGCTTCAGATCACCCAGAATGGTGTCTATTGCTTGTTGGAATGTAGCTGGGGCATTACAAAGCCCTTGTGGCATATGAGTTGGTTGGAAAAACCCTTTGGATGTGATTATGGCGCATTTTTCTTGTTCCACCAGAGCAACTCAATTTACCAATAACCAGATATCATATCCATTGCTGTGAAGTAGCGGTCTCCACCTAGCCAGTCCAGCGCATCAATAATCTGTGGCAGAGGGTATGAATCTTTTTTGGTGATGCTATTGAGCTTCCAGTAGTCAATTAATAAGCAGTTAGTGCCATCCTTCTTTTTAACATTTAGGACAGGCGAAGCCCATGGACTCTTAATGGTTTGAGCATTTCCTGCTCTAGCAGCTTTTCAATCTCCTCTGGTGACAACTTTTTCAGCTGCCCGTGATCAACAGATTGGTTGAGACCTGATGGGGGGATGATCCCCAGTGTCCAGTCAATGAACAACCCACCGAGAGCACCCCAAATCATGATCATCAACTGCAAAGATCTCTTTATACTTATGGAATAAGGATTCTACTTGATCTCTTTAGTCTTCCGTTAGCCTTATTAAATTTTTGCGTGATACAACTGCCATTACGCCATGCTGGGTTTCAATGGGCAGGCCAAATTCATCCAATGATCCAAACTCATGAACTTGAAGGACCTCTTCAACTGGAATGAAATGTTAGTACACCATTTTCTGGTGTCAGCAGATTTGCATTGGTTTATTTTGAAGATTTGCTACTAAGACCTTGATCTCCCCATGACCCGGAAGTATAATGCCTGGGGCCAAATGGGTCTCAAGCCATGATTGCTGATAAGGCCAAATGACCTCCCCATAAAGCCCAGCAGGCACTTCCACCTCTAACTTAGTGTTTATGATTACTTGGTGTCCTGAGGGAATAGATATAGGGCCCTCAGCTCTAAGTGGTAGCCCTTGACATTAATAAATTTGATTGGTAAGGGCCCGTGTCTTTTGCTTAAGTCAATGATAGTAAACTGAAACAACCCCATCATTATATGCAAAGTTAATATGACTCATGTGTACCAGATCTTTTGGCATTCCGCTGAGGTAAAGTAGATTGGGATCTGCTGCCCCAGAATTTCGAATGTCTCTGCTGTCATATCAACAACAGCCCCAAAGTGGCGCATAAAAGCAGTATCAATTAAACAGTTATAGTTATTGTTAGGTAGCACTATGGCTGGGGCGACAATGACAATCAACACAAATTGCAAAGGGCTTGCGCTATATGCTCCTTCAGAGACCGTGTTTTCCTCGCCTGCAGTCCCATACACCATATGATGTTCCATGTCAGTCTTTAATACCAGCCTTGCCACTAACTTTGTGGACACTATGTTGATTGGGGCACCTGTATCAATTATTGCACAAACTCAGGTTTTTGCTACAACAGTGTCACAGTAGGTGCACTCAGAATAAGATGCATTCTTATTGTCTATAACATGGACATTTAACGCATCACTTTCTCCAAGGAAGCTCATAATACCCTCCCCAACTTTAGGGTATTCTTTAACAATAGCTTTCACAGGGAGGGCCACATTCACCCCTTTTAAGAGAAGCGCATCAGCATATGGATTTGGTTTGTCAGTAGAAAGTTGATTAAACATTTGAAGGGCATAAGGCTTTAGTTGCTCCTGGGGGCCTGCTTCTGTCATATCCATGAATTGCGTTTGTGTTAGCACATTTACCCCTCCAACTGGCTGCTGGTATAGAAAAGCATCATTATACCAGGAAACATCCGCTGGCTGTGTAGGAATAGGCTCAGGTGGGACGTTTTGAGGCAGAATAGCGGAGGTAGAGAGTCCCATCTCTACTCCGCTCTGACTTTTCCCTGATTATACTGCTCCCACGATTGGTAATGAACCCAAAAATTATGACAACTCCAATCCAGATGCCCCAGGCGACCACACAAAAAGCAATTAACCCTATGAGACTTTCGTCCTTGAGTGTTGTAAAATGGGCTAGAAAAAAAGGTGGACTGGTATCGAACAGTGTAATCAGGCCTATCCTGGGAGGTGAGCTGCTGTTGGCAACTTGGTTGAAAATGAGGCTGGTGATGATAATAATAAGGCCAGGGGATTTCAACCGGGTGCTGAAAAGGGAGGGATGGTTCCTCCATATAAACAAGGCTAGCAGCGGAAGAACTAGGGTTCCACTCTGTACTAGGTGGAGGGAAGGTAGCAGATAGGTGGTTTAGAATTTGAACAAGTTTAAGAAAAGGTACATCAACCTCTGAATATGGAGCCAAGGCATTAAAAAGCTCTCAGTATGGTTTCATATCAGAGGTCAATGCTATGCTTATGTCATATTCAGGTAAATCTCCTGCCCTGATTAACACATGGGCTTCTGCTGAGAATCAATCAACAAATGCAGTGAGGGTCTCATTATGTTGAAACCCAATGGTTAGAAACTCAGCTTTTCACTGCGACATTTTTGCAGTTCTGCCAAACAACCGCATCACCATCTTATTAACTTAATGGTATAAAACGGAACTAGCTGAGAGGTAACAAACAACTTGATCAGAACTCCCAACATCCAAAGAGGAGAGTAATTTTTTCGCCCTCTGTTGATCTAAAGTACCTTCAGTTGTAAACTCAAATCAGCGAAAGAACCCATAAATATTTCCTTCATGATCAAATGGCAGCAACTTATCACTGTAAACCTTCTGAAGCAACTCATCTTGCCTTTTGAGCACAGTATCTAACGTGAGTCTCAACTCCTCATATGCAACAGACCCAGCATTTTGGGCAGATTCCTTATCAAAACAACCTAAAGGTGAAAAAGCTGGCAGCTGAGTTTTCATTGTTTTGTTATTGGTCAATGGGCCCCCTGTAGTGAGCACCACTGTTATAAAATTGGCGGTATTTGAAAGATATGCCAACAGATTTTCACACAGGGTTCGACCCACTAAGCAATTAGGACTAACAATATGATGATTGTTGTCCTTGACACAAAATGATAAGCTTATGAATAAATAAATATGGAGCACTCACTCCCTCAACTCTCTTTTATTTAATATATTTAATACAGCGGATACTCGCTGCTATACTCACTTTAAAACTACTAACAACTTAGCTTCCTTGATCATCTCATCCCACTTGTATAGTATTGACTTTGGATGGTACCGCTTTCATGGCTTGATATTTCACATCGCCGTATCTCATTGATTCCACCAACTATTTATCTGTCAATTCATGATCGACTAATTCAGCTGATTTCCCAACAACCCAATATCGCCTCATTTCGAGGCACACAATTAATTGTAATCATAACAACTCAGTGGATTCTATCCATTCCATCATATCGACTTAGGGCTTATCATCCAGTCATATTGGAATCACGTCAGATGTATTCCTCAATCTGTAATTGGATTATTTCAAGGGTGGATAAAATAATGGAGGTAGCTTGCAGCCCAATACCCACTTTTATGGTAGGTAGCTGGGATAAGCCATACAGATCCTTCATAGTGGAGGGTATACCTTAGCACAAAATTAACTAAAGAAACATCTACTAGCCTAATAGTTTCATTTAGTAATTGATTAGTGGTAATGATTACATTGATGTAATGAACACAATGCTGGTCTTGATCAATAGGTGTACAATGATAACTCAAAGGGTGCTCAAAACTTAAAGTTTTATTTGTACTGGAGACATTTTGTATTGTGAGGTACTGATCCATTTGGCACAATTACTTCCCAGTCAGATGGGAAGACTTTTGGCTAGAAATACCTTAGAATTTGATTGACTGTTTCACAATTAATAACTCATAGCCCCCTGTATTAGACAAATACTCTTTTCAGGTACTCAGAAGCTGAAGTTTTTGCTTATGAAACTCATAGCTTTTAGACTCAAAGAGACTAGCTTCTCTCAGGATGGTCAGGACTAGCTTTAAGCTACAATTTTTTAAAGCAAAAAAGATAACATAACTAAAGTATGCAGTTAACAAGATGTTGAAACCCAGAAATACTTTACTAAAGAGAAATCTTTTCTGTATTTATAAAGGTGCATGGGAACCATGATGATAAAATCGCCTAGGTTCCCCACAATTAGGATCTTCTTATTTCTTCCAAATCAAGTATCAAACTGTGAATTTTCTTCCTTCAGTCATCTGAAGCCTCATGAACCAATTGTCCTAAAGCTTCCATATAAGGTTGCTGGGAAATGTGAAGCCTCCTCAGTGGTTTGGTCATTAGGTGGCTCGGAGATAACACCTCATTATGTTTCTGGATTATTTTCCTTTGGTGGATTTAGTCAGAGATTTATGAATTGAAAATGGTTGATCAATGGTCAACTTTAAGGGGCTTAATACCAGAGTCAAGATTAGTTTTTTCTACCATCTAAAATCTGACAACAGGTTCACGATTACAAAAATCCTAAGATAGGAATTTTTTATGATCTAGTGATGATAATCTTGGAAGCCATTAGAGAACTGGAGAAGTACTTATTTTATTTGGAGTGTTAAAGTTCCCTTTTTTTATTAAAATTAGCACACCATTTGACATCTCCTTTGCTGCATTAGTAGCGTTAGATAAGGGGAAGTGAAAGCTTAGTGAACCTATTTAAAATTTGAGCTCAATCACCACTTGATATTCATTTTTTTTCTTATCTAACAGTAGAACTTTTAGTTTGTCATGCTGAGTGAAGACCTGATTTAGTAAAGATAATAGCTGTAGTCTTGAAATTTATGTTAGCCACTAAGAATAGCTTTAAGATTTTTTTGCAGAAGTTATTACAATAATGATATATTAGTGGTCATACATTGCAGTTGGTAATGGTCCAATAAAATCAATAATAACACTGTCAGGTGAGGTAGGTACTTTCACTTGATACTGGTATACAAGGTTGTAAGGTCCATGTTTGCACGCACAATACAGTTTTCCCGAACTTTCTTTTAGAATCAGGGATAATTTTTCACTGCATTATTCTTGTCATCAATAAAGCATTTAGATTTGTGACCAATTTTGGAGTGAACTTCCATGATATTAATTCCCAGTTGAAGAGCGATAATTTGGTAGCCACAATGTTCTAACTTATTTTAATATAACTCTTCTTTTATATGAATTTGTTTAACTACTGTTACAGGTTACCCTAATTTATAAAGATTCCTTACTCCATATCTCCAGTCTCTCAATTATTTGTAGATAAAGTCTTCTTTGTAAATGTATAGGGCCAATACTGTAATAGAGGCAATCCATTAGCAAAATGTAATTATTTTATGCTTTTAAAATAGTTAATCATAAATTTCATTTTAAAGCCCACTAAGATAATTTTCTCAGGATCCCTGCTTTTCTGAAATTACTTAAGAGAGGCGTGGTCATTCATTGTAATAAAATCTCCCATACAGTAAGGGACAAAAACTTTTTGATAGCTAGAAGTAACATCAATTACTTTCGCTTGGTAACACTGTAATCTCTTTTAACCTAAGTCAGGTCTTGCTGAATTAAACAATGAGATGTTTTAATTGATTTTAGTCATGTTGAGATTTGATAGCTTATTTGATACATCACTCATATCAACAAACAAAACAAAAGATTTATTGAAATTCAATTATTGATATAGGAGCTGTCATATAGCGTTTCTTAGTTATTCATTTCCTTTATTGTAATTCCTCCAAATGAAAAGAAACTTCCTTGTGAATTAAGTAGACTAATGGTTTTGCAAGCTATTAATTGAGTCATAACTGCCAATAATACTCAACTAACTCTAAATATAGTTAAATTTCAAGTAGGCTCCCTTGTTGGTACATCTTATAAATAGCTGCAACCTTATTGGGTAAATGTAATATCCCTTCATGATTAACTCTGTGGAACAGGAGATACATTTTTTGAAAAGAAACTACGTCTGGAGGCCTTCAGTTCTAAGAAATTTTTTTATTACTCATTTTATAACTTCTTGTAGATGCTTATGGTGATCATCAAAAATCCCTGAAAAACTGTAAGCTCATAAGAAATTATTCTGGTTTTAGAACAATTTGAGGTCCTTAATAATCTCTATATTAATTGCTATAAGGTCAAAGAGGAGTTGTATAGCCCATGTGGCATGCAAGTTGGCTCAAAAATTATAGACAGGATATCATTGCACACTTCCATATATCCTTTAGCGCAAGCTCAAATTTTCAGTAGCTTTTGCAAGGTTCATAGTCAAGAAGAATAATATATCAATGTGAGTCAAATTGAGCCATTAATTCAGAAAAAGGATAGTTATCTTTTTAGCTGATTGCGTTCAGATGATGGTAATTCATAAAAATCTTTTGACTCACATCCTTATTTTGATCAGGAATAAGTACAAGACCCACTTACATTGTTAGGGTTTCAACAGCTTGGATACAGAAGTTTCTTTAATTACAAAACTACTTGAGCTATCTTATTCTTAGGCTTTAAAGTTCTCATTCAAATAAAATGTCATTGCCAATCTGTACTTTATGCTGAACCCCACTCATCACTTTAAATTACCCAGAACTTATCAAAAATATGGCAGCGTATTTAAAAATTAAGAAATCTTCCTTTTGCTTCTGTTTAAAAGTTTAAGTTATCACCAAACTCCACTATAACTTGAGTAATAATGGGTAGCTTATAATGGCCCAGGTTAGTAATTTTTAAATATGGATGTGGACTCAACCTGTTTAATATGTAAAAATTACATAAAGTTATTAGCTAATCAATAAAGTTTTTCATGAGGATTGTGTTAGACCCTTGATATACTTGAGTCAAGCACCTCAATACAAGCCATAGCTTATCTAATTAATGAATTAGCATCACTGGGAATTCCTACATATGAGTGTAAATATGGTAATATAAACCCTATTTTCTACTAGGATCCGTATTTTTAAAGGAAAGGATGACCTTTTTGGTGGTAACTTTATAGATCCTTAACTAGCATTTACCAAAGGTATAGAGAGATAGGATTTTTAACTTATGACTTAATATATGACAATATTAACATAAAGTACTTAAACAGTCAAGTAAGTGGCTTCCTTCTCCCTTTCTTTTTTGTCAAGCTCTATATAATGAGGGGGATACAATAAAATGTAAAAATATTTTTGATCCTTATTGCCTATTTTTTTCTTGATATAATTTTTGAGCAATCTATAAAGATTAAAAATAAATATAAACAACACCAGCCCAATAACTCACCTTTTTAACTTGATGGCCTCAGCTTCATCACATGCTACTCCAATATGGGGCAACGGAAAACCCTTTAATAGCATTTTCTTCCCAATAAAATACGTTTAATCTTGTTTTTGCAGTCCTACCAACTCTTTGAGCTAATATATTCTCCTAATAATCTCTCCATCAACCTTGCACAATCCCAGGTAGTGCCTAGCAGCCCCATTGTGTCCCACAGGGCAATATACAATTTGGCCTTCAGGTTGATTATGGATATTTTTTATACAACAAAAACTTTAATATCATTTAATTAGCCCAGGCGCTTATATAGCCTGCAGGACTAGTAAGTTCCACTCCTACAAGGGGTATTTTGACCTTAGATTCACAATTGAAGTCAATGTTTCAATTGCAGATATGTTGGAGATTTAACCAACTTAATTCTTTCCTTAATTTCTGAAATTAAGGTTTACATTAGTAGGGCACGGCTGCCAATTTATTTATCTATTTATGATATATTTGGTAATATCCAGTCCTAATTTTAGCTTTTTGTTCTATTTGGGTTTAGCTATTCAATATACAGCTAATTCCAGAGCATTGGGATGAATTGCCAATATTTTTTGTCAATTATAATTCACTGGTGATTGATGCAAAGGATAAATCAATAATTCTAATAATTAAGATACCTGGATTTAAAGTGACTGATAACAAGGATAAGCAACTTATGTTGCTGGTGACTGATGCCAAGCAAATTTTGATAGGCGCATTCAGTTCCCATTTGTCACCTAGGTTTTTAGTATTACCAGAGACTAATGCAAGTATAATCACTTAGTTTAAAAATGCATTTAAAACATTTACTGGCATTTGATGATGTAGATAACAAAAATTATAAATAACAGCAATTAATGCTAAGACTTTGATGGATATTTGCTGGCGAGTAATGCAATAACTAGTTGATAAGCGGGCATTCCATTGCCATTTGTCACCCAAGTATAAATACTCACAATTCTCACTAAACAAAAATCTTTCTTTCACCTAACTTTTTATTGCTGTAAAGTTGATTTTAGCTTAGCAGGTAAGGGTAGTATTAAAAGTCTACAAGGTTTAGATGCCAGTTGTATGCATCTAGGGAGTAAGCTAGTGTCACCACTCCAATACCTGGAGCTACAAGGAACTCACGAATGGACTATACAAATGGCTATCTGACAACAAGGGACTAAGGGCAATTAACCCCAACGTACTGGGAGGGATGATACAGGACAGAGCTGTGCCTCCCAGGTGAGTGTAGGTCTCAGGGACAGACAAAGTAGTTGATCGCCCAAGGGTGAAGTAGTTGGCAATTTTAGGTGTGAGGAATTGCTGCTGCAAACTTGTAGTGAGAAATAGCCAGTGAATATGAAAGAGCAAGGATCAGATTTCTTTATACTGTTGGCCTGGAACACTAGCAAAATTCAGATGTGCGGATTAAAAGTTTATAACAAGCTAACATTACCCTAGTATTCTATGACATCACCTCCCAACCACTTTCACTCAGTTGCCTGTTCATACCATTATATTTAGTCTAGTTTGTGATCCTCTTCGCCCACTTTTCCCTCGAAGTATTACAAAAGGAGCTAATTGTCAGATTATCAGCATATGTCTCTAACCACATACTGCAAATTGTTGTTTCTATTAAAGCACTTGACTTGTGGGCCCTTAAACTTCTGTTGAAGGAATTGCCCCATATCAACTGAGATAATACTATCAATTTTCCTTGCACCATTGCCCTTACTGCCCCAGATCATCCTTACTGGACCCGCGTGGATAGAGGGTGCACCATCTGCCCTATCTGCTTTGATTAAGATCATTAAAATGCAAATGCTCCTCCCATGCAGTTCTTCCAGATATGAGCCCACCTCTTCTTAAGAAACTCACTTCCAACCCCCATGACGTTTTCTGTCTGGAGTATAATTTTACCCCCTTCCTGAAGCCTGCAGTTTCAGAGGTACCTGCACCAGCAAAACAGGCTTATCCTTAGTTTATGACTATACCTATACCACCCAATTAGCAAGCAGCTTTTTCTATAGTTTATTCATAAGCTTTTCCAATTTTTCAGCCAACCCAATTTTATGACAATGCTCTAATCCAGATTAACCAGAACCTGTGGGTTAATTGGCTGATGTTTCTGAGTTGGTTGATCGCTTTTACCCTCTAATCTCCACCTCAAATGATTTTTGCATGATGAGTACAATGCTCAGTTCCCCCTTTTTTTCTATGCCTCAAAGACAAACGCCACTCTTTTCTTAGGTGACCACCAACCTTCTGTTAACGTGGCTGCCTCGCCCAATTATCATCCCCTCAAAAAAGATGTCGCTAAATCTTTTATATTTTTCCTAAGGATAAAGCTGAATCCAAAATTTTAAGGTTTTCCAGAGCAGTAAGGATTGTAGATCTTCAAGTTCTTTGGGATGGAACTAAATGCAGAATGGCTGTAGAGAGGCAATGGCGAGGCACTTTTGCTTTAGTGGAGTAATTTTTGACAGCTTTCTGGGTTACAATAAAATTTTTTTGTATATATGCAAAGAGACATAAGGTATGATAAATTTGATAAGTAAGTCATATAATGAGTTAATTAGTTACAAGTTCTTGATATCTATAGGATGGCTTGATGCCCTGTGGTGGATAGGGCTTCTGAGTCATCCTCATTCAGTATATTCACTCCTCATCCAATAAGGAGGTCAAGCGCAAGTCATCTCTTTGGGGTGGCTTCTGGATTGTCTTACTACCATTGTTATAGAGCTTTCAGGTTGAAATTCTGGTTACTGAGACTGAGTTACATCAAGTGACGATTCTTGAAACTCCTTCATTAATCTTTGATCATCTAAGGTCACATGCCTATTAGGTGACAATCATACAATTCCTGAAGGCTCAATTCAGGAGAGGTAGTTAAACGGTATGTTGCTCCAATTACTAAAACTTTTGGACTATTCTTCATTAAAAACGCTGACATTGCCCTCTAAAGATCCTGTCATAGTGAGGGACATGAAGGCCAAGACTTTAGCGTGTACGCAATCAACTACTGTGCCTTGGATGACATTAGCGATGGAATATTCATAACTAGCCATATATAGTATACAATAGGGCCCCAACCAAGAGGTTTCCAATTTGTTAGGTCGCCCACCATGGAGATGATTGTAGAATAGTGCAAAATCTCTGATATCTTATAATGGAAGAGTTGGTCAATTAGCATTAGATCACATAGTCTCATTCAGTGTTTTTGAAACGATCCTTTGAGTGGTAAGCGCTTGTAGTATGTTTGTTTTATTGTCTAGCGCCCTCATAGTTAGCTCAGAAGCCTTGAGAGCGGCGGAGACAAATAAGGGCTGGACACTACTGGCATTTGGGGAACTCTTCTGTACAAAGCCTAGAATGGTGACAATTTAAAAATCTGGCGTTGATTATTTAGTAAGCTATGAGAGTGGATGGCAAGTAACGACTTCATTTCATGTGGTCTAAGGCTGACATCTTATGGAACTTGAAATTAAAGTACCATTTGCACGTTCTACTGTCCATTAGTAGAAGAAATATAGGGGGTTGTAAAGTACTAATTAGTATTAATTAAGGAAGTTAGCTCTTGAACATCTTGTGAAATAAAGTTCAAACATTGTCCAAGAGAATATTCTTTGGTATAAATGTTGTGAGTAAATTGAGTGAAACAGGAAAAGGCTGTGGCCTTAGTGGTAACGGCAGGAATGGAAATGGCCTTGACCTATGTATTGAGATGGTCAATTGCAAGTAGTATGTAGTGATGACTGTGGATGCCCATGGGTAGCGACCTTATAATATATACACTAATGACATTAATGATGAAGAAAGAGCTACAACCTCACGCTTATAACAAGGGATTGGCCAATAATGGATCTTTTGCGTTAAACATGCGTCCAATACTTCATGTATAGTTTAAGAATTCAGTCATAATAGCACTGTTTTCTCAGCCATTAGTAGTTCTCTTAACTGCTCTATGTTTTATTCTTGAGTTCCCTCTGAGGATGATTACAATTTTTGATGAGGGTCATAAAAAGGCTAACCACTTTTCGTTGATTAGTATGTATAGCATGTATCTTGTTTTTTTGCGTTTTTAGACATCGATCATAGTGTTTTCATGGTTTCTATGGCTTCTAATTTATTAGAATCAAGGATGGACAATTATATGAAACAAACGGACTTCTTTAAACATTAAAACTGTCAAGAACAAAATTCTAAAAATTCATCAGCATTTTAATGGGATGTACCAGCACAGTATTTGAGGTTAAAGTCATAACTTTATATCTGAAGAGCCCATTAGAACAATCAACCATCAGGATCCTTTAATTTGTTGAAAATATTCTAGTAGTGCGTGGTTGATGACAATAGCAAAGTAGTTCTCATATAAATAAAGCCATAAATGTTTAAAAAAAAGTAATATTGCCAAAAACACCCATTCAATGAATGTAGTTCAGTTTAGAATTTTGTAAAGTTTTGCTAAAGTAAGCCATGGGTTGAATCACTTACTGCTCATCTAGTTGGGCCAGGATGGCCCCCACAGTCACGTTACTGGCATCAGTGAATAGTATGAAAGGTTGATCAAAATGGGATGCACTATAATAGTCTGAGTGATTAGGGCCATACAAAGGAGATTAAAGGACTGATATTGCTCTGGGTTCCATCTGAAAGAGACGTTCTTATGCATTAAATAGACTAAAGGCTCTGAGAGATCAGCAAATCGTGTGATAAATTGTCTTTAATACCCTAGCATACCTAGGAACGCCTGTATGTCCCCAGTACTCTAAGTTGGTGCCATCTTCTATTACATTGGAATTTTCAGGTAAAGGTTGGATTCCTCGCTTGGTGACCTTGTGTCAGGGACTAGTGTACCGCTGACCTGTCTTGGGTAGCTAATCATGAGATAGCATGACTAATATTTTAGATCTAGTGTGATAAGGACACTAGATGCTTCACAGTATAAGAAATGGTAGTTATGCTGGTACAGTAGTTGCCCAAGGGTATGATTTTAGGAGAATAAAGGTAAAAGGATTTTCTTGAAGGTTAGGTTAGTAGATCAGGACTGATAGTAACTTTTAAAAAAATTTTTTTAATCACATTTTACAGAATAATCTATTGACCATAAGATACTTATTAATATTAATGATTTAGTTATATATTCCATTCCACTTCATGAACTTTATAGAGCTTTTTGAACTTTTAAATTTTTACCATTCTTCTTCTGAGCTTCTAAAATTAATGCTTATACTTGATTTTAAAGTCAGTTAAAATTGACTCAAACTTACTGCAGTTATTATTTGTTAAGCAATTAACTGACTAATTTTCACCACATAATTTCTTATTTCTAGCCAATCTCACTTTACAGCATAATTTATCAGTTCAGAAGATTAGTTCTGAGGTTTCTGGTAATTTTGTCATGTCAGTATTATACCTGACATTATGCTACAAAGATTTATATATAGTTGAAAAAATGAACACTTAGAGTTCTTGAGATTTAGTTATGCCTCCCAGAGTCATTTTATAACTTTTCCAAGGTGCTCTAGATGGCCGTTGATAGTGTTGAAAGGTATGGCAATTTTTGAGGTATATTAGGACATAGGTCAACTTCAAAGTCACTCAGGATTCACCCAAAGAACATGGAATGTAGCAAGGGCATGGAATAGCCCTGTGTCATGAGGGTTGATTCAAATAGCCCTTTATTTGTAATTAAAGCACACTTGGCTCAATTTTTTCTATGCTAATTTGATCTGCCAATACCCTCTGTTAAAATCTATTACTGAGAATTATTGGGCCCCAAATTGGATCCATAGAGACTCATCTATTTTTGGGAGGGGATAGCTTTCTTTCTGGGTTGCTGCATTGAGATTATGGTAATCCATAACAGCCCATCAGCTCCAGTCCTTCTCTAAACAATTAAAGTAGGAGATGCCCAATAATTTCGAGAAGGCACCAGTAATCTGGAAGTTAGAAGCTTTTTAAGATTAGTATTGACTTAGGCCTCTTCTACCTTGTTTTCCAATAAGGTTGTGTTTATATAGGGGAAGAATCACCTTTATCCACATTGTGTATTATCCCATTCATTTTGCTGAAGTCATATGTGGACGTGTAATAGGCAAAAGCTCTCCTCTAAGAGCTCATCAACCTTCTTTTCTTTGTTATGTGGTAAGGCACACTCCTATCAAAGTTGTGACTAGCGCCACAGTAGAAGGTTTTACTAACCCAAAGTCATGAAGACTTCCAAACCCATGGACACAGCTGATTTCATTGATGGGTACTGAGTGTTAGTAGGCTATTGTAATATTAAGTCCAACGTTGTAAGATTTCATAGTTAGTTTGGCCTTCAATATGGAGATTGATCCAGCATATGCAGGGTCAAGTATACTTGGGAAAGTTATAATCTCTTTTGTGGAAAAATTTATTGGCCTCTCAGATCTCTAAGAGTCTTCTTGTAGTTATAGCTTCATGGATCTGGCTGTCTAATATGACCTGTGCCACTGAGGGAATCACTTTAGGCTCTGGTGAATACACAGACATCCTCTTGGCTCAATCAACTACATGAGATGGTAGGCTTACATGTGAACTTCAGATGTAGTAGTCAAGTCAATTGATCAGATTTTCCATATTCAACAAACAGGTGAGAGCCTTTATATCCTTTTTACTATCCTTGACTAATTCATACACTAAGGGAATGTATGTACTAAGTAAGGATAGGAATCCTTCCGCATATTACATAATGGTGTTGTACTCACGGATGATTATGACCTAACAGTAGCTAATAACTGGGTTATCTTGGGCTATAGTTGAGGTTTTTTAACGAAACTTTTTCAAACTTGAGGGGGAGCGCGGAGTATGCCATATGGATCTAGAGCAATGAGGCCCAGAGGTGCCATATTCAATGTAGTGGTGCATATTGGGAGAGATTTTTAATTTTTATTGGTTTGGAAGAGATGAAAATCACTTGAGGTCCGCTGTCGAGTATGGCAAGTATAGGGATCCTATGTACCTTGACTGCAACCTGAGTAACCAGGCTTTTGAATTAAGGCGGTAAGGTGAGAAAAATGGGTGACTCATCAGAATAATTTGCGGTATTAAGAGGTTTTATAAGAATTGTTTAGCTTAATGTCACAGAGTTCCCTCAGTGTTGACCTTTCTGGGAAAAATCAGATTTTAGTAGAGCTATAGTAGGGTAGATTCAACACAAAGGGCCTCTTTCTTCATACTGACCTCTTTTTTTCAACAACTTTGATTCCTCTTCTTCGCGTCGCTTATAGAATTCTTCTTTGGTGTGTCAACGGCCCTTGCATAGAAACAGATAGGCACGTTCTTCTCCTTGGTCTCTAGGGCATGTACTCTAGGTCTAAGGGGCATGAACCGAGGATGTATATCTGTTCAAAGTGGCTTCTGGGATCTCATTTAAAGCTCCTTAATTTGATAAATCATGTAAAGTTAGTTTGCGGCCTATCATGTGGTTCTGAACTTCAGGCCAAGACTTGAGGGCATGAAGAACAGCGGTGATGGTGTTATCTAAGGAAATTTGATTAGCAGTAACTAATGGCTGTGTGCTAGCATAAAAAACTTGAGAAATTGGGGAAGCTTTCCCCTTTGATGATTCACATGGCTATAAAGGCTTGATTTTTTTTACTAAGATAGGGTCTGGTCACTTCCAAACTCTTGTACTAGAGCGGTTTTAACCTATGCAAGTCTTGCATTCAAGTAGGTGAGGGATAAGAATTTCTCAGGATTCCTCAAAAAGGCAGAAGTGAATATGCTTCACCGTTTGGTGATTGGAGGCTTCTTCCATACGCTTTCATATAAATTTAAAACAATGTGATGCTCTAATTACTAAGAACAAATTTTTCCTTGAAACTGGGTTTAGAATGGAGCCTGATGGTGCTGAGAGGGTATTGATACCAATCCTGATCATGTGACTAGGTTCAGTAGACACTGATGTGGCATATTTATGGTGAGTTGTTGGTTCATTTGAAAAAATATTTTTCAAGTCGTCCTGTAATCCGTTCCAGCATCGGTTGAGAGTGCTGGCATCTGCTTTCTGCATCATTTGGTCTTTTAGGATTAGATCCTCAGACTCATAGATGGATGACTCAAGCCTCTAGGTTAGTGTATTTATACTCCATATAACCGACCTGTTTATTGTTATATTTCATAAATTCTTGTCCATTCTAAACTTTGTAGTCTAAATCTCCCAGGGTAACATCACGATCGATTGGACTACACATTTAGGGTAAACTCCACATCCTTACGCAATTTCCACAATCTTTTTTGGAGGTTTTGAATCATTCTGAGAATCTCGTCTTGTATGTTATCTTCAATTAAAGGACAATAATCCAGGGGGCAGGTAAGCCCTCTGGAACCCAGTCACCCTTCAGCCTCTTCAGTACCTCTGAGTCCTCTTAGATCCTCAGGGCCTTTGGGGCCCTTCAAGACCATCATCTTCGAAAGGGCCATTTGGTACTTGAGGCACTTCAGGTCCTTCAGTAAAGGCAGCAGTTTTTCTCTGCAGTTGTTCAGCAACGCTTATAATTGATTTAATCATTGCACTAATAACAATTCTAAATCCCGTGTCTAGGTGGCAGCTTTCTATGAGGTGTGCTATATATCTGTATACTTTAGATAACACATTTTATAGACGTTGAGTGAGGTTTATTTCCATGTAAGAAGAAAATTCAGAGTTCAGCAATTATATTTGGTTCCAAGCACTTATTATATGGCAATGGTTATCCCATATGTTCAACAAGTATCCTGAACGTATGTAGAAGCGGCTTTATAAAGATTTGACCAGATTGTAATTGAGGATCTGCATCAATCCTAGTGGCGTAACATCTCCTGGTGTTAAATTCCTACAACATGGAGGAGATGATGGAGGGTAGGATGTACAAACTGGCATAGTAGGGTTCTACCCTAATTTCAGGCTCATTGGTTGTCAAGGTGGCTGAACCTTAGAGTTTTGCAAATATAAGGTGGGATAGTTTAGCTTGTAAACAACTGGAATGATCCTCAGTGGATTAAATTCCATTTGAAAGTTGCTAAATGGTGTTGGCTAAGTTTGTCAATAGAATGTCTATAACTCTCCAGTTCACAGCGTGGTGGTGCATGGTGCATTGGACCAAAGCAAGGGAACTATTCGTCAGTATTATATAAAGATAGCTCCGTAGAGGGTGCTTGAGCTAAAGTGACATAAGGTGAGGGTGGTTAGCACGGTACACGTAAATAGGGATCAAACAAACAGCAAAACTTGGCTGTTCCCCAAAGGGCCGTTCATAACCAAGCTTTGAACAGAGCTAGAGTTTATAGGTGCCCCTTTTTGGAGGGAACCTGAGCGGCCCAGCGGTGTACCTGATGCTGCAGTAATTTTAAGATAAATATTTTGATGAACGTGATGTGAGACCTCCTCAAAGAGGTCTGCGCACAGGTTTGCCCAATTCAACATAAGAAAAACGTAAAACTAACTATAAGTTCTAAAGAAGGGAAGACAACTAACAAGGAAAATTGGTATCAAAGGATCATAATTAAACAAAAACGGGGGTTAATCTATCAGAGAAAGTGTTTCTAAGCTGAGGTGCACCAATAAGCGCACACTTCCATCTGACAGGTTACTATACTTTGAAATTGTCCAAACTCAAGTGATTGATTAAAGTTGAGGCTGATTCATTTGAAAACCTCTTAAACTGAACGGGTTCCAAATCCCCATTCACTGATTAACCAAATTGAGCCATCATCATTTAGAAGATAACTCATCCGTTTTAACGCCAGACCCAAAACAAGGGGCTGGGCGTTATGCACCTCACCTGTACCAACAGGGGAATACCTGGACTGTATCCAGCGTTGGTCCAAGGTGTGCTTTAGGTCAGGAAGATCCTGCAACTTGACCCTTTTACCTCCTGCCGCCCACCCTTGTCCTTGCTGTTGGTGCCCTCAATCAGGTCATGTAAACATGACAATCTTGTCATCTTGATGACAGAACTGAATACGGTTTTGAACAGATAGATTAAATTAGAAGATAGCCTGTAATTATAAGCTCTCTGGTTGTAAAGGCTTTAAATCATTTGTGAAGTACTAATCCATCTGGTAATTGCTTCTCTCCTCATTTGAGGGAGGGGTTTGTTACTAGAGTTATCTTACATGGTTCATGATTGACATTTTCACAAGATACAATAGGAACCCCTGTAGTGAGCACCACGTTTTATCTTTTTTGCAATGAGAAAATTAAATATGAAAATTGAGGTTTCCCGGAGCAGTAAGAAACAGAATTTTGAAGTTCTTCAGGATGTCATTGAAGAGTGGATGGTTATAGAGAGGTGATGGCGAGGCACTTTCACTTATGGAGTGTCCAAATGTTAGCAACTATTTAGAGTACAATAATTATTGTTATGACTATACAACGAGACATAAAATTTTATAACTTTGATAGGGGAATATATACAATTAATTATGTTAATTAAAAGTTCTCGTTATCTATAGGATGGCTCAATGCCCTATGGCAAATAGGGCGCCTGTGTCCTTCTCATTCATAATCTTCATTCCTCATTCAATAAGGAAGTTGATCCATGGTCATCTTAAGGGGTGGTTTCTGCATTGTTTACTCCCATTTTTTAATGCTTCTGGGATGAAACCCTGGATACCAGGATGGAGTTGCATCAGGTTCAATTTCTTTAAACCCTTTACTAACATTTTTTTATGAGCAGAGGCGTATCAGGGACGATACACCTGATTCCTGAAATATTAAAAGATAAGAGGATGGTCAAATAGATTGCCAGTCTTATTTCTTAAATTTATGGCAATTTTTAGTATGAACACCAACAGAGTCGGTGGTGATGCTTAAAGAAGGTATTCTCCTCCCATTATTTTAATGACCTTAGCCCTCTGGGCAAGCGCAACCTTCTCAGATATACAATAAGCCAACATATTATCAATAATTTTACAGTTGTGGCGCAAATTAAATTCCAAGATTATCAGCACTAAGATTTCCACCTTCACCACGCTCCCTGACGCCCACATCCAAGATGAGGAAACCCTTGCTATCTATATTGGCAGTCTTATCTAGGAAGAACTGATATTTTTTTTCTTTATGTAATAATAAACCCCATACCGCCACAACTCCCATGCCCTTGCTCTATGCCTTGGCACATACTTTGCTCTGTAGAAAGAAGCCGCCGCCCTAGCTGAGTTTCTCAATCCCCCTCTCTTTTGCCATGGTTTCATAAGCAGTTTTCACTTTCCCACCTAGTTTCTTGAGTTTTTTTCATTTTTTTTCATTTTGAAATGCTCAATTTGGGTGTTTCAGTTTTTCATTTAAGTATTTATGATTTCATTTTCTTGAAGCTTTGAAATGTCTATCCAATAGTCAGCTTATTTCAAATAAATTATATTGTTTAAAATTTGCAATTATATAAGCTATCTATAGTATTGACATAGTATGTGGTTATATTATCATGGAACTGGCTGATAAAAATAAGACTGTACTGCCAATGTGAATAAGTTCAACTCAAGATAAAACCAAACACCATTGTTATATCCAGCCAAAGTAATTGGTAAACATTGAAAATAATAGTAACTTGAGGTTGGCAACTGACAACGGTTGTGACCAATACTCCTAGTATTATCCATGTTAGTGGAAGGCGCTGCTTATAGTCAAGGGGTGGTGACCCAAAGTCAAGGGCTGTACCATTAAAGACGTTCTTCAGTGGGAGGTGAAAGCCTAGTAAAACCTCTTTGGAAATTGATAATAGGGTTTAAAACTACTTCCAAAAAGATGTTATTGCAGTGCTCTATGGCAGCATGGATTGGGTATAATCAAAGTTGTGGTTGTAATGGTACCCCCATTCTTGAACTGAATGTAACAGCATAGTAACAACGACACTTGTAAAGCAAAAACTGCACAGGTTAAGAGGCTTTCTTAATAAAAATAAATATAAATGCTTACTGATGATGACAAGAAGCTCAATCTGAGCCAATAATTGGATCATCAAATAAAATAACTATTTATTAAAAGTTAGAGAAACGTTGCCTAAAATATGAATATTGAAATACAGACTACCAGATAAGAGAAAACAAGGCCTTTTGATAAAGGGAAATTAGGGTTTTATATGTGATTAATGGCAATCAAATGCCCTTCTATGAATTAACATTGGCCTCAGTTTCCAGGATTCTTGATAAGATTAATTTATATATCAACTTTTAGCATCATAATGCTAATATATTTAACTTCCTAAAGTCTTTAAGTTGCAACAACGCCCTCATGTGTTAGTAACATTTTATTTTATTTTATTTAACCAAGGCAAGCCGACCAGGGGACAGGCATTACCAAAATGTGTAAGTAACATTAAAAGCTACTGGAAATTTGGCCTAGTACTTTAAAAAGTCTGGTCATTGAAGCATTTAAGATTGATCAGCTAGTCAAAATAGGAGCTAAATTAGAACTTCCAATATGGTGGCTAATAGCATCAAAAACTAGCTAAATTAAATTGGAAACTGCACCTAACTAAAATAAAACTCTAATTTCAGAACATATTAGAAATGCATAATCTAGTTAAGATTCAACACATTCCCCAGCTTAAACAAATTATCTTCTTCCCACGTGTAATTTGTTATTATAAATTAAAATTCTCAGTACTTCATAGCTTAATTCGTCATTGCAATATGGCAGTGAGGTCCTTTGCACAACCTCCCTTCTCCAATGGTTGTCAAAAAAATGAAATATATATTGTTAATAAATTAATGTCAAAACAGTATTATAAATAGTCAGCAATTGTCACCAAAGAGATTAATGGCATTAAGACAAACCTAAAATCTGATATTTTGATATAAGTGCAATTAAATATGTAAGAATGATACTATTCCTCAATTTTGTAACTATTTACATGCTCTTGGAAACTTAGAATGCACCCAGTTAACTATACGTCCATCCAAGAGGTCCTCAATGGTATAGGCATCTAATGCCGACTTATAGATGACCTTGAAAAGTCAAAACCAGAGCTTGTTCAGCTTATTTTTGTTAAAAGCGTTGGCGCCATAATAGCTTACCCTTTGCTAATTTTTAAAAAGTTAGAATATCTGGCTTCTTTGAATTTTCATTTTCTTTTTCATTATTTTTTTTCGTAATATTATTGACATAAGTGGATGATTGCAACCCTATTAACACTCTCGTCAGGCTCTCTAAGTACTCTAAGGCATCATTTCTGAACTGAGCTCAAGAGCAGATTATAAAATGGCAGTAATCAGGGCCATTATCCATTAAGTAGTTTGAATGGTGATTTACCAGTTGAAAAATGATAGCTAATTATAGGATAATGTTGCTGAGTATAAACAAGATACTTAGCTGTAAGGTTTGTCTGCTACAAACTTCTTCAATTTAGTGGCTAAAGTACTATTTACTATTTTGACCATTCTATCTCTTTTTGAATGGTAAGGCGTTGTTATTACTCCTTTTATCTTAAAACTCATTTAACCTAGGTATAATGTGAGTAGTAAAATTGCTTCTATTATCCATTAAAATAGATAGAGGACTTACATGCCAATATATTAATTGCTTTATTATAAACTTACGTAATTCTGGCAACTACTTTGGCAAAGATATGCGTCTCTACCCAATGAGCCATATGATTAATAGATATAATAATGTGTTTTCATTTTCAGTGCCCATATTTAGGGTCCTATTACATCAATAAGAATTTGTTACATGCAAAAACAGGCTTCACTAGCCAAAAGGTTGGTTTCTTTCTTATAGGGATCGTATGTCTGGCACATTTTAAAATAAACTATAGTCTTTGTGACGCAAAAAATTAAGGTAATCACAATGGTATTCTTGATAAACATGATCTAATGTCTTTTGTAACCCTCAATTTCTTGTCAAATAATTAACTGCTTTGATAAAAGCAGTTTATTCAGTAGGCTTTGGAAACATTAGGTATTTCCCAATAATTTTGAATAGTTGACCCTTAAAAACTATTGCAGTTTCCATTCCTTATTCAAGGAATACTAATATCAGTGTTAATTGGTCTTCAATGTTTCCAGTTATCACTTTATTATACAGTTTGTTTTCTTTGCTTTGAAGGACTATAATTGCTGGCAAACATGATAGACCATCTTCATTATAACATATAGTTCCATAGCAGTCTACAATGCTGCAATTGTACGCTTTCATTTTTTTAGTACTAGATGGTCTGTACGCTTTCATTTTAAGGACCAAAGGACTAGTATTACTTTTAAACTTTTAAAATTATGCAGACATTTAAGTGAGAAATGGTCCGTCACTATCAAAATGTAACCTTTGAATATAAACTCTGAACTGCTTACAGTCCTAAATTATGACAAGATATTCACATTCTGTCGCAATATAGTTTTGCTCATGTTTGAATAGAGTTTGCTTCACATATGCTACAGGGTGTTCATTGCCAATTTCACTACTTGACTTAATATGGCACTACTCTGTTAATGATGCATCTGTTTGTATAATGAACGGTTGATCAAGTTTTGTATTGCAAAATAGGTTTCATCATTAAGTACATTATAAGTGCATTAAGAGAGTTCTGGGTTTCATATATTCCATTTAAGGCCTTTCTTGTAGTCCTTTAATAGTTGGAAAAGTGTCTCATATATGGAAGCAAAGTTTATGATAAAAAGATGATAATAACCAATCATGCCTAAAGCTTACACATCTTATATTTTTTGGCTGTTACATGGCTTTTATAGCCTCAACTTTAGTTTTGATCGTGTAGTCTGTTGGCATCTTTAGTATATCCCAAATGTTCAAAACCTTTATAGAGAAGTGACAATTCTGAGAGTTTTTTGGATTATATGCTAATAATCTCTTGAAAACATCTTCCAAATGTTTTAGGGGATATGTAAAAGTGTAATTATGTAGTGATAGGTATCTTTTCTCAATACTTCACAGGTTCAAGTCGGACATTCCAACTATAACTTCTTACATATATAATGACTACGCAGAGAAGGTCTTGATTCTTTAGGATAGGTAAACTATGCTAATTCTACACAAATAAAAGACAAGATTTAATAAATAGCGATCTTCTATTTAACATGAGCAGAATATTACTTTAGTTAAACTATCTCATTCAGGAAGAAGTAGTTCTCTCACAACGAGGATCATAAACTATTATATAATGCAATTGTGAAAAGGGTTTGTAGGCTGGAAAAAAGTTTAAATGGATGTCAAAGGACGATGTCAATTCAATCAATTTTCTAAGAAAAATCTAATACTGCAGTTATGATTGAGTTAAATTCCCAATTATAAAATTGGGAATAAAGTCAATTGATTAACTAACACCTCCACCCTTGAATTTTTTTTCTCTAGATCTTTGATGGGGGTTGTCATATATACAATAAAGACAGAAAATTTCTTGGCATTAACATGGTTGACCATTAGGCAAATGATTAGGCTCAAAATGGTGTATGCTTCAGTAGAAACTCATTCAATTACAACATACAGTCCTTGCCATATAGTAACCAACTAAAGCAACCTGATAAATCCATAAAAATTACAGTAAGCAAACTAATGGCTGATGATGCGTGGCAGCTCCCCCTTTTGGGTTGGGCACACTATAGATAAAAAAACAAACTAATGGCTGACTACAAATATTGTCACAATAAAACGATGAAATCATTCTTCCTCTAATTAATTTAACAGGATAGCGCTGCGTCATAGGCTTCATTATGAATCTCATGAGGGGTTATACCAGTCAGTCAAAATATCCGATGTCCAAACTTCACCCTCATCAGTAACAATGGAAATGTAGTGGGGGCGGTAACCTTGGCTGTTGACCGTATAAGAGCTGGAAGGGTTATTATCCTTTAGAGCTATGGTGATTGATATTGTATGCAAAATGGTTGAGTTTACATATATGGCCCATTGTAAAGTAGAATTGCTAGCAAACTTCTAGAGTTTCAGGAAT
Source organism: Massospora cicadina (assembly GCA_022478985.1). Taxonomy (NCBI): domain Eukaryota; kingdom Fungi; phylum Entomophthoromycota; class Entomophthoromycetes; order Entomophthorales; family Entomophthoraceae; genus Massospora; species Massospora cicadina. The sequence continues at coordinate 174,849 of JAKSZP010010587.1, forward strand.
GTATTTGGTGTGTTCCACCATACTGTTGGTTTATGGATGATATTGAATACTAAGACCCCCAGTTTCCCATTAGCTCATTTAACTTAAGAACAGCTCATAAGGTGAAATTAGTGGCATTGTCCATAAGATAAACTGAGGTCAGCCATAATAGTGTATTATTTGCTCCATTATAACCTTTGCAGTGGATATTTCTATGAGATCACTGGGAGGCTGCGCCTTGACCACTTAGTGAGATGATCAACGGCTACTATGATGTATTTAAAGTTAAGGACGCTAGTTGGGAAAGGTCCTAGTTAATTGATAGACATTGAGTTCCAGGACCAATTAGAGTTACCCAACCAATAAGTAGTTACGGGCATAAAAAGCTGTGCTTGACATTTTTTATATTTTATTAAAACACTATAATGGCAAATCATTACAATTAACACTAATACCCATTTTGATTTTTTATAAATTCATACCAAGCTACATGCCCTACACAACGATGGGTTTGCATGATCATCTCTTGGAGATGAGGGTGGGGGTACAGCATCTGGTCATTCCCCACAATTTCATATAGTCTTTCATCACAAATATTCGTGTTCTTCATGTGCTGGTCTAGGATGTAGCGAATCACAGGCTTCTTGTCAGCATAATTATTTGCTTTCATCTTTTCAAATAGTTGTCCTCAAAAGGATTGAAGATGCAGTAACAGGAAGTTAAAAACCCAGTTGGCATTCTGATGGGTATTCCTTGAGCAATAAACTATCTTGTAGTTATGATCCTGTAATTTCAAGGCCTATCATTCTAGCTTATCCTCAGTTTCTCTGAGACTACATAACCATCGTAAGGAATCATGGTCATTGATTGTTTTTACATGAGATCATGTGTTTAGACTTGGAGCTTTTTATTAGCGTAAATGATGGCTAAACATTCTTACTAAGTTACCGCGTAACTATGTTCATGCTTGTATAAAATATGTCTGCAGGAAGTTACTAGATGCTCTTCCCTATCCTCCCCTATCTAGGAAAGTATCTCACCTATAGATGTGAGGGATGCATAACAGCACTATAAAAGTCTGTTTAAAGTTAGGGTATCTCAGAACAGGGGCTTCAGTCAAGGCTTTTTGTATCTGGATAAAAGAGACTTTTGCATTCTTCTGACCACTGGAATGTAATTCCTTCTCAGAGTAAATGATTTAAGGGCTTGCCAAGTTGTGCAAATCCAGATATGAATCTGTTGTAATCACCAACAATTACAATGTATACTTGAATACATCGCTTACTTTCAGACTCTCTCATGTGATTGATGGCCTCAAGCTTTTAGGATTGTGGCCATATTACTCAATTGTCAACAATGTTCCAGACATTACATTTGTAACTTAAAACTGTCACTTACTATAATTAAGCTTTTTAAGAGCTCAGACTAACCTTTGAAAGAGTTCTTCCAAATGCGCTAGATGTTGGGTAACCGTTTTTGATGACACTATTATATTTCAAGGTAAACTAAAACGAATGACTTCTTCAAATCTCCCATGATAGTGTCCTTTGCTGCTGGAAATTAGCCTTCACGTTTCACAATCCTTTGGAGTTTTTGAGTCAGCCGGAATGACACTTGAAATGTAATAATTTCACATTTTCTGGTCTACAGAAGGCAGGTCAATCTTCCAGTACCTGCTGATGAGATATAAAGTGGTAAAATATTTAATTCCATAACTGATTAAAAAGCATCATCTATTTTAGATAAAAAAGAATACTTTTTATATATGCTATCTAAATGTAATTAATCTATGATGACTCTATTAGAGTCATCTTTTTTTAATTATGAGCACTTGACTGACACAAGGGTTGTGCAAGGGCTTTATTATCCCCTGACGTAAGAGCTTCTCAAATCCTTTTGCACCTCCTTATTAATCTCCTTAATTTTTTATATCAGTCGTGAATGGATGGCTTTGCATCCCCAGTGTCAAATTGTTGCTGGATTCCTATTGCACATCTAATGTCATAATTGTCTGCTTCCAAAACTTGGGCGTTGTTTTGTATAAGAGACATCACTTGTCTTTCTGAACCTCAGTTAGTTCTTTGAGTTGCTCACGAGTAACAACTGAACAATCCACCAGATCTGGCTCAGGTAAACCATAATCTGTTGAGTTTCTGAACTCATATACTTCCCAAATAATTTAATAAAGTGATATTTATGAATTTGATTTTTTTTAATCTCTTGACAAACATTTTGGAGGCAATTGGATTGTAAAGTAATACCTTTATTTGGACGGCCAAACGAGATTATGCCAGGAGCTACAAAATGCTCAGTCCTTGACTGTTTCCAAGGAAAAATATCTCCTGCAAACCTATAAATTAGATTTAATTTCTTTCTTGTGGACACCACTCTCTGTTCAAAGGTATATAAAACAATAAATGAAAGCTCTGAGGGGTATGCTATTATTTGTAAAATGGTGGCAAGAGGTGGAAGACTTTTGGACCAACTTGTTGATAACAGTGTCAGATATCTAGATATCAAACATGATGGGAAGAATATCGACCATTCAATTCTTATAACCAAATCAATGCCTAGACCCAATGAGGGGGTATATTTGGTTACAATAAATCACCTAGAAAATATGGTGATTGGTATACTTCAAATCGATCTTAAAATCCGTCAGACCAAATTGAGCCTAAGATACCTCAAGTTGAAATCCTGCCTAATTGAAATGAAGGATAATCAGTAGGTCAGGTGACCACTACTCAAAGTAGCACTTGAGGCAGTAAATTAAGACAAACCTCCAAAAGGTTAAGAATAAAGAATCTGCCAAATATCAACCTATGTGATACCAAGCCTCATTTGACTTAGGTATTAAAGTTAGAATTTTGCCCTATCAAAAATATGCTACAATGGCATTACGCCATCTGGAATGCACCGCCTGACCAAGAGCCTCCCTTCTGTAAATCCTCCCTCTGTTAATCTTAGTAAACCTTTTCCTCTTAGGGTTTATATTGTTAAATATGGCAAACAAAAACCCATAATCTATACTATAATAAAGTTACGTCACCAATTCTATATCTCGTTTTGGTACTTGACTTCAATACATTTATTTTGCCATACTTACCATAGGATGGAGAATCTAACTGATGGAACATTGGTGGTGATTTGGCACCCTTTAAAATACACTTGTCATTCATCTTAGTAGGCTACAATTATTGGCTGTCAAAATCCTTGAGCATAGCACCATCAAGCTCAAAAATAGAAGCCCAGCAGGCTGTCGCTCACTACATGAGCTCAATGATGCTAAACAATACCTGCAACTAACTGATCGCACCATGGAAGATAACATGATTGATAGTGTCACCCGCTGGGTACACAACAGGAATTGTGAAGAAGATGATTGAATAGGAATTCTATCAATCATTATATTTGAAGTTCAAGAAAATCTTATGAAAATTCCTGAATCTCGTCATCTTGCTTAAATCCAATGAAGGAGTTTGAGAGCTACATTTTTAATCAAAAATCTATGATAAAGAGCCAGCTGCAAAAGTCATCCGTCGTGGACAGGACATTAATGAACCTGTATGAATCCAGTGCTCTCCCAAAGAAATAAGGATCAAGTGTAAATCTATCTCACTATATTAAACTAACTTTACACCCTTCACTTTAATATTTTGAACTTACTATGAGTCCATAAAGAGGAGCTCCACCATCATATCAATACCCAAGAGGGCTTAGGATGGCCTATGAGCAGTATATAATTTAGCATTACAAAGTACAGGGGACATAAGCCAGTTGAACAAAATTAACCATTCCTATATTATTCAGCTCCACAACCAATTGGAGACTATTGATTCCAGTGTTATCAAGTATGTGGAGGAAGCCATCTCCTTTAAAAGGCCATCTCAGAGTCAAAAGGTAATACCAGAAAATTACTCAATGCCTTCACTGAAGAGCTTAATGACAATTTAGTTAAGCTCATAGCAAAATGTCAGCTCAAGCTTCTACTAGCCACCATTAGGAAGAGGAACAGATTAAGCTCCTCCAGGATCAGCTAGAGCAAGCTTTACACCGCTTTAATGAGTTAGAGGCCCATTGAACCTCTGAGACCTCATCAGTAGCCCAAAATATTATTTCCAGAGTGATCCATGTTGAACAGGATTTAGCATCATGTGAGACTCATGAGTATACTCTTTTTATTAATGAGAGACTTAACAAATTGGCGAGAGACTTGAGAGGCAAATTCCCCAGTCAAGAAGATAACGACCAAGTCTACCATCGCCTCAACAAATATAAAATTGGCTGTTACTCTCACAGAATGGCTGAAAGCCAAGGCTGACAAGCCCCCTCAAACACTGAATATAGAGATGAAGGAAGACATGAATTGGTGCATTGATTATATTAGAGGATGATTACAAGCTTTAGTTAATATAATGCTCATCCACTTGCCAACAAATTCACAATCTGGACATCTGCATTAAGAACTTAAAGGATGATAAAGTTGTTCTCAAAGGAAGAATTTACCTATTGGATTTCAAGCCAAATCTTATTATGGAGGAAATGGAGCAATATTTAAATCCCTTACAGGAACAAATACGTCAACTCAAATGGCAAGTTGAACAGAGTGACGTATGAACTGAAAAGATTGAATCTGAAGCTCCTGGGGTACACGTCGTTACAGGAGTAGAGGCCACTACCTCTTTTTTAGCACTAGTGGTGCCCAACCCAAAAGGAGGAGCCGCCATGCATCTTTATTTGCAAATAGTCAAACAAAGGGATTATTAGAAATAAAAAAAACCTAATATGGCACCTCAGCTAACAATTAGTAAGCCATATCAGAAGGAGAGGGAGCTTTGGGGAAACTTTTTCCCTGCACCCACTTTGGCTGGTGGACCATGGCGGACAGCATTGGGGTGGGAGCATCAGCAACATGGGGCATAAGGTGGTATAGTTGTGGGTTTTCTTCATTAATGAGGCTAGTGGTGCCCATTGCCTCAACGTATTGAGCAAGTTGATGCTCAGCAAAAGTGATGAGAGCTGGAACATAAGTGAAAGACTTGATGCGCAGGCAGGTTTCAGGATAATCAGGGTTAAAAGGAGAAGTTTTTGCGACATCAATGAAAGTACAGCTTCCACCATAAATGAGCTCCTCAATTTCATAATTTGCATCTTCCTCAAAATCATGAGGGAAATTGGGGATTGGAATACCCTCCAACAGGGGTTCCATTGCCCCATGGAGTTGCTGGTGGAGTAGGGTGTTGTCAGGAGCTGAAGCAGCTTCAACTGCCATTTTATTTATATTTTTATAAAATGGGATAACCGTTTTTAGGACAAAAACGGTGGGGCGCAGTTCAGGAGGATTGAATAAAAACTCCTCCAATGCAAAATCTGGTTTAACGTTATATGACTAGTCATTTTTGTCAATCCAATCAAGGCACTTGAAAGGATTCGACTTGGCTAATGCTGGCCCAGCCACCAGAGTTGGCAATTTGGCTGCACCTGATTGGCTGCAAACTGTTGACCATGGCAGCTCAGCTGATACTGTTTCAGCCATTGGCTCAGGTTGGCATAGATTGACTGATTTTTTAAAAAATTTTAAAATTTTGATTGGCTGAGGCTTTGGAAGCCAGGCCAGCATTTGGTGAGGTTGGGAGTGGGAGAATCGAGCCCCACTCAAAAAATTTGGGTGCAGAAGCAGCTGAGTTGACGCCGGAGGGGGGAGCAGCAGAAGTGACGGAGGCAGAAGCCTAGAGGCCACTACCTCAAATTCTACGTTCAAGGATAAGTTTACACCTGGCAAAGGGAGTATTTCATATTTCAACAACATCTTTTAGCTGCGTTGGAAGTTGTGACTGAACATCAAAAGGTCAAGCATATTTTGTCTTGTTTAAACTGTATGGCTCAAGAGGTTATGGTAACTTACATGGATGGTTTGCATAAAGGGATTGAAGTTAATCTAGCGCTCATCAAGGAGTTTGGATCCAAGCAGAGACTGAGTATGAAAAAAACAGACCTTATGAGAATTCCATTATGCTGAAATGAAACACTTGCTGAATTCTTCGATTGCTTTAATATAAAGGCACAAATGCTGATGACCTTAAAAATGCTTACATTGGATGATGCCGTAGTTTCCATCATTGCTGGTTTACATAAGAACCCTGACCTATCCATGCACATTATGTCTGTCAAATGAAGCTTTAATTCCGTCTTAGATATTAAATAAGCCCTAATTTAGGTGGTAAAAATACGCAAACCATAGACGCATAAAAGGCCTCCAAAAAACTATAGTTTATACCGTGGAGGAAGCAAAACCTAATTAGGAGGAGAAGCCAAGATGTAACTACCTTAAGAAGAACTGCCATGCTGAAGATATGTGTTATAAGAATAAACCTGCCCTTGCCAAGCAGGGTAATGGAAGGTCAGCTTAGTGTCAGGTACCTCTAAAGCTGAATGACCCAAAGTAACTGTTGGGATTTGACCTGCTTCCACTCAGCCCCAATTGTATTTCCCTACCTCTGATACCTCTCCAAAATTCCTCTCACCTCATTGGAGCATTATTCTCCGCCACCTAACCAATTTGTCAAAGGAAAGTCTGCCGTTGACTCCACCTCTGATCAACTTCAGGGTGCTGAAGATCTTGCTGGTGGAGGACGTCATTATCCTGAAAGAACTAGGACAAAGGCACAGCCTATAAATATCCGCTCCTTTAACTAAATAAAGTTACATTTTTACCTCCAATTCGTTCTTGATTTTGCATATTTCTAGATCCTCTGTTTGCAAGCTCCTCTCTGACCATTGGCATCATAACCACCAGTTATATTACATTAGGTACCTTGGCACCTATTTCAAAATATTATAGCAACTCACTGGCTCCTACATAAAGGATTCCCAGCTCTCCCTGCTATCAACTATCTGCGGGACATTTTATACCATTCATTTTGGTACGCTTTGGAGGAACTATTACCCACAGATACCCTATCCTGACAAGATAATTGGTGCTTTCTGCCAGGTCCTCTCCCGAGCTACCTGGTGAAAAAATATATTCACAATGGATGATTCCCACCAAGACTCTACTTGGCCACTTACTGAAATATACAGTTTCACTCAATGGGTAACTTCCAATGGAAACAGCGACCCTGAGAACAATGAACCCAATATTATGCAATTCTATGCTACATTCAATATCTCTATTATTACCCTTGAACCCCAGAACTTTCGTTTTCAGCCTACAGGTGTTGCTGATACTATTCATAAATTACTTTTATGTGCTCTTTTCCCCAGAGATCGCTCCCATCTTAACTAAGCATATTCAGTTCCTGATAATATGCGAGCTCTACATGAATCTGCTGACTTACCCATCCCAGAGATAGGAGTATCTCACATGGAGCAATATTTGTGATGGTTTGCGCACCCAGCCATTCACCATTATGTTCAAATGATGGAAATCCACCATCAGGAAATTTTGAGATAGTTTACCTTGCCACAAGAACTACACTCCTATCTTTTAAGATTTTACAACTCAGCTTCTTCAGTTGTAATAGATAACTGTGAGGCCATTCTTGAGAATCACAACCAACTTATTTCTAACAAAACCTAACTCTCCCAACTGGACGTGAAAGTGGCTAGCCTTCTTCACGAGGAAGTAGCTACACAATTTACTGAAACCACCACGATTATTGAGAGTCAGTTTCAACAATCCATTAACAATCTCGCCAGCTAACTTAATGCTTTTATCAAAAAAACTTTAGAATGAATGAACCAGATTGAAACAGCACTCCAACCTGCATTTGATATCTCAGGCATGCATGGAACTCTGGGGCATCCTGGTCCTGTAGGTCCCCCAGGGAGCGGGGATCAATTTTCCCACATGGGGGATGGGGCCCCCTGGTCTTGATGTGGGTGAAGGGCCACCTGTGCCAACTGGCCCCCTGGCTATGGGCATCTTGGTCCTCGTGGGCCCCCCAGACTTCCTGGACCTCTTGGGCAACCTGGTTCTCCTTGTCCTCCCGACTGACTGTGCATTTACCTTCCCCTCCAGAGGATCCTTCTATAAACAGCCGCCTTCTCGCTCTAGAACAAGACCTTGAAAATATTGCTTGAAGCTGTTGGCTATATTGCTCTGAGGACCTATTGATTAAAACCTTACTATCGGTGCAATTAAGGAATGGTTAAACAACATATACCATCTTTATGCTTTCCTCACTGCAGATTTAACTCATCAAAAAAATCATTAGGTTGGAGCAAGACAATCATGAGCTCCGATCCCTAATTCAAAATTAATGTGTCAAAATGGAATCATAATGAAACAAACTTCAACAAAGGTGTCTACTGATTCCCTAATTGCCCAAATTGGGGCTCAAGATGATCTGAACATTTTTCAACAACAAGCTGATTTAAATCGAAATCTTGTGCCTCCTTCCAAATCAGGGCTATCCAAAATTAATTGAACTAGCCCAGTGGGCGTTAGTGTTATCTTAAATTCCATGGAAACTATTTCCAAACCCTCTTATAAAGACAAGTTCACCCTGGTGGAAGGAAGTATTGCTTCATTTCTTTATATTTTTGAGAGCGCTATGGAGGAAGCTCATGACCGTCAAAAAGCTAATTACTTACCCCCTTGCCTTAGTAGATCCGCTCAAGAAATCATGGTACCCCACCTCATGCGATGCAGTACTTGGGCTGAGGTGAAGGCCGCACTTATCAAAGAATTTGGTAGTGATCTCACCTTGGCAAATCAGAAATAGCCTTTATGAGTATTAAGTTAAGACGTGGCAAATCTCCCGCTGAGTTTGCTACTCAATTCTAAGCTGAAGCTTAAGCGTTGGTTACCAATAACCACCTTACATTTAATGATGCTTTTGGTGCCATCCAGTCCGCTTTAGAGTTCAATTTGAAGTTCCATCTCCACTTGACTTCAGTGAAAAAATTTTAATTCTATTTTAGATATTTAGTATACCCTTCTTGAAATTCCTGCCTCTTAGTTAGTGCCACTCCTGCTTCCGCTTCAGCCTCACATTCTCAAATCCTCAAATCCTCAAATCCATGTGGTGAATAATAATGAGTCTAGAAAAATTGGGCTTGACCCAACTGCACCTATTGTGGCCGTTACAACAACACCATTCAGCATTGTTGGACGAAAATTGCTGATGAAAAAGCAAAAGAGGGGTCAGCATAGGGTGAGAGGCTCCCTATTCTGATGACTTCACTGCGCCTCAAAAACAATTGGTTCATACCGTTTCTGCTGATCTTGTTGGCCTTAGTGCTCCTGAAGAGGAAGCTCCTATTGAGCCTTCAATTGATAATATACCTAGCAAATTTCTTCCTATCCTCTTTTTAAGCCAGCCCCTGCATATATATATTCTATCCCAGCCCTGTGGGGAGTGACGGTAACCTGTATTAAATTGGTGGTACACAAAGTGAAGGTTATTGCTATTGTTGACTCTAGCTCTCCTATTAACATTATCTCTTCTTGACTAATTAGAAAAGTTAAGATTCAGCCTGATCTTAAACATTTTTTAGAATACGGGACAGCTAGTATCACATATGCTTGAGCTATAGGTGCTTACTCCCATTTGTCCCTAAAGCTAGGTAATCTACAGCTCTCTATCCCTGCTGTAGCCTTGGATAATAATATCTACGACCTCCTATTAGGCACTGGGTTCCATATGTAACATGTTGCTATTATTAACTTCAAGGATAACTTTTATTTCTATATTAGGATACCATGTTCCATTACTTTTATTTTATGCTCTTAAGGAAAAAGGGGAGCGGAAGTTGAGGACGTGCCTGCTCAAGACTCCTGCCTCAGTTGAGCATTTAGAATTTTGTGTGTTGGGGTCCAAATTTAAGTTACCCCCTCCCATGGTTGAGGTTGAGAAGGGAATGCCTTTACATTCTCCCAACGTCATTACCATACCTCTGCAGGCCCAAATCCTGATGGACACTGAGTTCCATTTGGTTCCCCCTCCTGATCATTTGCTCAAGATCTCTAGTTTACCTAACCTATCTGTATTTGAAGATCTCCCCTGTCCAGGGGCTTTAGATCCCGCTTACCAAGGCACTGTCGCTGTTCTTCTAGCCAACCTTTATTGGTCTCCTAAAGTCATTGAGCCAAATCAAACAATTGATTATGTCCGCCTCTTGCCTTATGACTAGGTGATGGAGGCTCATGGCGTTAAGACCCTTCATGATTCTGATTTATAGGAGCCCTCTGTCATTGCTGAAATGCCCATACAATTCAGTTCTGATTTGTCAGCTGAGCAAAAAATGATGCAGAAGCTTTGATCGATGAGTATTCAGATATCTTCTCCTCTGGTCCCCACAATTATGGCCATATGCAAGGCGTACAACACTAAGTCAATACTGGAGATTATGCTACTTCTTGCTCTTAACCTTATCAAAAATCAAAAACTGAAGAAGCCCAGGTTACCCTTGAATTAAAGCAATTGCTCGATGCTGGCCTCCTATAATCCTCACATAGCCCCTAGTCATCCCCTCTCCTGTTGATTATGGAAAAAAGATGGGAGCCACCATGTTGTTATATACTATTGATAATTAAATTATATTATGAATAAAAATCTACCATTTATCCTACATTTACAACTCCTTGCGATCCCTATCTGGCTCAAAATATTTTTCTGCGATGGACCTAGCCAGCTGCTACTGGAAGATTGATCTTTCCACTGAGGATCGTGCCAAGTGTGCCCGCATCTCTAATTAGGGATTGTTTGAGCCCACTCATATGCTGCAGGGATTATGCAACGCTCCTGCCATCTTCCAACGTGCTATGGACCAGTTGTTTGGGGACCTTAAACCCATGTGTGTGTTGGTCTACCTCGATGATGTCACCATCTTCTCCCAAACTTTGCTCATCTTGGGAATCTTTGACAGGTATTCAGGCAGCTATGAGAGGCCTCCTTGAAACTGAAACCTTCTAAATGTAAATTTTTTGAATGAGAAATGGAATTTCTACACACAAGGTGACTAGCAAGGAATCCTCCCCATCCTAGATAAGGTCTCTGCCATTGAATGCATGCCCGCTCCAAAATGTTATTAGACATCCAAGTCTTTTTGGGTATTTTGGGCTACTACCGCCAGTTTATCTTTCACTTCGCTGACCTTGCTGAGCCCTTAGTTGATCTCCTACACAAAAATGTACCCTTCTTTTAAGGCCTTGAACAGCAACAGTCCTTTGATTCCCTACGCACTGCCTTGTTATCAGCTCCCATCCTAATACATCATAACTTTGAGCAACCTTTTGTTCTCTTCACTGATGCCAGTGACACCGCTGTGGGCACTATCCTTTCCCAGTTTGACACAGACCAAGTTTACCATCCGGTTGCTTGTTTTAGCAAGACATTAACCAAGGCAGAGCTGAAATACTTGGTAACTGAACATGAGTTCCTGGCAGTTTTACTTGCTTTAAAACACTTCTGCACCTATTTTTATAGTAAACATTTTTTAGAATTGTTACCAATCATTCCTCCCTTCATTAGCTTTGTCAAATGAAAGATCCTGATGGGAGGTTATCTCGCTGGGCCCACAGCTCCAAAATTATGATTTTTTATAGTTCACCGAGCCAGCGCCATTCATCAAAATGCAGATGGATTATCCCTCCTCCCTTTTTCATGTAACTATCCCCAGAAGAGGATCGACTTTTTGAGCTTCTCCCTCACCATGGTTGTGGCCTCAAGAATCTCCAGACATACAAGCCCAATTATAGAAGATGGCTGTTTACACTAAAGTTGTTGATGGAGCTTTAATAAAATAGGTTGGCACTTCTTTACTGCCCTATCTCCGCCCTTCGCTTCATACTAAACTATCATGGAGGCCCATAAAACCCTTGGGCATGGGGCTATAAAGAAAACCCTTGAGTGGCTAAAAACCAAATGCTACTGGGAGAATATGGCCGAGTCAATTCATGATGTTTTGAAAAACTTGATTACCCTTCTGTTCCTAGGATAAGTCTAATCCACACTTTAAATTTGAGCTTGTAGCCCTGGGGCCCCTTTTTGTACTGTTAACATTGATGTCATAGGGCCATTTCCTGTGGCGGTTTTTGGCCATCGCTATATTATAACTTCCATAAAATCATCCAACAAAGTGGGTTGAGGCTACTTCATTTCCTCAATCTACTTCCAGAGCTACCACCCTCTTCTTATATTGACAAGTATTCTCCCATCATGGTTGCCCATGGGTACTCTTATAAAACAATGTCACAAGTTTTATCTCTTCTATAGTTCAGGAATTAACTTCTCTGCTAGGTATAAAGCACCTCTTCACGACACCATATCACCCCGCCACCAATGGATGGTAGAGCGTGCTAATGGTACCTTAATTTGCATTCTAAGAAAGTTGGCCGCTTCTGACCTTGTGCATTGGAATGATTTTCTCCCTAGCGCCTTATTGGCCTATCGAGTTAGCTACCACAGGATAATTAAGATGTCCCCTTTCCAAGCCCTATATGGGCGTGATCCGCTGTTGCCTTCCAGCCATTACCCTATACTCAAAACAGCTAATCTAAACAATGTAGAGCTTACCCTTCGACGGTTAACTGATAAGATCATACATCTCCAACCTATGGCTAATGAATCTATAAAAACTACCAATTTTAGAGAAGGCATCAAGCTAATGAGCGCCGACCTACTCCCCTGAATATTCTTTAGGAGATTTAGTCTTATTCTACCACCATCGCCCTGAGGGTAGGAACCACAAACTTGCCACTTCTTGGTCTGACCCTTATTGGGTAATACACCGCAGGGGGCCCAAATACTCTATTTCTGCTACTGGTACTGGCACTGTAGTTCATCGTCCATAGCCGTTTTCTGTGCAAGTACCATCCCCCTCAGAAAGATCTTGAGGGGGGTATTGTTGGGATTTGACCTGCTTTTCACTCAGCCCCAATTGAATTTCCCTACCTCTGATACCTATCTGAAAATTTCTCTCACCTCATTGGATCATTATTCTATGATAACTAACCAATTTGTCAAAGGAAAGCCTGCTGTTGACTCCCCCCTGATAAACTTCAGGGTGCTGAAGACCTTGCCGGTGGAGGACGTCGTTACCTTGAAAATACTAGGACGAAGACACAGTTTATAAATATCCGCTTCTTTAACTAAATAAAGTTATATTTTTAACTCCAGTTTGTTCTTGATTTTGCTTATTTCTAGAGCCTCTGTTTAGTGAGCTCCTCTCCAGCCATTGGCATCATGGCCACCAGTTTTATTAAAATAGGTCCCTCGTCATCTATTCCAAATCTTATAGCAACTCACTGGCCCCTACATATAGGATTCCCAGCTCTCCCCGCTATCAACTCTCTATGGGACATTTTATACCATCCATTTTGGTATGCTTCAGAGTAACTATTACCCTCAGCTACATTATCCCAACAGTACCTGAAGTATACATTGCTGATCAATCATCTTGATTACGTTGAGAATGACCCCAACAATAGATCGGTGTATCCCCCCTTTAGGTTGGGACCACCTAGCGCTAAAAAAGAGAATGACCCCAACAATAATTCTGTAGGGTCATTGGGACACTGGTTTTATTTTAGGTTATCCTCTGAGCTCGCTATTTTGGACCATTTAAACACCAAGAATATTGATGACTCCCAGGTTCCTGAATTTACTTCCCTCAGTCCGGTTACTGTATGTCCTGGGATAATCAATACAGCTAGTGATGTTGATAAGTACCTTTCCCTATTGCTCTGACCCATCTTGAGCGTTCATAGTCTACTGGAAATCAAGAAGAAGTATCCCAAGACTACCTGTAAGCTCAATGTAACATTTAACCTTAAAGAGGTGTTAGTCCTCTTATAAGAGTTTGAGGAACCATTACCAAAGTGTAAGTGGTGTCTAAAGGGTCTGAGTCTAGATTAACTTATTTATGAGATCAATTTTAATGTTGTCTCATCCCAACTAATCAAGAAGACCAATATCGCCCTAGTCAAATTTTACACTCAGAAATATAGCACCTCTGGTCCAAAGAACACCGAGGTGAAGGTGCATATTCATCTTTGCCAATCTAAGTTGTTAAGTTAGTTTTTTCATCTCCTGCAGTTGCCCTAGACAACAGTCAGTAATAAGGACTTATTGGGACGTAGTTTATTTAATACTAAGGAGTTATTAATTGAAAGAAGAATACTTATAAATCCTCAACTATAAAGTTCCCCTTGTACTAGATAATAAAAACTCCAACTAGAATAATTACTCTTGTCTTGTTGATTACCCTGTTTCCGCTTTTTACTTTGTTCTATTCTACCTCTGAAAGAATCATGAAAAGATTACCAGCTCAGTAGATACAATAGAGGGCATACCATCTTATGCCACCTAGGAGGTCAAAATTAAAGAAGGTGAATAAAGAGTTGTTTCCATCAATATAATCCTGATTTTACCACAAAATTCTAGCTACATATCACTAGTGTCAATGGAGTAAGTAGGTTTGAACTAATAGTTTTATCAGGAATCCATGATCCAGCTTATCAGCGGCCTAATGAGATACTTTTGGGTTCTTAAACAACAAAGTTATTATAATCAAGATCACCAAAAATTGGGAAAGGACATTTACTTCCCATTGACGAAAACAACAAGGTACATCTATGCTACTCACAATGAGTTTAACTACCCAATTATAAATTTAATTTATGCTATCTCTCAAGTCCAAGTATCTAATAAGTTAAATCAGGAAGAACTTGAGAAAGTGCATCAACTAATTGAAGATTATCAAGATCTTTATGTCAGATGTCAAATTTGTTCACAAGAAAGACTGGAATCATAGTATTGACGTTGAAGATTCCACCCCTATCTGATAGAAGCCATATAGGAAGTTGAAGGTTGAGAAGCAGTACATGTAGACCAAGCTCAATCAATCATTGGGTGTTGTCTTACTTAATCCCTCCCAAAGTTCATGTTTTTCCCACAGTTACTTAAAAAGAAGAAGAATAATGGTCACATAATATAGATGGATTACTGGAAGCTAAACAGGATCACTAAGAAGTACTGCTATCCAATTTTACGTATTGACAATGCTTTGGCTCAACTCTCCATTTCAAATTTTATATCTATAATGGACCTCATTAGCAGTTATAAGCAGATGGATCTATCTCCAGAAGACCAAGAAAAATCTTCAATAATATTCATGGATGGGGTTATTCTGATCTACCTGGCTCCCTCTGGGATTATGTTATGCTCCCACCCCATTCCAATAGATGGATCACATCATGAAAGATCTTAAACTCAGCTGTGTGATTGTGTACCTAGATGATAGAACTGTATTCTAAAACTTTTTTTCAATCTTTTAAACCATCTTGAGTCAGATTTCCAACAGCTGAGAGAAAATCGCATCAAATTAAAACCTGTAAAGTCTTTGTATTTCCTGTTGTGAATTGAATTTTATAGGACATGATATATCGCGGGAAAGAATTTAAACCTTTTACAATAAAGTTTTAGCAAAGCCTAAGATGCCTGAGATGGAAATTTTTTGAGACATACAAGTATTCTTAGGAATGATTGGATATTACCATTAATTTATCCAAAAATCTCTCAACTCACAAAAACTCTTGTCCTTCTTTCTAAAAACACACCTTTTGTGTGAGTATTAGAGCAAAGAAAGGCATTCAATCCCATGAAGGATTTGTTATAGAAGCCCGATTTTATGACATTAGGACTATGGGAATCCATTCATCCTGTTTACGCATGCCTCTGACTTAGCCATAGGCGCCATCCTTTTTCAACTGGATGAGGACAGCATTGACCACCCGGTGTCCTATTATAGCAAAAAGCTTTCCAAAGCTGAGCGAACTTTTAGCGTCATGGAGAAAGAAGGCTCAGCTGTTCTCCTGGAGGTAAAACTTTTCTGGCCCTTATTGTATGGAACAAACTTTACAGTTACTTGACCACGCTTCTCTAAAGTGGCTGCAAAACATGAAAGATTTGACAGGGAAACTATCCCATTGAGCTCTCAAACCTCAGCACTCTGACATGAATATTGTCCACCAAGTGGGAAACAAAGCATATGAATGTAGATGGAATGAGAAGATAGACCCTGCTATATCTAGACAACACCAAAGCTGAACGGTTACACGACCTACTAATGAAGCCAGACTCTTGGGAAGACTAAGATGAACCAGTTCAAAAGATGCTTAAAGACATTCTAAGATACTAAGGTTCATGTTGGGTTACTTTACAAATAAGTCATAATTGACTGGTTACCTTACTTGTAACCTTCAGAATGAGTATCAGTTATTATGGGACCTCACAATAATTTAAGACATGGAGGATCCAGGAAAATTCACAAATGGATCCAGGATCTCTACTAGTGGGCAGGGATACTGGACTCTGTAGTGAAAGTATAAAATGCTTGCATAACTTGTAAAAAGCAGTTGACGCATAAGGCCAAGTACAAGTATCAGTTCATGACCCCTCAGCAGCCGTTTCACACCATTAATTTAGATGTCATAGGTCCATTACCTGGATTTACAGGAGGAGATCAATACATCCTTGTTGGAATTGATTATTTCACAAAGTGTGTTGAAGCAATCACCATTTCCCGAACAGATTGCTTAAGCTACTGCTAACTTTTTTATATCAAAATATAATTATTAAGCACGACTTTCACAGGTTCTACTATTTAATAACAGGAAGAAATTTGCTCCAAGAGTTGTGAGGATTTTTGCCACGAGCATGGGAGCTCAACTACTAATCCAGCGCCTTACAACCCTTTCACTAAAAGGAATGTACAAATAGTGAATGTAGCGCTGGCATAAATATTATGCAAAATGGCCACTAACAATCCATTATACTGGGACCAGAATCTCCCAAGTGCGGTGATGGCCTACAGGATAAATTTCCATCAAATTATCAAAATGTCTCATTTCTGGCCTTAACAGAAGTGAACCTGGAATCTCAACTTTATTAGCTTGTGAAATTACCAAAAATAATACCAAAGAGCTTGAGAAAGCGCTCAAAAGATTAGCCCAGAAGATTACATGACTTCAATAAGAGGCAATGACAAATCTAGCTAAGTGGTTACAGGAGAAGATCAAGCAGCAAATGAAACTTGCCAAATTTTGCAGATGAGACTGCGACTGGTGCATCAGGTCATTCCTCAACCAGTAGAATGTACGCAATTAACTCCTAAACTGGTGGATATACTGTTGAACAGCTCACTGTGGATGGGGGCAAATGAGGCCCTATTATAGGCAAAGGTGAGAGAAATAATTTCCAAAGTGCAAGCAATGACGCCACGCTACATCTTTTTTGCCCTTAGGGTTTTGAAAAGTTTATAAATGAATTTGTATTCACTGATAAAAATTTACATGAAAATTGACCCCTTTTTATACCTTGGGGATCTGATATAATTTAAAATCCTCTGGTGACAAAACAATGAGCAAAATGAATTATGCCATCTGAGGTTCAAAAGTGGATATTGCCCAATCTGGTAATCAACTAATTTTTAGAGTAGCTCAAAACAAAGATGCATGGTGCATCATAGAAGTGCCATCACTATATCCTGAAGTTTAAAAGGGCATTTCTATATTAGGCAGTAAAGCAATATATAAAGCAAGTACTTTGAGCCAAAACAAGAAGCGGAACTAGTACAAAGGCCTCTGAACATCCGGTTTCAGGGGCAACCACCACAAGATGGAGCTCACGCATACAAAAAAAGGCGCAGATGAGTGAAGAGACTAAAAGCAGCAGTTAGACGCCATCTGACTGGTGGATCTTGAAAATTTAAAATATCAAAATCCCTAATTCCCAAACATTTTTCAATATTATATTTACTTTATATCTTGAGTTTCACCCAAAGTATAAAATACCTCTTTTTAATTCTTTTATAAAAAACTTTCTTTAGTAACTTAAGTAAATTTTTTGTTTGAACTTGTGTTGTATCAAATTAGTAAACGCCAGTATCCATTCTGGGATTAACCAAATACTCTGTCGCCATTAACCAGTCTGGTAGCGAAATGTTTGGAAGAAGACACTCTCTGTTGTCATACCTTGGTGCTAAAAATGTCAAGGAAGAGGTTAGAAAGGTCCACGTTGAGTCACAAAGAGCAACATATGTCAAAAATGTCTAAGAGTGCCAAAGAAGTTTGTCAAGAGAGTGGACAGTGGAACCAGCGATAGATGCATCAAGGGGTAGCATCATAGAAGGATTTGCTTAATATGAGCGATTGTGATGTTTATAAATCTTTTCTGGTGCCTAATATGCGCTGATTAGACCCTCTGAGCAGTGAGTCAGCCTCTAAAGTTAAGCAAGCAAGTTGTCGTACTGACTTTAAGTGCTCACTACAGGGGTGGCACTATCAGGCCCTAGCAATGATCACAATATTTCTTTTGAACAAATTGATGATGATGCGGATAAAGAGATGTAGCACGGAGAGGGTGGAGAGGATTCCTTTTAATTATTGGTGAGGGAGGAGGATACCATAAATACTAGACTCTGTACCATAGAAACTTTGAAGTGAATAGTTTGCATAACAATCTTGAGCGTGTCAAAGATTTCTCTAAAGGAGCTAGAATCGCCACACTAACCAAAGTGAGAGGACCCTCACCAATTATCAAACTTGAACTTATACTCAAGAACAACAAGGAGTGACTTGTATTATACGAAAAAGAGAATGGTGAAACTATCACCACTCTTAATGAGTATGAGGAACACATGGAGCAGCATGATAACATGCTGTTTGCAATAGACAAGAGTATAGAAGACCTGAAAGCACAAATGCATACTGTATTAAAGCTTACCTCTACTCGACCTATAACCTAAATGGAGGCACCAGTGTGGACCACTCAAAGGAGTGCTCCACAACTGATCAGAACTTTTACTCATCTGACTATGATGCACGCTGATCCTGTTGAATAGGATTACAACTTTAAACCATACTTAAAAACACATGTATCCACCTGGTGAGGGGACAATTGTGGGTTCCTCAAAATGTATAAGAAATAGCATGGATGGAGCTATAATTGCCAGAAGGCTCGCCATGTACAAGGGTGCATGTGCTGCGAGGCTCAGGAGATTCTCAGCGCAAGCTTAAGATCTGTATTTTATACTGAAGTTAAGAATATCTTTTTCTTTAAGTATGGTAGTGAACAGGATGCCCAAAATATGATACAAGAGTTCCTGTTGATGAAGATAGGCAAAAATGAGTCAGTTGCAAATTATGTTTTTCATTTCTATTTTTGGGTCTAGAAGTTGTGAACTACAGGAACAATGGATCTACCTGTCGCAATTCCATTCTATTAAGATCCCTGGAGATGCATCCTCATCTTAAGATGAACATGAATTTGGTGGTCAAGAGAGCAATGTCCCTTAAAGCGCTTAGGTAGGCGCTGCTCAACATATAAGGGACGTACAAATTTTAATTTACCCATGGCTCCTACACCATCCCCTCAACGAGTCAATAAAGCCATTTATGTGACCAATGATAAGGGTGATAAGTCCAAGGAGAAGAGCAACAAACCTCCTGAACACTTGCCATGTTAATAATAAAAGTTCCATAAGTGTCACCAAACTGTGAACTTTTATCAATCCTGTCCGTTAGCTATAGCTGAAAACAAGGAGCAAACATGTAAATAGGACACACTTATCACCATAATTTGGGTGGACTTCAAACTGCGGGTGATTATGGCAAGATGAAAACTTAAATAGTGTGTGTTGCCTTGTTTTAGGGGCTCTAGAACAGTGGCTGTACTGGCTAGATTGAGAATTCATGATGCTGATGTTTCTGTATCAAACAATATCTATTTGGCCCAGCAAATAAGCTACCCAAGTGATCAATTCTGTTGAAGAAGAAGAGTAGTTGGCCGCGTCTACCTTCAAGAATGTGATACTGGATGGAGAAGACACTACCAAGGTCAATACAAGCGCTGTTACTTTGGAGCAATTTTAGGACTCTGAAACTAACATCCTGTCAACTTGAAACCCCTTTGGAAAGAGTGTAACAAAGGTGGAGGTTATCATCCAGAAGGTGCACATACTAGACGTGCTGGACACTGGGGTCCAGTGAGCATTATCTCCTCCAAACTTATGAAGAAACTCAGGTTTATGCCTGACATTAACTACAATGTGAAATATCGCACCGCAGGACCTGATATTATCTGCGCCTTGCGAGGAGCTTATTCTGCTTTGACTTTATGATATGAGCGCATGGTCCTGATGTCACTGAAAGTGGTACTGAATAACGACCACTACGATTTCCTTATTTAAACACAGTTTCTTCTGGAGTTTAGGGCGAAGATATACTTTACAAAAAAACACGATTAGCATTCTGAGATACCAACTCCCCCTGCTGTTTGAGGACTGAGACATTAAACTTCAAAATCAGCATATGTGCTTGGTCAAAACAGACCAATTAATCTATTCATTAAACATTAACAGAGAAAGTTGTGAAACAATTACTGCCTACCGTGAGCGCTGAAGAAGGCTGCCCTTTAGCGCCAGTGAAAGCATAGAAATTTGACCAGGTGACCAAATAAGAATGTCCTTGTTAATCAGTGTTAAGATTTCTTCTGACACAATATTAGAAGTGTACAGTTGAGAAAAAAAATTTGAGAGCAAAGAGCCCAGTGTACTACCAGGATTCTATGATACCACTTATTCTGGTGAGCTAAATCTTGTTTGGGTACGATCCCTATTTAATCAACACAAGTAAAAAAGGGACGAGTTGTAGCACTGGCCTGCCTAACCAGTTGCCAAGATAATAATTCCATCCAGACAGTAGGAGGTTTTAACTATCTTAAGTTTGGGGATTTGACGCTAAGAAATAAAAAAAGTTGGAAATCCTTTGGACAATTTTAATGACATATCCAGCACTGGCCCCAATGACTATGAACTGTGCAAAGGGGAGGTCCATAAGATGGACTCTGGTCCAGCTATCCTCTTCATTCAAACCTTACTTCCTTTCAAAGGCAGAGGACGTGGTCATCGCGCAAGAGCTCAATCAGTTAGCCAAAGCCAGGCTAATATGTCCATTCAAGAGCCCATGGGCATCTCCTTTGCTTCTGGTGCACAAGAAGGATGGGACCCATAGAGTTGTCATGGATTACAGACACTTAAACAAGAATACCAAGAAGGACTTGTACCTGACGCCATGCATTGGTAATGCTTTGGAGCTCCTAGAAGCTCAAAATACTTTTTGGCCATGGACCTAGACAGCGGCTACTGGCAAATGGAGCTCTCACATGAAGACCAGGAGAAATGCGCCTTATTCAGCAGTTAATGGTTTTTGAACCCACGAGGATGCTGGAGGGCTCTTTGTACCCTGCAACCTTCAATGGGCGATGGTTCACATTTTTCGGTGATCTTAAGTTAACAAGTGTGTTTATATCTTGATGACATCACTATGTCCAGCCTCACTTTTCAGGAACATTTGCAGCACCTCCTGGAGGCCTTTAAGCAGCTGTGAACATCCAACTTGAAACTGAAGAGAAGCAAGTATACTTTCCTAAGAAACAGATGGAGTTCCTGGGGCACAAGGTTAGCCCAATAGAAATTAAGCCTCAGGACAGGAAGTGAATGCGACCATGGAAATGGAGCCACCCAAGAATATGAGGGACGCTCAATTGTTTTAGGAATGGTGGGGTACTACAGGTAGTTTATCTCCGTTTTGCAGACTTAGCTGTGCCCCTTACCTACCTAGCTTACAAGGAGACGAAGTTCAAATAGGCCTGTAGCAGGAACTGGCATTCATGAAGTTGAAGGTTCGATTGGTAAAAGCACCAATTGTGACATATCTGAGCTTAAATAAATCCTTTTACCTTTACACTGAGAACAGTGATCTGAAATCTGGTGCAGTCTTAGCACTATTAGATGAAGAAGGGGTAGATCATTCAATCAATACTTTAAATTTTATAGCAAGGCAGAAAATAATTGCACAATTACTGAATGCAAATGCCTTGCAGTAATCAGAGCAGTCAAGCACTTTAGGCCTTATCTATATGTAGTACATTTCAATATAGTCACATATCACGTGTCGCTCTGCTTAATAAAAACATGAAGGATCAAGATGGACGCTCTGCCGTTGGGCTGTCCTCCTCCAAGGGTATGATTTAAAATCGAACATCAAGCAGGAGATAAACACCTCATCGCGGATTTTCAAGACTACTGATGTTCCACTAGCAGATGCCAGAGAGCGATTGCCTTTATGACCTAATTGGGCTACCTGAAGAGGCCTGGTAGGAAGAAACTGAGGAGGTGAAGAGCATCCTGTGCAGATGTTCTAAAGACACCTGGCATGCTGATGGAAATCTTCAAAAGAAGGTTCTTGTCATGGCTTAATGAAATAATTGAGGGTGTCAATTGTAAGGACAAGGCTGGACGTCAGGAGGCCAAAAAGTCAAGATGTAAAGTCTTCCTGACTTAAAACATACTCCAGACCGACACAGGGTACAGGCAAAATATTCCCAGGTTGGTCCTGAGAGTGCGTGATGCTTGGCCTGGCAATACAGCCAGGGCGTTAAAACGCACCATCTATGCTCTCAACTCTAATGGTTCCTTACGGTTACTTGAGGAACTTTGATTTAAAACCCATTCCAATTATAATATTGCTAAGTTTGGATGAGTCAATTTAAAATCTATAGCTCAAGATTAGACAAACTCAATTTACAGGCCCTGGTCAATGGTAGCATGCACCTATCAGTTCACTTAGGCTTAGCACAACTTCCACTAATCAACAAACATCCCCCTCAGGGTTTAATTATGTTTCTTCAAAACCAACTTTCCTCAAAGGTCATCTGTTTATTGAAGACCCCATTCGTTTTAGTAATTTTATGTGCATGTTTTTAGCTTTATTCGCCAACCTAACCCAGGTCTGATTTAGTCAAATGTGTGCCCTCCTTTCTTGGGGCTTTCCGTGCACTGTCCTTCTTGGCGGTGTTTTGGTTATCCTTTACTTGGAGAAGTGTTCATTGGTATTGGGGCAATCATTCTCCCACCACCTTGACTAGAACCATAGCATTACAGACTCGCTCCTAACATTAGACGACCAACCTAATTTTTGGGCTTGCTGAGACTTATTCCGTGTGGAAGTTTTTCTTAGTGGCAATCAAGCGCTTTGGATGTGCACCGTGGTTGGTACGCTCTTATCCATGGTGTTATCACTCTGGTCAACGGTGTGCCATCTTGTTGTTTCTTCTTTTGCTTCTCGCGGTGCAACTTCCACCCTTTTGGCAAGTGCATGGTAGTTATGAACCGTTTGAGGCCCAGTTGCTGGGGCTTCCAAGTTTCCCACCACCTCTTCTAGTTATATTAAACCCAGACAGACTCTTTCCTCCAGGAGTTGAGTGGCTGCGTTGTCTTTTTCTCTGGGAACCTTCCTGGGTGTTTTACATCTATAAAACTGTGTTGTGGTTTTCTGAGAGTATAGAGAGTTTGAAGCATCCTTGGGTGCAGGGCAACCCTATGCCGCCGCTTCTGAGCTTTAATTGGGCTCATTTGTGCACCATGGAGTTGGGATTTTCGTGTGCCCTTATTTTTATGAATCTTCCTGTGTCTCAAGATTACCTTTGTCTTTCATTTCCCAAAAGTCATTTATTATGCCATTTTGGAAGCCTCTACGATGAAACTTGAGTGAGTCATGCTTCCCCTGCTGGCTTTGATCCTCTGATTAAAGCTTTTTGGGACAATTTCCCGCTACAACCCATAAGGGGCCTGGTAATTTGTCCGTCAATGTTTTACCCGCGGCCCCTATAAATACCAGCCCCATAAACTTGTGCACGCCTCTGGAAAATGAGAAACTTTTACTTCCATTCCTTTGTTTTTAGCTGAATTTGAAGGAAAGCAGGGGTCCAGCCCTAAAGTTAAATCAAATGTCTCAGTATATTCCATAATGATAAAGTCACACGCCACTGCCTTATAAATATGGCGCTCACAAGTAATAATTTTCCTTAAATGGACCCGAATTCCCCACCAAATCCCTCCCCAACTCGGCGGAATTTGAGGGTCCAAGTGAGTCTAGCCCCTAAATTTATTAAGACGATTTATCTAAAATAAATTTCCTTCCACGCCACGTTTGGATAGTGCAGGCGGTGTCATCAATAAAGGGCCTGGTAATTATGGCTTTAGATAATGATGTAAACCCAGTAACCAAATCTGTTAGGGCCACGTTAATGCACAAAAACGCGTTTTATAACACTAAATATATACAAAAAACGAGCCTTTCATCAGCTCTTGCGGCTTTGAGGCGGACCCCATTTCTGTGTACCAGATTACCCAAGAGAACCCGCGCTTGACCCCTACCATGATCCGCAGGACACAGGAGGTGAAGAAAAAGTTGATATTACAATATGGTAATGTTTATGCAACTACTGAAGATATGGTGGGATATGTGGCCCCAGTAGTGAGAGTGGCCCATTCTACTTCTCCATTTTCTGATGTAAAAACCTATTCTAATGGCATGTTTATGCCTGATGAGGATTTTTCTGGTGGGATGTTGGCATTTTATCTTTAAATAAAGACTATTATTGATATCTTTTGATGACTGCTACCCTTGAATCCCCTTTTAGGGAAAATCAGAATAACTAATCTGGTAAACAGGATCCTTTCAGAATTTTATTGACTAAGACCTAGCCGACTAGGTTAAGATATATTACTTGCCAGGTGATATAATTAGAGGGTCTTCCCAAGGTATTCCCGCGCTGAAGGCTCTAGTGTTAGTGGAACATCAAGTTGGCAGATACCATTTGGCTGACTACTTCCAAACAATCAAAAACCTCTTGTACCCTATATCTAGGAATGGAGTGGTGGCAAAATTTTGACGTAAATACAACTTAATAGACAATACCATATCAACAACTTTTTAAGAATGGTCATAAATTAATTATCTTCATATCTAAAGCGAACTTTCAGGGAATTTTTACCCAATGGCCCAAGGTCAACACACTCAGTCTAGCTTTTCTGCTGAAGCCCTCTTTGGATGTGACCTTACCTTCCTATTTTGAGGTTCTGGAATCTTTTTTTGATGTGGCTTCAGCCAATGTACTACAAGCTTATCAGAGTTTGATTGTGAGATCAACTTACCGTTGATCTGGTGTGTATATCTTCTCCCATTTACCCCTTGACTGTACAGGAGGAATCAGTGTTGAGTGTGTGGGTCAAAGAGTAGCTAGCTATTGGCGCAATATTTAGCATACCTCTCTGGTATGCTCCCCACTTCTCTTTGTGTAGAAAACCTATGGTACTCTGCGCCCATGCGTAGATTATGGGAACATAAAGAACGTCACAGTAACAAATTTACATCCCATCACATTGGAATATCAGATTGATCGATATGTGGAAAAGTCCAGATTCTTTTCCAAACTAGATTTCTTAAACGCATCAAATCAGATCTGGATCAAGAAGGGCCAGGATTGGCTCACTGCATTCTGAACCATCAAGGGAATTTTCCATTTTTGAGTTATGCCCTTTGGTCTAAAATGCCCCTGCCATCTTTCAACGTCTTATTGATGTGGCTTTGGGGGACCTGCTGCGGGTATGTGCAGTTGCCTACATGGATGATATCCTGGTTTTTTCCCCTGATCTGGAGTCCCATGAAGTACAATTGCGGCAAGTGGGGGAGAGTTTAAGGGCAGCTGACCTTACGCTGAAAATTAGTAAGTGTGAGTCCTTTAAGTCACAGGTCACCTTCCTGGGCAACGTCATGTTTGATCAAGGCCACATGATAACACCAGACAAAGAGAAGGCAATTTGATTGCGACCACCCTAACTTTGGCTAAGGTATTAAGAAGCTTTTTGGGGAGGTGTACGTTCCTTAAGAAATTACACCATATCTTTCTGAGGTGTCAGCGCCTTTGTATAAGGAGAGTGGCGCAAAAGTGCTTCAGTGGTCCCCAGTAATGCAGGATGCTTTCCAAGCGGTAAAGTGCACCTCACTGTCTACGTCCATACTTCACCATGACAATCCTGAAAAGGAGTTTATTGTGGCTTCTAATTGCTCCTACTTTACCATTGCAGCCGCCTTATTACAAGTAGGCAAAGATTGAATAGAGTATCCAGTGGGATATTTTTCTTGGAAGATGTCTCTTCCTGGGTTAAACTAGGCCGTTTATGACAAGTAATTTTTGGCAGTGGTTGAGGTGCTTACTTATTGCGTCATCACTTGCAATACTTATCCCAACCATTATGCATTTGTATAGATCACCGTGCCTTGTTGGATTACCGCGCAACTCAGTCATGACCCCACGGCAAACTCTTTAGCATTAGACCCTGGCCCAATTTTGTTTTCTTATGAGTTTATAAAGGGGCATGAGAATGGTTTGGCAGAACCTTTGAGCCAAAACCCTGCATTATCTCCAAGTCTGAAGGAGGTAAAGGTACACAACACCTGTTTGATAATTCTGTCATGTAAATTTGTGTCCCAACATCCCTCTCTAATGACCTACGGGTCAGCGCTTGCTCCTCTGAAAAATACAGAGGAATATGGGATGTTCAGAAAGTTAGTCTTTTCACAGCCCCTGTTAGCAAAGTATATATGGTCCTCAGCAAGAGCAAGTTGAATCAAGAAGAAATTCTCCAGGGGGCTACCACGTAAGGACGAGATGGTGTGGTTTCAGGGATGCCTCTGTGTTTCAGCCGGACCCCTTCACCTTTAAATCATCCGTGATCATCATGATGGGATCACCGTTGGCCACCCTGGAAAGGCGAATACTCTTGAGCTTATCCGCTGCACTTATAGTTGGAAGTGATTAGCCGCACAGGTTGATAGGTATTCTAAGGAGTGCCTAGTCTGCAATCAAATAAAGCCAAATCGCCAGCCCTTTGCAGGGTTGTTGGTGTAAGTTCAAAAGGTTAAAGGGGCTTGGACTTCCTTATTGGTGGATTTTATTGTGGAGTTACCTGCTTCTAAAGGCTATGATGCCATCATGGTAGTGGTGGACCATTTTAAAAAAGTTCACCCACTTATTTCTTGTAGAACCGCACTAACGCCAGTGGAAATGGCTAGGTTTTTATGTCTCACGTGTTTGTCCTTTATTGGGTGCCTTAGGGAATAATTAGTGATCGTGGGCCCCAGTTTACTTCTGTCTTTTGGGAAGAGTTTTGTAAGGCCTTTCAAATTCTCCCCTGCCATCCAACTTCCTATCACCTTCAATCAGATGGGCAGATTGAACGAGTGAAGCAGAGCTTGGAACAGTTCCTGAAGAGTTACACTGCCGCAGACTTGTCAGAGAGACGATAGTTAAAAATTAGACTGTCATGACAGTCAGAATGCAAAGGCACCAAAAAGGAAAGCCAGAATGCCAATAGCATTTCCACTCAAATGGCATTGACTTGTACAGGGAGATGTGTGATGATTGAGCGCCATTGAACTGCAAGTGTAAAAAGGAACCCAATAAAAACCAGGACGTTGCAGCTCCTGACCAGGTGGGCCATGATGCAGGGAGTTGTGCAATTGTATTTAGCAGTTTGGGACTCTCCATAGAGAGCTTGGTATAAAAATGGAGGCGAGGGGGCAGATCCTCACCTGGAGTGGAGACAGATGGGCCCACAGGATACTTTTATCTTGCTGGAGGATGATTTCACCAGATGGGTTGAATTTCAAGAAATTCTTTACACAATACACCCAGTTAACTGCAGTAGGAGCTATATTTTTAATCATAACTGGTATTGCCAAGCCAATATGGGGCCCAAGGGGCCATATTGTTATTGCCATAGGAAGTTTAGAAAAATTTTAAATAAACTAAAATATTGGGACCTTAGGGATTTTATTGAATGGAAAATAAGAAAATTGACCATCAATTTTCTCAGTGTGTTACAACTGCTTAAATAGATGATTGGTTAGATAATAGCTTAGAAAAGCACAGGATCAAGGCCCTCAGTATTCAGCTTAACCTGGTGAACTTTGAGCGAGGGGAAACGAACTTAATTGAACTGAATTTAAAAGAATTGATGGTGGGACGAGTCTCTGCAGTTTGACCTCAGATTCCCGAATTGCAGTCTTACCACATTTTCAACAGTTAGCGTGACAGCGTCTCACTCAATGGTCAACAGGAACCTCCCAAGACCACCCCATGTAGAGGCGGTCCCAAGAGGTCAAAAATGGGTTCAGGGTACCCAACCCACCCACACCCAGTCACTTTGGCATCCGTTCAGCTAAGCGAGATTCATTGAATGATGATTCTAATAATTGAGGGAAGGATTTTGAGCTGGTGGCGACTTTTGACGGTGACACAACGCCATTGGCGTGTTCTGCTGAAGATTTGACCTTAAGTACAATTGTCTTAGAAGTACATGCCAATTGGGCATTGTTCTCATTGTTTTTGTGGTAAGTTTCATTTGGCGACAACATTTCCTAATGGCCTGATGTCATTGGCGAGTTTGATGAGGATTGACACTGGACACATTCAACCTGGAAGGTACACGCCCATCAGGCTTTGTTCCTGATGTTTTAAGGCAGTTTCTATCAATGACAACGTTTCACAATGGCCTGATACCATTGGCGAGCTTTGCTGATAAACCTGACACTTGATTCTACATTTACTGAAGTTGCATGCCCATCAGGCTTTGTTACTGAATGTTTAAGGCTTCCAGACCTTAATTTTGAGGGCTCATTGCCATTAACTTCATAAGGAGCTTTAGGCTCATGGGGTGCCGGCTTTCAAGTATCTTAGTACAACCACCTCAACTTGCTGTACTAATTTGGTGGAAGCAAGTGCGGGGACAGGTGGTGGGATCTTCAAAGGGAGAACTGTTACCCGTCACTCATCTACCACATGGGCGATATTGCTCTGTGAGATGAGAGGGACAGATGTACTTCTTGGACCCTTTTATGTAGGGTTCAGGAACACCACCCGTTCTAGGTAGAGGGGGCGCTCCCCAGACTTACATTAAACTTCCCTTTTGCCAAAGGTGGGCGCCACCAACAGGAAACTAATTGATGGCAACATTTTTGTAGGCCTTAGGAAACTTGATCGCCATATAAGTAGCAATCTTTGGGGTAGGATGGGGAGCTTGTGGGTGGGTGGCATGGAAAGCCTCTACCAGCTCCAAGAAGTTTGCACAAACTTGTGCCCTGACCCACTGTTCTCATAGGCTGGATAGCCTTTCCAAATGAAGAGATATTGGACAGATTAGCGAGATTGGTGGGAAGTTAGGATGCCCTCCACTTCAGCCTCCTCTGCACCCTCAATCACAATAGGTTCTGGATCTGAAGGGATTTTCCCTTGAACAGGGACAATTGAGACACGTTGAAGACTGGATTTTGCTTCCAGTGGAGTGGCTATTTCAGATGGAAAGATCCATTACCTAAATCTTCCTCCACCAAGTGGGGACCCAAGAATTTACTTGCAAACTTATGCAAGGGCACCTGCATCTGCAAATGGCGCATGTTGAGCATATTACCCACCTTTATTTCATGCGCCAGGAGCCACTTCTAATCTGCAAATCAACTTCAGTCACTTATAGCCTTTATTAGATGCTCCCAAACCAAGGACTATGTGGCCTGAATATGTTGGGAATGGTCTTCGGCAGCTGGTATCTCTAGTTGAAGGAATGGGCTAACTGAAAATGAGGTGTTGTGCCCCAAGGTTGTTTTTATGAGAAAAAACCAGTGGAGACATGTATTCCATTATTATAAGCAAACTAAGTGAGAGGAAGTTCATCAACCCAGGCATCCTGAGCGGCTGCAGCGTAGCACTGCGGGTACTGTTCCATTATCTGATTAACCTTTTCAGTTCTTCCATCAGAATGGTGATGGTACGCAGTGGAACAACAGGGTGTAATCTTTAAGATCGCCAAGAGCTTGTTCCAGAATCACTCCGTGAACTGAAGCCTACAGTCAGTGACAATCTCCTGTGGAAGGCCAAAAATAGAGAATACATGTCACACGAAGAGACAGGCAGTTTCCTCAGAAGTAATAGTGGAAGAAGATGGGATGAATAGGCATATTTTGTGAATCATTCAACAACCACCATCACCGCTGTAAACCCATTGGAACATGGAAGTTCAACAATAAAGTCCACAAACACCAATGTTCATGGACCTTCTGCCTGTTGTAAGGGGTGAAGGGGACTATTTTTCCAGACTGGTATAACTTGGCCCATGCACAAGTTACACAGTCTGTGATCCAGACTGGAACATTTTTTGACAAGCCTGACCAATTATATGTACACTTGATTGTCAATACACTTCTTAATTCCTGGATGTCCAACTGTGGGAGGATCATGATGAGCCTGGATCACTTCAGCTCAAAGGATGGGATGAACCCAAACCCATGGCCAAAATTGAATGAGGCCCTCAGCCAGAAAATACTAGGAATGTCTTGAAGCTGTGAGTGACAACCGCTCCAAAAGGTCCACATCTTCCACACAGGCCGTTTGCGCTGGTAAAACCCAAGGGATTAGGGGCGCGTCTGGAGCTAAGTTTTTTGCCAAAACCACGGGAGGTATGATGTATAAGACTTGGATGGGGGAATGACTGTGACCAGATCCGCCTCATCTGATTCTGCAGGACAATATGCGGGGTTGCAACTTAGAAAATCAGGAAGGACATTCAACGCTCCTTTTACAAAATCAATCTTGAACTAAATCTACACAATCCTGGTATGTTTGGATCTTCCAGTGTGCCAAATTCTGTGGCTTGCGGAAATAAAAAAGGGCTTAGTGATCAGTGCGCACTATTAACTCATGCTGAGCGCCCTGCAAGAGATACCGTAATGGGTTAAGCCACACGCTATAGCTGCCAGCTCCTTATCATAGATGGCCCAAGACTGTTCAGTGGGAGAGAACTTGCGGGAAAAGTAGGCGACTGGATGTTCCATCCCAGCATGATCTTGATGCAAGACATCCTCAACTGCAACGGATGATGCATCACATGCTACAACATAGCTTTGGAGGGGTCTGCGAGTTTTAGGATGGGGGATGACAAGAACACCTCTTTAATCAACTCAAAATGCCTGCTGTCACTTAGGTTTCCAATAAAAAGGGGACATTTATACCAGTGAGCGGATGAAGTGGGGCGGCTAACAAGATAGGGAGGGAAACAATTTTTAAGGATATGATAGTGCCCAAGAAGCTTCTCAATTGCTTTTGAGTTGTTGGAGTTGGCCATTCACGGATGGTGTCCAGCTTGTTGGGGGGGATGGCTTACCCATCTTTGTAAGATGAAATCGCTCAAGAAAATAACTATCTTACTGTAAAACTAACATTTTGAAGGCTTAATTAGCAGGCTTGCTTTATGTAAGACAGACACTACCGCCTTCAAGTCCTTTGCATGTTGTTCAGGAGCAGGAGAGTGTACCAAGATATCATCAATGTATGCAACCACGCAAGTGAACTGGAGATCACCCAGCACACTATCAATCATCCTTTATAATGTGGCTGGAGCATTCTTAATCCTGAAAGGCATCACTCGAAATTAAAATATGCCCCGTTTTGTTTGGATTGCAGTAAGCCATTCCTGACCTTCCATCACCCAAATCTAATTGAAGGCATTAACTCGATCAAGTTTTGAGAACACATGCGATTTGGCAATTTTTTGGCCTATTGTCTGTTCCAAAGGCAGTGGGTAGGGATCATGAACCGTGATTTTATTCAGGTGACCTTAGTCCACGCAGGGATGAAGTGAACCATTAGCCTTCTTGGCAAAGGTGATGGGAGAGGCAATTGGAGATGCTTCTTATAACAACCAATCCTTATTAAGAATGTTATCTAACCATGCATTGAGGGCAGCCTCCTCCTCCGGTGTATTCTGGTACAGTGAGCAGTTTATGTTCACTACCTGCACAGCTATCTGAAAACCTAAGTCAAATTCTGTATGTGGGGGAAGATGGTCCGCCTTCTAAAATTAAAAATACTTTGATATCTCATCAACGCTTTTGGAAAATCTTATGAGAGACACGCAGGGAAACAAGGGAAGTAGCTTATACACATCTTTGAGTTTTAGTAAGAGTATCTAGTCAGGGGAAACTCGCCCTCTGTCTGGCCATTGGAGAACAACAACATACTAGACTCAAGGTGAATTCTCTCATGCTGCCAACGCCACCAGCCCACACCCAAAATTACCAAGAACATGAGGTTAAGCATTGAAAAAACAATTACAAGAAACTAAACTGATTAACTGAGAAAGGAAATTGGGTGCCATATTTTATATGATGGCTGGGAGGCTGACAAAGCAACCATCACTGCAGGACCCAATTCCAGGTCAAGATCAAGCTGGTGGGACAACTCTAGGATCAAAAAGTTACCCGCTGCTCCAGTGTCAACCAAGGCATCAAAGGACACCCAATGTACTCTTTTTATAATTTTGGATGTTATTGCTAGGATCTTTCAGGTTATTCACATAGGTCAAACCCACTGAGCAACAGATGGACTATGTGGGGATCGTTGGTCCTTTGGACACACTTAAAAATATACTAAAATAGGAGCAATTGCCCCAATTGATTCTTTTATTTATTTTTATAAATACAGCTACTTTTTGCTGTCCCATCGTGTCAATGCTAAAAACAACCTTCTTCACTCAATAGCCTTTCTTGCTTATATACACCAGCTTCAGGCGATACTGCTTCTCATGGCTAGGGATATTCTATTCTGCCAATTCTCCTTGAATTTGGCTTTGTTATTCTCTAATCCTCTATCGCCCTAATTGTAGGTGATTTACTTCATATTCATCGAATGTCAACATCACCTTATCGCCTTATCACCTTATATAGAGGCGATCCAATAAACCCATTATATCTGATAAAGACCCATTATATCCTGATATCACCTCATCTCGAGGCACTTGAATAATTGTAACTGATACTATGTTTGGTGGATTCTGCCCTGCTATCCCACGATTATTGTCCAGTCATATCAAAATCATGACATTACCCCCTCCTTGACTGGACAATAAGATCCTATTATTTGAAAGGTCAGAGAAACTTTGTATGTACTCAGTTAATGATCCAACCACTTATAGGATCATTGATGGTATATGCGTCAACTCCAGTTTTCTCTATTACTTTAAACGGACCAATCCAAATACTAGCCAGCTTGTACTTCTGCCCAAATCCATGTTGTTCATTAAAGAGAACCATATTGCCTTCCTTGAATGGCGCCAGACAACTACGACGTTCCTGATCAGCGGCCTGATTCCTAATCTTCTTAGCCAAGCTGAAGAAATATGCTTCAGTTTGCAGTTTGATCATAATGTTCGCGAGGTTATTCAAATAGCAGTGGGGTTCCAGTCCGCCAGTGTCTTCTACACACGCATAAAGCAACGCTGGGAGAGCCAAGTGTTGGCCATATAGTAATTGGAAGAGACTCTTCCCTGTGTCAGAATTGTAACTAATGTTATATGTGAACACTGCAGTGTAAAGGAGAGAGCTCCAATCAGAAGGGCGATCCATTACTAATTTTTGTAGTATGTTCACCAAAGTTCCATTCACCCATTCGACCATTCCATTAGACTTAGGGTTGTATGGGGTTATCAGAACCTGCATGGATTCCCATAAGCTCGTTCAGCTTGGGGAGGATGTTTGAGGTGAAGTTGGTTCTGAGATCAGTGAGAATAAATTGAGGGCAGCCGTGCCGCTGAATAATGCATTCCAACATAATCTGGCCACTGTAACTGCCCCCAAGTCTTGTATCGCCCTTACTTCAACCCACTGGGTCAAGTGGTCGATAGCCACTAGAATGTACTTACAACAGTTGGCTCCTGTTGTTAAGGGGCCAACAACATCAAGGGATACCATGTGCCAAGCAAAATGTGGTTTCACTAACTGATATGACGTCATACGGCAGAATATCTTCTCCACTTGGCACTGATGGCAACAAGAAATAGTTTCGAGCACATTGAAACTCATACTTTCCAAATAGTGCTGGGGGCATAATAACTCCATAGTCTTATGCACTCCAACATGCCTGACTGCCCTGTGTGCGCTCTTAATGATTCCCAGTCAGGCTGAGGGCTGCGGGAAATTCACCATGGAATCACCAATTCATTTGTATAGTTCTCCATTCCATTGGAAGGTATTTTTGCGCATTTCATTTAACACCTTGATTACTTGGGGCATTTTGTTATCATATTTTCCGCTGAGCATCTTATCATACATCACATCACTGAGGTCTGCTGTCACTGCAATAGTTAGTAATTGAGATAAACAGTCAGCGTTCTAATGCCTTGCTCCTTGCCAATGGAGAATCTCAAAAATCATAAGCCTGTAGCTTGAGAGACCATCAAGCCAACCATCCTTCCAGTTCTTTGAGGTTCTGCAACCAGCATAATGACACGTTATCTGTTACAACTTTAAACTTTACCCCATGCAGATAGACTCTGAATTGTTTATATGCGTAGATCACTGCTAATCACTCCCGCTCAGTCACAGTATAATTACGCTCATGACAGTTCAGACTTTGACTACAGAACGCAACAGGATGTTCCTCTCCCTCATCGTCTTTCTGAGAAAGTACTGCCCTGACAGCGGAGAGGGACGCATCCATCTGAACAATAAACTCCTGGTCAAAGTTTGGATATAGTAACACCAGTGTGCTGATCAATTCTGTACAGAGTGTATTGAAAGTGGACTGATGACGTTCCAACTATTCAAACTCAGCATCTTTTTTAACAACTCGAATAGTGGCCCCCCAATACAGCTAAAATTAGGGATAAAGCGCCGGTAGTTACTGACCATTTTAAAAAATACCTGTATGTCACGCTTACTATTGGTAGTAGTCATTTTGCTGATGGCCTCCACCTTAGCCAGTTGTGGTTGCAGCCCTTTTGAGTCTACCAAAACCTCAGGTATTCCAGCTGATCTTTAAAGAAGTTACATTTTTGAGGTTTAATTTTAATGTTCGCCCCAGCCAGTTGGCGGAATACTGCTTTGAGGTAGTCAAGGTGCTCCAAAAAGGTTCAAGAGAAAACGTTAATATTGTCGAGGTATACTATGATGCATGACAGTTTCAGATCACCAAGAATAGTGTCCATGGCTCGCTGAAACGTAGCTGGGGCATTACACAGCCCTTGGGGCATCCGCGTCAGTTTAAAAAGGCCTTTAGAGGTGATTACAGCACATTTTTTCTGCTCCACCAGTGGCAACTCAATTTGCCAATAGCTTGAGATCAGGTCCATAGCTGAGAAGAAACGGGATCCCCCTAATTGGTCCAGAGCATCATTGATTCTGGGAAAGGGATATGAGTCCTTTTTTGTAATACTGTTGAGCTTCCAGTAGTCAATGACTACACAGTTGGTGCCATCCTTCTTTTTTACAATTAAAACAGGTGAAGCCCTCGGGCTTTTGGATGGTTCAAGAATCCCTTGCTCTAACAAATGGTCAATTTCTTAGTAACCACGTCTTCCACTGCCCACAAATGGCGGATTGGCTGTGACCTTAAAGGAGGATGATCACCAGTATTTACTCGATGGACCACCCCCAAAGCACACCCTAAATCATGATCATCGGCAGCAAAAATCCCCCTATACTTCTGAAATAAAGCTATTGCTTGGTCTATTTGTTCTTCTGACAATCTTATTAAATTACTCCATGGTACCACTATTAGTACATCAGCCAACGTCTCATTTGGTAGACCAAATTCATTCAAGTATATGAACTCATGAACCTGATGGACCTCATCTATGGGAATTAGATGTAGATATGCTACCGTTTGGTGGCGGCTGATTTGCATTGGTTCACTCTGAAGGTTTGCTAACAAAACTTTAATCTCTCCATGTCCCAGAAGTATGATTCTTGGTGCCACGTGCAGCTCAAACCATGTTTGAAGATAGAGCCCAATGACTTCCCCATATAACCCACTCGGCACTTCCACTACTAACTTAGTGTTTACCAAGACTTGATGGCCAGAAGGGATAGATATGGGCCCTGCCACCCGAAGAGGTATCCCTTGATATTCATATATCTTCTGGGGAGGGCCCAAGTATTGTGCTTTAGTCGATGGTAGTGAACAGGCCACACCCCATCACTATAGGCAGGGTTGATATGGCTCATATGCACCAGATCTTTGGTACTCTACTAGTAGTAAAGTAAATTGGGATCTGCTGACCCAGAATGGCGAGGGTCTCCTCCATCATATCAATGTCAGCACTGAAACGGGGCAGGAAAGTGGTCCCAATTAAAAGGTCATAGTGTCTATTTGGTAGCACAATCGCCGGAGCTGCAATGATAATGGACCTAAAGCGCAAAGGTAATGCACTATAAGCTCCCTCAGAGACAGTGCTACAGCTCCAGCAGTTCCGTAAACCATTTGATGGTCCACATCAGGTTTCAACATCAACTTTGCCATTCATTTAGTGGACACTATGTTGACATGAGCGCCATTATCTATTATAGCGCGAACTCTATTTCTCACTACAAAAATATCACAGTATGTACACTCAGTATAAGAAAAATATTGACTGTTTTTACTTGAACATTAACAGGCTCTTTTTTCCAAAGAAAATTCATTATCCCTTCACCGACTTGAGGGTATTCTCTGACAATGGCATCTCCTGGAAGGGTGACGTTTACTCCTTTCAGAGTTGGCACATCCATAGCAGAAATTAAGTTGGTCTGAGGACGCTTGATTAAGCATTTGGCAGGCATATGGCTTCAGTTGGTTGGGGGACTCTTCTTCCGCCGCCGCCTTAGCTTGAGCTCAGGTTACTACATTTACTCCTCCAACCAGCTGCTGATATAAAATTCTGTCATCATACTGAGGGACTTTTGCAGGGTATACTACTATTGATTCAGGGACGTTTTGAGTGGGTATCGTGGAGGTAGAGGGTCCCATCTCTACTCCGCTCCATCTTTACCCTGATAGTATTGATCTTGGTGTACGTAGTTCACATGGCGATTATGGCATAATTTTGCCAAATTACCAGGGCAACCACATTCATAGCAGTTAACCCCATAAGAGCCACATCCTTGATTATCATAAGCAGGTCCAGACCAGAAAGTTTTGGGCCATTCTGCATAACCAGCCCCAGGTCGGTAAGCTTATTGTTGACAGTTGGCATAGTTAGGTCCGGGTCAATAACTGGGTTGCTGACGGTTTTCATGGCCAGCCCATTGATGCTGATTGAACTGCTGAGTATAATTTGGCTGAGGACGAGGCTCAGAATTATAGTAAGGCTGAGGATTACTAATCAGAGCTGGAGGTGGATGTAGTATTCTCCAGAATAAGAGGGTGCAGTAGCAGTGGTAGTCTTGTGTTCCATATTTGGCGACAAAAAGTTAGGGGATACACAAATTAAAAACTGCACAATCTTAAGCAGAGGGACATCATCATCCAGGAGTGGCGAAATAACATTGGAAAGCTCATGATATGGCTTTACTGTGGAGGACATGTCAATGCACACGTCAGCTTCCACTAAGTACCCAGCTACAATTAGTACATGGGCTTCTGTTGTGAATCAATCAGCAAACTCTAGGAGAGTCTCATTTCAATGGATTCTGATCACTAAGTATTCTGCTTTCCGCTACAACATCTTTGAGCTTCCCCCAAACAGGTGTAGTACGGTATCCTTTACATCCTTATAGGTGACAGAACTACTTGGGAGGTAACAGGTGACCTGATTGGCGCTTCCTACATCCAAGGCAGATATTAACAACTTAGCCTTCCATCTATCAGAGGCTCCTTCCGCCGCAAAATTAAACCGTTTAAAGAACCCATGAATGTTCCCATTGCAGTCAAATGGAGGTAATTTTTTGATATTAACTTCCTTATCTCATTCAAGGGTTTTCAGCCCATACTGAGGAATGGACCAAGATCTAAAAGCGTGTTCTCAATGTGGAGCTGGAGTAGCAGAAGTTGGAAGGTCCGTTGCTTCAGGGGTAGCATGACCTTCTGTCATAAGTGGTACCGCCATTACTTGAAGGCAGTGTTGTTCCAACCCATATGCATATCTGGTACTACCATCTTGAGTGTAGTAGCTCCGACCAGCGTCATAGTCATCCATGTATGATGCCTCTTCTTGATAGTCGTCATTATTCCAGCGAGAAAAGTGAGAAGTATTGGTCAATCATTGTTCTGCGCACTGCAGCCACTCGGTGGTATCATTTATTTGATTTGCAAGTTCTTTGTTTTGTAGTCCCAAGATCTGCATTTGACTGAACGTACTATCAAGTTGATGCAAGACAGCATCTTATTCATGAAGAAGTTCATCTTGGTTTTTGAGCACCGCATATAAGGTAACTTTGAGATCCACATATCCAGTGGTTGCAGTGTTCCGTGAAGAATCCCCAACAACACAGCTTGGGTAAGGCATGGCTGGAGACTGGGGTTCCAGAGTATTAGGTGGTTGATCAATGGGCCCCCTGTAGTGAGCACCACTGTTATAATTTTGGACAGTATTGCTAGGATCCGTTGGGTTATTCGCACAGGTCAAACCACTGAGCAACAGATGGACTATGTGGGGATCGTTGGTCCTTTATACACACTTGAAAATATACTAAAATAGGAGCAATTTCCCCAACCGATTCTTTTATTATTTTTTATAAATACAGCTACTTTTCGCTGTCCCATATTGTCTACGCTAAAAACAACCTTCTTCACTCAATCGCCTTTCTTGCTTATATACAGTGGCTTAAGGCAATACTGC
The DNA here is from genome assembly GCA_022478985.1 of Massospora cicadina. Lineage (NCBI taxonomy): Eukaryota > Fungi > Entomophthoromycota > Entomophthoromycetes > Entomophthorales > Entomophthoraceae > Massospora > Massospora cicadina. The sequence goes on from JAKSZP010010587.1 coordinate 213,324, forward strand.
TTCTCATGGCTTGGGCTATTCTATTCCGCCAATTCTCATCAAATTCGGCTTTGTTATTCTCTAATCCTCTGTCACCCTAATTGTAGGTGATTTACTTCATATTTGTTGAATGTCAACATCACCTTATCGCCTTATCACCTTATATAGAGGCGATCCAATAAACCCATTATATCCAATAAAGACCCGTTATATCCCAATATCACCTCATCTCAAGGCACTTGAATAATCGTAACTGATACTATGCTTAGCGGATTCCGCCCTGCTATCCCATGATTATCGTCCAGTCATATCAAAATTGTGACATGTTCCAATACTAACTTTCATTGGCAATAAAAAGTAGTCAAATTCTGGTTATTAGCAGATAAGTCTTTTCTAATGATACTGAAGAGATTGCAAGAAAATAAGGATGAAGATTAGACACATTCAAAGGGATCAAAATTGGGTATAGAAAGAGTTTGGGACCCATCCTCTTCAGGCTGGACTTCCTTTGACTCGTCAATAGGTAAACCAGGATAAACCAACTTGAGTGTGAGGGCAGCATCTGACCCTGTAACAAATACTGATACTGATTCAGCAGGGGTTGGTATCTGAGCCCACGTTAGCCACCCAATCATGAAGTTTCCAACTTGAGAGTGGAGAGTATGGTGGAGAGAGTCATTAATGGAAGTCACTGATTTGCACATTTGATCCACTGTCCCCATAGGGGTGGACCTAACCTCATGATGAGCGGAGGCAGAATCCAACGCAGATCTGAAAAATTACCTTGTAGCATATCTCCATTAAGCTCAATCATTAGGACTTGCTCACAGAAGGCTTCAAATAAAGAGCCCACACTATAAGCTTTATCAATAAGTGAGAGTAATTGGAACAAACGTTCCAAACAAGGTAAAGGGGGTTTTAAAGCTGTTGGTACTGCTGTGACAAGTGAGGTAGGCTCACCTGCCCAAATAGCAGAATACAGAAGTCCTTTCACCTACTGATGAACTTCACATTTAAAAGCATCCAAAAGGGAACACTTTGCTGGGCATTGGTCGATGAAGCGACATTGTTCTAGGCAACTGAAGATAATATTTGCACCTCATCAAAGGTGTCAAGGACCTGATTTGCAGTATCTCAGGAAGGAACACCTGTATTCCCTACTTGAGGGTGATCTGAGAGGAGAGTAGTGGACCATGGGGCCATGCTACCATGGAGAAATTCCTCCAAAGCTATTTTTAAAGCTCCTCGCAAATTCAGTGATTGACCAAACAAACAGCATGATACAAAGTACTGAATGCACGATCATTTGAAAAAGGGTAACCACTGCAGCACTCATCTCTTCAAGGAGTGTGGAAATGGCTGCAAATACTGCACGGTTGATTATGTCATGGAGATGGCAGATAAAGTTTAGACTGTCCCGCCAGTCAGAATGCAAAAGAACCAAAAGGCAAGCCAGAATGCCAGAGGCGCTGCCACTCAAATGACATTAACTTGTGCGGGGATGTTTGATGATTGAGCGCCATTAAACTGAAAGTGTAAAAAGGAACCCAGTAAGTAACTAAGCTGTTGCAACTCCAGACCCGGTGGGCCTTGATGCGGGGAGTTGTGCAATCATATTTGGCAGATTGGGACTCTCCATAGGAGAGCTTGGTGCAAAAACTGAGGTGAGGAGGCAGATCCTTGCCAGGAGTGGAGACAGATGGGCTTACAAGATACTGATATCCTGCTGGTGGATGGCCTCGACAATTGGGCTGAATTCCAAGAAATTCTTTCCACAATACTTCCAGTTAAATTCAGTAGGAGCTATAGTTATTATCATAACTGGTATTTCCTAGCCAATATGAGGCCCAAGGGGTCACATCGTTAGTGCCATAGGAAGTTTGGCAAAGAAAAATTTGAAATAAATAAAGGTAATGGGAACTTGGGGAGATTTTAATGATTGGTTATTCAAGAAAATTAGCCGCCAATTTCCTCGGTGTGTTACAACTGCTTAAATAGATGATTGGTTAGATAATAGCTTAGAAAAGCATGGGATTGGGGCACTCAAGCTTTGGACTAACCTGGAGAACTTTGAGCGAAAGGGAAAATGAACTTAATTTGAACTGACTTCCAAAGAGTCAGCAGCAGTTCAAGTCGCTATTGTTTTGACCTTGGATGCCTAAATGGTGGTTTTACCAAATTTTTAATGGTTAGTGCGATGGCGTTTTGCCTGAAGAGCATTGAGAATCCTCCCAAAACCACCCACGTAAGGCAGTCCCAAGAGGTTGGAAACAGGTTTGAGGTATCCAACCCACCTGCACCTGGTCACTTTGGCATCCGTTCAGCTAAGCGAGATTCATCAAACAACAATTCTAATATTTGAGGGGAGGGTTTTGAGCTGGCGGCAACTTTCAACAATGGCCCAAAGCCATCATTGAGTTCTGCAAAAAAACTTTTTGCACATTTATCTTAGAAGATACATGCTGTCAGGCATTGTTCCCAATGTTTTTGAGGTAAGTTTCAAATTGGCGACAACATTTCCTAATGGCCTGATGCCATTGGCGAGTTTTCAAGGATTCAACACTGGACACATTATTCTTTGAAGTTACACGCCCATCAGGTTTTTTTCCTAATGTTTATGAGGCAGGTTTTGAATTAACAACGTTTCCCAATTGCCCAATACCATTAGTGAGTTTTGCTGAGAATTTAACACTTGATTATCCATTTACTGAATGTGTGTGCCCATAAGGCTTTGTTGCTGAGGGTTTAAGGCTTCAAGACCTTAATTTGAGGGCTCGTTGCCATCAACTTCACAAGGACCTTTAGGTCCATGAGATGCTGGCTATCAAGTATTTCAGCGCAAATTTCATCAATTTGCCATACTTATTCATTGGAAGAAAGTGCAGGTAAAGGTGGTGGGATCTATAAAGGGAGAGCCGTTAACCATTGCTCATCTACCACATGGGCGAGATCATCCTGTGAGGTGAGAAGGACAGCTTCCCTTCTTAGACCCTTTTTTGTAGGGAACGGGAACACCACCTAGTCTAAGCAGAGGGGGCGCTTCCCCGGACTTACAGGATCATTTGGATTGATTTTCCTACCTTCCCATGTCCCAGTTTAGCTATTACCACTCAACATACATCTATCAGTTGTTCCCCATTTTTTGCCAACCATGGTTCTAACCCCGCCTTCAAAACAGAGCCCAGCTGTGGATCTAAAGTCAAAGTGGTGGTGGTCTTTGCTAAGACTAGCAAGAAATTACACCAGGGGGTTTCCACGAATTTGGAGGCAGCAACGCAAAACTTACAAGAAGAACTCCAATGCAAAGAGATGAATGGTTATTTGTACAAAGAAGGGGATCTCGTGACGCTTGATGCTCAAAACATCCCTATCAAGCAGCCATTCAAAAGGCTGTGACCAAAGAGGATTGTGCCTTACCGTATTGTCAGAAAGGTGGACCACGCCTCATACCAGTTGGATCTCCTCCCTCATTCTGGATCTTTGCCATCTTTCATGAAAACAACTGAAGTTGTTTAAGGGACTTACTAGAGACTCTGGAGGCTTATCTCGTTGGTGGGGCGCCAGAGTAGGAATTGGAGGAGATTGTAGCCTCCTGCCGTGTAAGAAGATGACTTGAGTACCTTGTATCCTGGAAAGGATTTGACACAGCGGAGAATAGTTGGGTGCCAGCGCATGGTTGCACCCTTGCCCAAAATCTAATTATAGTTTTCTATGAGCGTTTCCATGAGGTTACAGGACCCAAGTTGAAGCAAAACCATCGCCACCATGAAGATGGCCCCTGCTCACTAGAACTTCTCCTTGGCAAAAGTCTCTGGAGGAGGGGTAGAGCTTCAAAGGAATGATAGGGTAATGTCATGGATTAATGACATGATTGATGGCACCAATTGTAAGGACAAGGCTGGACATCAGGAGGCCAATAAAGTTAAGTTGTAAGGCCTTCCTGACTTTAAACATAACATGGACCAACGCTGGATACAGGCGAGATATGCCAGGTTGGTACTGAGGATGTGCATGATGCTTGGCCTGGAGTTACAGCCAGGGCGTTAAAACGCACCAGCTACGTTATCAACTATGATGTTTCATTACTTTTACTTGAGGAAAAGGGATTTGAAACCCATTTTAATTATAGTATTGCTAAGCCAGGATGAGTCATTTTACAAAATATAACTCAAGTTCGAACTATCATGAGTTACAGGACCCTGGCTGATGGTAGCGTGTGCCTATTGGTTTGCTTAGGATAAGCACCACTTCCTCTGATCAAAAACTCTCCCCCAGTGTTTAATTATGTTTCCCTGTTAACCAAATTTCTTGGTTTTCTGGTATATTAAAGACACCATTCATTTTATCTTTTTTATGTGCACGTGTTTAGCTATACTGCCAACCTCTCCCAGGTCCAATTTAGTTAAATGTGTGCCCTCCTTCTTAGGGCTTTCCGTGCACCATCCTTCTTGGCGGTTTTTTTGGTTATCCTTTACTTGGCGAAGTGTTCCTTTAAATGGGGAGGGCCCTCACCCACCACCTCAACTGTAACGGGAGCATTACAGACACTCTCCTAACAGTTCTAGAGAAATGGTATCTATACATCTGGCCCAGTGATTGCATGGAGATAGTGATTGAAGCTCACAAGCATGTGGGCCATGGACGATTCCAAAAGACTTTGGCTTACCTCAAAGAGAGGTTCTACTAGGAATGCTTGTCTGACGATTTACACCAAGCATTGGAGTTGTGTGTACCTTGTGCCTGTTTTCACCCTCTGGAAAAAAGATTTGAGTCTACGCCCATTCCCCCCATTCACCATTCAGCAATGTTTTATTGACGTGTTGGGGACGTTGCCAACGGCATTCAGTGATGCCAAATTCATCCTGGTGGCGATTGACCACTCCACAAAGTGGGTCAAAGCATCCACATTCAAAATGTACAATGCAAATTCCACTTCATGTTTCTTGTACAATCAGGTGATCACAAGACACGAATGTTCTCAAATCCTACTATCATACAATGGAAAAAGCTTTATCATGGACGTGGTGAAAAAACTAATGGACTTCATATGGGCGAAGCTGCAGTTCACTACCATCTAAAATCCATCATCCAACGGAAGTTTTAAAAGAGTAAACGGGACCCTAGAAGAGATTTTAAAGAAGGCTCTTAGCTACATGTTGAATTGGGACCAGTTGCTCCCATCATCACTCTTGGCTTACCAGTTAAGCCATCACCAAGTGATCATAATATCCCCCTTAAAAGCACTTTATGGGCGAGAAGCTGCACTTTCTACCCTCCTAGCACAGATCATAGCAGCGGATAGAAGAAACCTGCCACCTTGGAGTTACCAAAAAGGATTTGACCAAAGAGTTGATAAGACTACAGTTGGAAGCTTCAAGCAACATTGAAGTGAGCCTCCCTCTAAGCCAAAGAGAGAGCCAGAGAAGAACCAAGTAGCCAGAGTTTAGCATTGGATACAAGGTTATGTTTTAACACTAGAGAGGAACACAAACCAGAGAAACTACAGGCATTTGGACTGATCCTGCTACTGTGTTAATCAAGAGTTAAGCAGAATAGTTCATTTGTGATAATGATACTAATGATGTTTTTAATAGATTGCACGCCTGGCACCTTCAAGCATTCCTCAAATATCACATTGGAAGGGCAAGTCATGGATGATACTGTGACTGGTGCATCTGGTCATTACTTGACCAGTGGAATAGGTGCAATTAACCCAAAACTGGTGACGGTATTGGTGATCAGCTCACCGTGGATGGGGGCAAATGAGGCCCTTTTATAGGTGAGGGTGAGAGCAATAATTTTCAGAGTGCAAGAAATGACGTCATGTAAAATATCTTTTGCCCTGAGGATTTTTAGAGTTTTTAAATAAAAATAACGGCACCACCAAAAATACATATAAAAATGACCCCTTTATACTTTGGGGTTTGAAATAATTTAAATTATGCCAGTGACAAAATGATGAACAAACTGAAATATGCCAGCCAAGGTTCAAAAGTAAATATTACAAAATTTGGCAATCAAACAATTTCATGAGTCACTAAAAACAACAATGTGAGGCGCATCATAGGAGCGCCATTGCTTGACCTTGAAGTTGAGAAGAGTATTGCCAAATTAGGCAATAAAGCAATAGCTAAATCAAGTACTTTGAGCCAAAACAAGAAGCGGGACCTATTACAAAGGCCTCTGAAAGTTCAGGTTCAGGGGTAACCACCACAAGATGGAGCTCACGCACACAAAAATTGGCTCAGATGATTGAAGAGAATAAAAGCAGCAGTCAGACGCCGTCTGACTAGAGGATCTTGAAAACTTTAAATATCAAACCCCTAATTCCCAAACATTTTTCAATATTATATTTTCTTTATAACTTGAATTTCACCTAAAGTATAAAATAACTCGTTTTATATCTTTATAAAACTTTCTACAGTAACTTAAGTAAATTCTTTTTGTTTGAACTTGTGTTGTATCAAATTAGTAAACGTCAGTATCTTTCTGGGATTAACCAAATACTCTATTTTCCAGTAACTGGTCTAGAATTAACATGTTTGAAAGAAGACAATCTCTGTTGTCATAACTTGGTGCTGATAATGCCAAAGAAGAGGTTAGAAAGGTTCCCGTTGAGTCACAAAGAGCAACATATGTCAAAAATGTCTAAGAGTGCCAAAGAAGTTTGTCAAGGGAGTGGACAGTTTAACCAGGCAATAAATGCACTAAGGGATAGCATCAAAGAATTAGTGTGCTTAGTGAGAGCAATTGTGATGTTTGAAAAGCTTTTCTGATGCCTAATCTGGCGGGGTAGACCTTCTGAGCAATGAGTCACCTCTAAAGTTAAGCAAGCTGAGGTCAGTGCACTGACTCCAACCTTTACCCATCTTTGAGATTTTTAACTAAACTGTATTATCATAATTGAATACCACCTTGAGGGTGAAAGTTATATTCCATCTGGGATTGGACATGTGCTATAACTTACAAGTGTGGAGTTGAGTACTCAATAAAGACATTAGAAACTGTGATAACTTTAACTGCATGCATAACCAAATATTGCATTGTTACTCACCTGCTCATATACTTTAAGGGAGTGACGTCAGATATCCAGATATTGTATATGATGGGAAGAACATCGACCATCTAACTCACACAACTTAATTGATGCCTAGACTTGAATAGGAGGTTAAAGAAGTGACTTTAATAAAACAAGAAAAATTGATATTTTGTACAACTCAAAATAACCTTAGGAAAATTCCGCCAGACCAAATTGAGCCTAAGAAATTCCAAGATGAAATCCTGCCTAATCAAGATAAGGGATCAACAGTAGGTCAGGTGACCACTACTCAAAGTGGCACTTGAGGCAGCAAATTAAGACGAAACTGAAAAAGGGTAAGAAACATGAATTTGCCAAATAACCTATGTGATACCAAGCCTCATTTGACCTGGGTATCAAACTTTGAATTTTGCCCTATAAAAAACATGCTACAAAGGCATTACGCTATCTGGAATGCACCTCCTGACCAAGAGACTCCCTTCTGTAAATCCCCCATCCCATTAATTTTAGCAATCATTTTCCTTTTCATATATATTTATTATGTGCGACATACTGAAACCACTATTTTATACTATAATAAAATTACGTCGTTAATTCTATATAATGTTTTGGCACTTGACTACTTGATTCCATTTCATTTTACTTTCCACAGGATGGATAGTCTAGCCGATGGGATATGGGCGGTGACTTGTCACCCTTTAAAATAATAATATATCTGTCATGCGTCTTAGATGGCTATAAGTATTAATTCTAAGCTCCTTGGGCATAGCACCACCAAGCTCAAAGGTTGAAAGCCAACAGTGGGATGGTACTACACTACCATTATAAATCATATTAATAATTATTTATGGGTTAAAGGATTCTTACTACCCCTTAAATAGTGAAAGGGTAATGCTTGATTTGAGGATAGAAATATAATTATTGTCATAACTTATATCAAGGCCATAAAATCTAAGGAATCTAGTACCAACAAGAGAATTATAGTTGTCATTGGGAAGCACAATAGCAGGCGCACTAACCTGCAGAGAGCTGAACCTCATTGGTAACACACAATACGCTCCTTAGCTAGTGGTACCCTTGAGGACAGAGAATCTATATCGCTGATGGTGAGCTACATTGGGAGCTAGTCATAATCATTTTAAAAACTAAATGGATATTACATTTATAGGAGCGCCACTGTCAATGTCAGCTCACACTTGAACTTTGTTTATGCAAGTACTGTTTTAAGTCCATCAAAAAGGTGTTGTGAATCTCCACTATTTTGAGGATGAAAGGAGTCTTGATTTGGTTAATCATTGTCTTGATCTGTTCTTTACATCGTGGAAATGAGTGTTCAGGGACTCAATCAGTAGTGCAACTTTGACTCCTGGTGAAGGGAGGTAAATATTGAGGCTCCTCATTATTTCCAAATTGATTATGCTCAACAATCTGATTATCATATAGTCTAGATGCAACTTCTTGTCATTCTTATTCCATGGCCACTCGTTGACTTCTGATGATGGCTGGCACCATAATGACGCTCCAATCAGTCCTTAAGTAGGGGAATAATTTGCATTTTCTACATTTTGGAAAAAACTTGAGTATAACCAGCAGTAGAGTATCCACTTCTACTGTTAAGGCTCTTTTTACTGGCTGTCATCCACTTGAGATGTTATGAGGTTCACCCCAGGGTGAAGTTTAGGACAGACGACAGCATAATGTCCCTTAAATTCACAGATCCAACAAGTTTTCTTAAATAGATTGTAGAAGTTTGCAAAATTTCCTTGACAAGAAGAAAAGCTCGGGACCTTGGAGAGCTTTTCTCCTTGTCAAGGAAATTGACTATCTTGTGCTTCAACATTGATTGGCCCAAATATAGCTTAGCATCTCTATAAATATTCAATCATAGAGGGCGTATCTTATTCTTCACAAGTTCTAGAAATAGAGAGTGGTGTAAATCTGGGTAATTCTTGGTAGCATTTTGGAGCGCAATATTGACATTAATATCCACCATGGCCTTGGCGCTCAACAACACCTGTGTTTAGTGGTAAAAATGGTTGGCAAATTTAATATTGATCTTGTTCTTAAACTGAATAGTCATAAATTCGAGCTTTTGAGTAGCCATGCGTTTTGGGCTTCCAAACTCTAATAAAATCACGTTCTTTCACATAAGCAAAGGTCCAACAATCCTCAGGTAAGTATGGCATGTTCAGATCATGACTATGATATATAAACAGCTAATCATAGTGATAGCTTTAAAAAATATCATCAGTTCATTTATAGTCATACTGAACATTTTTAATCTGACTGTACATACCCATGCTTTTTAAACTTAGAAAGATTAACTAGATAAAACGCTTAATCCTGGATAGAAACTTCTGGATCTGGACGTCATTGGTGCAGCACTGCCCTGAGGTTCTAAGTTACTGGAGCGAGGTAACTGTTCAGGAGCTAGGATCTCCACGGAAGGAGGCAAGGAGAACAATTAGGGTGGTACAACACAGGTGAATTGACGCAAAGTTTCTTAAATACCTCCTCTTACGCGTGTTCCTCTCTAGTCAGCTCATAATGAGAAGGGACCAGAGTTGGGAGAGGGCGTCAACATCTGCCATCTTGTAACTCACCTTTAATTCATCATTATCAATGGTACAATTACCCTGTTCTTAAAGATTTTGCATCTTGAACTGTTGCAAGTCCATAAAGTGTCTTTGCATTACATGCACACTATTGTGCAGTTCCTTCGATTCACTTTTATGAGTAGTTTCCAAGGTACAAAGTTTATGAATGCAACTCCATAAGTCATTTTTTGACTTTAGGAGATCTCCACTTTCTTGTTGTAGCATTCATACTAAATCTCTCTATCCTTTAATATCCTGTTGCATGGCTGCTTGTTAAGTTTTGGACTATTGATACTCAAACAGGAGGTGGTTTATGGTCTCAATGTTGCTTCTTAAGTGTTGTTCAGCCATCCCATTTCGCGTTTATGTACTTTTTAAGGGCGTCAACTGCCTCATCTTAGCAAGTTATGTTTCTGTAGCGACATGGCTACTTGCCTCTTATTGGAGGCAAGTCATTTCTTGGACCTATTCATTGATTACTCTGTAGTTGTCCATTTTTTGGTATCCAAAAGCCAACACATTGCAGTTTTATTGTTTAATAAGTTCATCAAACGCTGTGAGATTTGGTATTAAGATTATGGTTGTTAACAGCCTGGTGCACCCCTTGAAAGCTAGCTTTGAGCTGCCTATTCAGGTCCTTTAAAGCTTCCACATCTTATTAGTTTCTGTAAAACTTTCGAAATTAGGACATGGTGACAAAAAATGTCATTTGAGAAATTTGTACAGTGGGTTTGTGGTATTCAGTCAGGTATTGTCCCATCTTGTAACGCACTGGCTCCTTCCAGTGAGCCACGAATGAATTGGGAAGCAGGGCCCAAGTCAATGACCAAAGGGCAGACAAGGTCCCTGAGACCATTCTCCTAGTGTGTGTGCTACAGGAGCCACGGATAAACACCCCTTGGAGGACAGTTTTGAGTATGCTTACCCCCAGCAACATGCCCTGACTCCAAGACAAGGTGTATAGGGAGGCGATACCCTTCCCAATCTCGCTTTCAAAGTCGAATTCCTGTTTTTTAGGCCAAACATGGCCGCGGTTAGACTAAATAATCAATATAAACCTCGGAAGACAGTGATAAAGATAGATAAGGCTTAGGAATGGCTTTATTTGATATATTTAGGCAAGTT